>KQ758850.1:12355518-12371172 GCA_001462505.1 Aurantiochytrium sp. T66 | reverse complement strand
GCCGCTGCCAGCCGCGAAAACGGTTACGAAACCACCGCTTCCCGTAACCGCCGGATAGACCGGTCGGCCGACGGTTAGACCACTTTACTGCGCGGCGGCCAATCGACGAGGGCGGAGGCGACGCGGAGAACCTTGGCACGGCGGGAGCGTGGGCATGGATGGGCCATGCATGTGCCCAGTCCATAGTTTCATGGGCCGTGGATAAATCAGAGTGATGACCACGCTTTTGGGGGGACTTGGCGCGCCATGCTCCCTCCTCCCACACGACTGCGCGGGTTTCGGGACCTGGGAAAGGGATCACCGCCGCCGATGTCGAGCCGCCAGCATGCCTGCCAGTTTATTAGCTTCTTGCGCAAGTGCGTACGTACCACACAGTCGCCAGGAGCTCGCTTTCCGGCGGTTTACGCTGAACACCGTAAAACTTGACACGGCGCTCTCAGGCGCTCTCAGAGGTGTGTGCTCTTACGATACCCGACTTTCCACGGCTTTCCGACGCTTTGCGACGCTTTCGCGACGCTTTCGCGACGCCTCCGATCGCACGGCTTTTGCCTCGAGCAAAGCCCTTCAGCAGGCCGCCCTCGCGCGCGCGGGAAGGACCGTCTCGACCATCTTCCCGGCTCCGGCGGCCTTGATGAGCAGGTCCAAGGGCGGCGCGAGGCGCGCACATTACATTGTACTTTGATACTACTTTGAGGGCAGAACCGAAGAGAAGAGAAGAGAACTGGACGGCGCGGCGAGGCGGAAGCCGCCGCTCGCCGCTCGCCGGGACCTTCGCGCGGCGCCGTCGGGCCTGACTCCACTCGACTCGACTCTGCGAGGACGCCAAACTCGCTCGAGAGAAAACGCGCCGCAGCAGGGCCGCCAGCGGGGTTCACTCCGGCAGGCAGCGAGCGACGCAGACGACGACGACGACCTCCAGAGAATGCAGCACTCGCTGCGAAGACGAAGGTCGAGCCGCGCGAGGGCGCCGCACGCAGGGGCGTCGCCGCTTTCGCCCGGAGCAAGCGGCGAACTTGGCGGCGCGGGTGGAGACTTCTCAACGGCGGCGAGCGTCCTCGGGCAAGGAATTCCAGAGTACGACGCCGTCGATGACGTCTTTTGCACATACACAGACACTAAGTCGTTCCGCGCGTCGCCATACTTCAAGCTCACCGTCGGCCCGCTGCAGGACCGCGCTGCGCAGGACGCAGACCTCCTTCTTGAGGAAGCCATGCGCAGACAAAAGACAAACCCCGGTCATGGCTCGCTCAAGCGACCGCGGCCCAGCGCCCTCGACACGCGATCACCGGTCGCGCCCCCTCCGGGCGTCCACGCGTTCTCGCCGCCAGGAACAAAGGGCTCCGCAGCCGGCTCGCGCGAGCTGCACCTGATGAAGCTCGCCTTCCTCCGCGAAGGGCTCGTCGAGGACCTCGAGCGCAGGTATGCTCGTCTTCGGGCCATTCTCGAGCGCGGCGTCGCCGTCGAGCGCTGGACGGCTGCGGCAGTGGAGGCGCACGTGCACGCGGCGGCGCTGGCAATGCGCCCTGTGATCGACCTGCTGCAAAAGCGCAGCGTCCAGGTCACCGAGGCCGTCCAGGCGTGGCGCGCCGAGCTTGGAGACCGACGCGCGCGCTTCCTGTGGAGGGACTACAACTATCTGCTCAAGATGACCGTCGACCTCGGCTTTCTCGGGCGTACGCTTCCCGGAGGACGCGCCACAATTCTCGACGCGCTCGGCCTCGCCGTCCAACGCAACCCTCTGGTCGCGGCTGTTGACCTCGACGCGCTCGCCGACCAGCAGCACGCGGCCCAGTCGCCAGACTGCATCCAGTTCCACGCCATCGTGGACGCCGAGACGGCCGCGCAGGATGCCGCCATTAACGCCAAAGAGCTCGAGACGCTATTCAGAGCGAGCCCCCCCGCGAGTGCGTCTCCGCGGTCAGTCATGCCGGGCGAGGAGGAGGCCATTTCCAGGGCGAGGCTCGAGATGGCCGCTGTGGTGCTCTTGCAGGAGGAACGTCGCCACGGCCGCTTTGCTGAGGTCCCGACGACGTGCACGCCTCGCGACGGCGACCCGGCGCACTCCAACGCGCTCCTTCCGCAGTTTCACGCGCACGAACCAGCCTCGGCGTACGCTGGGTCCTCGTACGCCGCCGAAGATGCCGCCGGCGCGCCCGAGTCGCGTCAAGCCGGGATTCTCGCCGTGGCCCAAGCGACGTCGAAGCCGCCCACGAAGTGGGCCATGCCGCGGGACGCAAACCCCAAGGCCCAACGCGCTGCCCAACGCAAGGCCAGGCCGCCGCCCGAGGTTGAAGGCCTCACCGAGATCAGCCTGCGGGAGCTGGCCAGGCAGCCCTCGGAGCTGGCCCAGGGCGTCCTCGGCGCCGTTCGCGTGCTGCTTCTCAACCCTCGCGAGCCCCTTCCTCCGCGTACAGAATTCCGATGGGAACGTCTCGTCGCGGAGCTCTTGGCGAGGCCGCAGCGGCTGATGCGGCGGCTCGCGCACTTTCGAGGGTCTCGGGATGTCTCCGTCTCACGGGCGAAATTCCTGCGCCCCCTCTTCAAAGACGAACGCTTCGACCCGGCACGCATTCGCCACGCGAGCCCAGCCGCTGCGCAGCTCTGCATCTGGTGCCTTTCCAAGGCGAGCAAGTTCGTCTTCTCCATCGAGCACTGCTTCGACTTTACGGCGCACATGGGCAACACCGGAGAGCGGTCCACGGCCCTGATTTCGAGCTTGCAGCAGGAGATCAAGGACCTCCGACAGCACATCCTTGGTGAGAAGTCGACGCTCGACCTGACCGCGGCGCAGGCCCAGCGCCACCAGCGCCCCGAGCGCGCCCGTCTTGAGATCAAGCACTTTTGCGTCGAGCATTCGCGAGATCACCCCGAAGACGTTTTCGCCTGGGAGAAGACCGCGCTGGGCAAAAACGACGACGAATCGGTCCCAGCCAAGGCCATGCGCGTCACCGCAGCCCACGTGCACCGTGTCACCCAAACCCAAGTTTGCGAGGCGGCGCTCGCGCAACGCCAACGTTGCGCCAAGGCTGGCGAAGAGCACGCCTTCGTCGCGGAGCAAAAGGCCGCCGACGAGGAGGAGAAGGCCCGCCTCGTCGCTCTGACGGAGAAGATCGTCTTCTTGGCAGGATCTGTGGACGCCGAGGACGGCGAGCCACTGTGGCGCGGCGGGGTGCGGGTCCCCGGCCGCGGAATCTACGCTGCGGCCGTGCGCCGACTGCCCGACGCCGATCGCGAGTTTCGCGTGTCTGCCATGCACCTCGGCAGCGGCGAGAAGGAGACTGTCGAGCTCCCGGGCAACTTTGCGCGTACCCTCCTCTCGCTGCGCTCACCGGCGGCGGGCGGAGACGACGACCACCACCTTCTCCAGGGGCTCGTGGATAGTACCAAGACTCCAGCAATGTGCCGCGCGCTTGTTCGTGCGCGGCACGAGAGCTTTGTCGAGATCCCGCATCCACCCTACGGCCTCGAGATCTCCGGCGTCCGGCTGCACGTCATGCTCAAGGTGAGCCGCGACGGCGATGTACTCATCAAGGCGCAGGAACTCGCCGGGGACGATCGACCGCAAGGCGATATGCGTCCCGGGATCCCCCTGCTCACCACGTCCGTCGCCTATTCCGAGCTCGCGATTCTCGGCATGCCAACGCTGCCCGCGCTCCTCGCAAGATTGGAGATCCACGGGGCAAACGACGGTACCCGGACGCTGCGCATCTCTCCCGTCCTCTTGCGCGAGAGCGACATTTTCATCAGCGGCTTTCATGTGGACGAGCTCCGGGTCAGCATGTACGACCGTGGGAGCATGGTCCGCATCACGGCACGCGTGCACAAGCTTGGCACGCTGCGCAAGGAGGCGACCATGCAGAGTTTCCGGGATGAGGTCGGCTTCCAGCTTTCGGCGCTCGCAGCAGACCCAATTCCCGGTGACGCCAGCGACGCCCGCGCGCTCTTCGGGCTGGACCTGTACCCGAATCGGCTGTGCGCTGAGGCCATTCTGGAGCGTCTGATGATCCTGCCCTGGCCGGAAAACCTTTCGGGGCAAAGGCTCGAGTTTGCCTCGTGGCAGGAACGCGGCTTGCGCATGCAGGTCCGTCTGCACAAGACGGAGCTGTGCCAGGTGCTCGTTGGTCCGCGCAGCACGCTCTTCGATGCCAGGCGGCAAATTGAGCAAGCCGCAGGGGTCAAGACGCGCAGCGCCGAGATCCCCGCCAAGTTTCTCTTCGTGCAGTGCCCCTCCAAACACGAGGAGGTCGCCACCACAGCGTTCGACTTCTTCCCCACGCTGGAGATCGCCGCCGTGGAGATGTACAGCGAGGAGGAGAACAGCGACGAGGACGAGGGCGACGATGAGGACACGAAAGCTTTCTTCGCGCTGCCAAAGGCGGAGCGCCCGAAAAAACGCAAGAAGCGCCGCCGTCGCAAGCGCAAGGCCAAGGTCGATTTCCTCACGCTGCTCATGGAGCGCGTTGGGCAAAAGACGCCCGCAGAGCTCGAGGCCGAAGAGGAGCGGCGCCGGATTGCGGAGAAGAAGGCGCGAAAGGCAGCCGCGCTCGAGGCCAAGCGCAAAGCCGAAGCGGAGCGACGACGGCGCGAGGTGTTTTTCGAAGAGCTCGTCAAACTACCCGGGACAGTGACCGTTCGGCGGGGCGCCAAGTATTTTACTCCGAGCGTTGACCTTGTCGACATTCTCGAGCGTGGCGAGCGCATCGAAATCGAGGGCATCCGCGCCATGGTCTCCAAGAACAAAAAGACGCGCTTCGATCCATGCACGGTACCGCTCGCCAAGCCTTTCGACGTCGCGCCTCCAAAGCGGGACGCGGACGCCGGCCAAGAGGGCGAAGACGTCCCCGACGAAGGGGACGACCTCGAGGGCGCAGAATCGAAGGACGCCGAGCTCGAGGACGTAGAAGCCAAGGCCTCCGAGGCCGCGTCCGAGCGCCTGGAGCGCAGCGAGTCCGAGGACGGTCGGCTCGGAACTGCCAACAGTAAGGCCAGCAAGTCGTCGCTCGAAGGAGGCATCATCGAAGAGGACCTCGACATGGGTGAGCAAGCCAAGGAATATGTCGACGTGGAGGCCTTTCGCGTCCTGCGTACGCCGGGTAAGGTGATCGATATCAAGCACGGAATCGCCAGCGTCGAAGAGGGCTCGACGCGGCTCGTGACCCACGCGGACCTTCGTTACAACCTCCATGTAGGCGACTTCATCCGCCTTGACGAGCGGGTCCTTCTCGAGCTATCCGACGATCCAGAAGACCCCTTCGAGCCGGACCATCTGACGCTGAAAGAGCCCTTTGCGGGCCCAAGCCTCCAGGAGGTCTGCCTGCAGCGCGTCGTTGTCGTGGAGCTGTCTGAAAAGGAGAAAGAAAAGTCTCTCTTGCAGAAGCAAAAGGAAGAGCAAGCGGAGAAGCTGCGCAAAGCGCGCCTCGAAGAGGAAATGCGCCGCACCGAGACGTTCTTTGGCTTCACCATGTCGTGGCGGGAGCTGGTCCCCAAGCTAGGCTCGGGGCCTTTGCACCCGCGACAGCAGGACTTTTGGGACCAAGTCACGCTCGACACCGCTATCCGTGCTGTGTACAAAATGATCTGCGCGCAGTGGTACCCGGCGTCAGAGGGTATGGACAATGTCAAGTTTGTCAAGTTCCTGCGCGAGCTCCCGGGCGTAATCAATGATCGCCTCACGCAGACCGAGGTGGACCTGATCTTTGCGCGCGCCAAGGGGCCCGGCGAGCGCAGGTTGTCGTTGCGCTCCTTCCTCGACAACGCCCTGCCCGAGGTCGCCCTCGTGCACTTTCCCTGGCTCGACGAGCGCCCCGCGGTGCGCAAGTTCCTCGAGACCTATGTCCACGATTGGAAGGAGTGCAACCGGCTCATGTGGGCCGAGGCCAAGCGGCTTGCGGTGGTATGCGAAGCCAAGCGGCAATGTGCGGCCAAGGCGATCCAAAAAATCATCCGCGGGTCCATCTCCCGGAAGGCGTTCAAGATTCAGCGGCTTGCGACCATTCGCCTGCAGGCGCAGTTCAAGTCCTTTGCTTTTCGCAGCACGTTTTTGCAAAAGGTATCGCACGTGCGCCGGGCGCGTAATATTCGAGAGGAAGAGGCCAAGTCGATTCGGGAGGCGCGTGCCAAGTCGCGCATCTACGCAAGGGCGCATCTCATCTCGGGGACGTGCAACATCATCACCATCTCGAAGCACATCAAGGGGTCAATCATGATCCAGTGCTACCGTCCGACGGACTGCGACAAGAACTCTTTCACGGTGACGCTCGACGAGTTGCGCACGTGCGTCGAAGACGCGACGAACATTAGCAACTACAGCGACGAGGATCTCTACAAGGCGGATTGCCTCAAGTACGTTTTGCAACGCCTGCAGTACCGCAAGCGAGGCGAGGAGTGCGTCATGGTGCTTGGCCGCAAGGTGGCCAAGGAAAACGGCGCCAAGCTCTTGCAGCAGGGCGTCTACGTGTCGGCCTCGGATAAACAAAAGGTGCTCCACATTATCACAGTCACCGAGGCGCGTGGCGAGTACTCCTTTCACGCGTACAATCCCGAGACGGCCGAGGTCAAGTCCGTCGTGCTGAGTCGCAGGAACCTGCATCGGTGGTTCAACTACAACGAAGACGCCGACGCCGTGACGCCGACCCTCTTGAAGGCCGAACACCTTCCCGACCTCCTGCAGTACCTGGTCAAGCGTCTCATCCTCTGCAGGGCGTGTGGTCTCGAAACCCACCGCGCAATGCACCGACGCGGCGAGGACGTGCTCATGCTGGAGTGCGACGTCCAGGAGCAGCGCGAGCATTTGATGGCCTGCCGCATCCAGGGCCTCTTTCGGCAGCGCAAGGCGTACAACTTGATCGTCCGTCTCATTCACCGCGCATTCCGCAAGCAGTGGGACCGCGAGTCGGCGCGGTGGTACTACGTGCGCTTCGACACGGGTGAGGTCTCGTGGACGCGGCCGCGGCTATTGGGCTCGTTGGACCTTCCGGACCCACCCGACGCCTGGGAGTCGTGCCAAGACGCCGAAGGGGCAACGTTTTACTACCATCCGCTCACGGGCCGCACGGCGTGGATCTCCGAGCACGAGGCCGCGACGCGCGTGCAGAGGCTCTTCCGCAAGAAGCAAGGTGTGGAGTTCCGCATGGACTTCCCCAGCGTGGTGCAGGCGTTAACGTTTCAGCAGCGTACCGAGGCGCACTACGCGCAGAGCCCGGACCGCCTGTCGAGCATTGCCAACTACGCGCTGCTCATGCACACGCGCAACCACGACTACGCGCACGCCAAGCAGCTGTACGCAGCGGCGCTGGCCAAGGCGCCCCACAGCCCGCTGCTACTCTACGCCTTCTCCATCTTCGAGCTCGCGGCCAACGGGTACCCGCGCAAGGAGACCTTTTCGCGCGCGATGCGGCGCATCGACGAGGCGCGGCGCATCGATCCGAAGAACGAAAAATTCAATTCCGCCAAGACGGCGTTCTTCTTCTGGGCCGTGGTCTCGCAGCCGCAGAGCGCGGACGCCTGGGTCAATTACGCGATCGTGAAGCAGTCCATCGACCATGACTACGAGCGCGCCGAGAAGTTCTTCCGCAAGGCGCTTGACCTCGACCCCACCAACCAGAGCGCCATCGACAATTACAACGACTTTCTTTTGAACCGCCTGCCCGGGGGTCGCTTCGAGGGCGGAGGGCCGGGTGAAATTGCACGCAAGCGCAGCTCTGCGCTCTCGCAAAACGGCGAGTGGTTCGAGATGTACGACGCAGAGGCCTCGCAGCCCGAGTTCTCCAAGTTTTGGTTCAATAACGTGACGCAGCAGTCGCAATGGAAGGAGCCGAACTGGGACCTCGAGTGGATCCAACGCCGCAAGCGCTCAAAGATCATCAACGAGCACGATGGCTGGTCGCAATTTAGCGACGCGGTCACCGGTAACTGCTTCTACTATCGTCTCGACACCGGTGTGGCACAGTGGGACTGCCCGCCGTACCTCGCGAACTTCTTCGGTGTTCCACGCACGGACTACTAGCTAGGCGAGGCCACAATAACATCAGGCTCAGGCGCCACATCATCAGACAGACACATATGTACCCTAACCTACATAGGCTCTAATTCTATACGCATACGCCGTTCATCTCATTCACTTGTTGGTCTCGGCGCAGCCGCGCCGGCACATGCACTGCTGTCGACGACCTACATACAGCTTTTCAAACTTGGACGTGCTCCTCGATGAGACGTTGGGGCGTGACCGCTTCTGCGACGCAGACCGCGCACGTCCTTCGTCACCTCTCTAGACGGCCAGAGGAACTACACTCACAACCTGTCTGCTGATGAGAACGCGGGGCACGTGGTGGGCTTTCTTCTTGAAAGGAATGCCCTAGTTCGCGCTCGTGCCGGTCTTAAAGGCGCGCGCCCAGGCCGGCGTGGGCACGATATCGCCCTCCTCGTCGATCTCGGGGAACTCGATGCCTCTGGCCTCGCAAATGGCTGCGACTTCGGGCTGGAAGAAGCGCACAAGGAATCGCGCCTGCTCCTCGGCGCTAAGCGCGCTGTTCGCCTCCTCGTACATGCCGGCAATCTCACGCTGGCGCTGCGCTTCGTAGAGCATGATGGCTGTGGCCGCCGAGACGTTGAGGCTCTGGACCATGCCGACCATGGGGATGGTGACGACGCGGTCTGCGATGGCGCGGCCGGCGTCGCTGACGCCTTCGGCCTCTGCGCCGACCAGGACACAGGTCGGTCGCGTGTAGTCGATCTCGCGGAAGTCGACCGCTTCCGGGGTCAGGTCCGCCGTGATGATCTGCATTCCGCTCCGGCGCACGCATTCCGCGGCCGCCTCGAGGTCGTCGTGGACCCTGAGGTTGACCCACTTGTCGGCGCCCTTGGACGTGCTCAGGAGCTCCTTCTTGCGCTGCCTCCGGGACGTGGCCTGCTTCGCGCTGGCGCGGGCGTCTTCCGCGCGCTCGCCGCCGGCCTGGTACAGTGCGTGCTTCTTGTCGCTGCGCGCCACGACGGCGTGGACCTCCAGGCAGCCGGCGGCCTCGGCGGTCCGCGTCACCGCGCCCAGGTTGTGGCTCTTGCGCACGCCGTTCATGAGCACCGTCAGCCCCGGCTGCCGCCGCGCCAGCACGCGCCGCAGCCGCGCCAGCCGCGACGCGCCCGCCGCCATCGCGGCCGCTGCTCGCTCGCTCGCTCGTGGTCTGCCGCGGGGTCGCGGGTCTGCGGCGACGGGGTCGCGACCACCCAAACAAGACGTACTACGAGGACGACTTCGAGGACGGCAGCGACAACCAGCCTAGTTAGCAAAAGCAAGCAAGCAAGCAGCAAGCAAGCAAGCAAGCAATGCGAGCTGTCGACTCGTCACGGACGGGAATCTTGCTGCAGCCCAGCAGGCCTCAGTGATCGCAGACCTGGGGTAGCACGTACGTTCGGAAGGAGTGAGTACCCGCACGATGCGGACAATTCGACAGGATCGTCCTAGCTAGGAGTACGCCATGATGCACGGCAGGATCTTTGGCGGCGTCGCTGAGAAGAACACCGCCCGCCGGCGTCTCCGTCATCATCGTCGTCATCGTCATGATGATGGTGATCAGTATCATCGTGGTCATCATCAATAATAGGCATCATGGTCATCATGGTCATCATCATGGTCATCATCTTGGTCATCATGGCATCATTAGGCTACCATGGTATGGGCACCACGGTCGTCATCATCATCGTGGTGATTCTCATCATCATCATCGTCGTGGTGATTCTCATCATCATCATGATCATGGTCATCATGATCATGGTCATGATCATGATCATCATGATCATCATGGGCATCATCATGAAGATGATCATGATCATGATCATCATCATCGACACCGCCGGGACCCCGATCGTCGTCCGCAGAGACTCGATCTGGCGCCGAGTCTTTGCGCCAGATCTGCAGCTCGCGTCGACGAGGCGAGAGGTCCCGGAACTCCGCCCCGCGACCGCCGCCGGCGCGCGGCCGGCCGGGCTCCCCTTTCCCCGCCTCGCCTCGCCGGCGCGGGCGCGGGCGCGGGCGCGGTCGCGGGCGCCATGGCGGCGGGCGTGGCGGCGGTGCTGCAGTGGCTCACGCAGCAGCGGCTCGACGCGGCCGACCTCCTGGCGCCGCTCGTGGCGGCGGGGCTCACGAGCGTGGCCAAGCTCGAGGCCGCCTCGGCCGCAGACCTGGGCGCGCTCACGCCGCAGCAGCGCAAGAAGGTCCTCGCGGCGGTCGCCAGGACCCGCGGCGCCGCCGCCACCAAGAAGCGTAAGGCGCCCTCCGGGGCCGTCGTGCGCGACGGCGCCCCCGGGAAGCGCAGCCGCGCCCAGGAGATCCCCGGCGTCGACGACCTCGCGGAGGAGATACGCGTCACGCTCGCGCCGGAGGACCGCGGGTCCGAGGATGACCGCAGAGTGCTCGTGAACAGGTCGCCCGTGATGATCCTCTGGGGCGCCTGCGCAGCCCAGGTCCTCGGCTTCGACTGGAGCTCGGCGCTCTCCCTGGGCAGCGCCATGGCCGGCCTCAACGCTCGCTCGCACGGCGCCGCCATCGGGATCTACCAGAGCCAGAACCCGGACCAGCAGCGATCGCCCGGGAGCGAGCCCGGCGCTCCGAAAGAGATCCAGGTGGGACTCCTGGGCCGGGGCTTCACCGCCCGGGTTTATGCGGCCCCCGAGCCCGGCAAGCCGCCTGCGGTGCGCGGGGTAACGCACGACGGCCGCACAGCGCACCCGCGCTCGACGCTGTCCTCCTTGCAGAGGAGCTTTGGGGCCTCGCTCGAGCGCGTGTACGCCACCATGAAGCGCGTCATGGACCTCATGGACCCAGAGGCCTTGCGCGGCAACAACAACCGCGTCGCGTACGAAATGTATACTGTCTTTCGACCCACGGTGGCGGCCGGTCGTGCGGGATGGGGCGCCAAGGGCCCGCTCTTGCTCGACAAAGTCGAGAGCCTCGCTACGGATGCCCGTTTCCCGCACAAAGAGCCTGTGGCCGTCAAGTCCGAGTCATCCTCGGCACCCGCGCCTCCGTCGGCGCAGCCTCCAGTGAAGCGCGAGATCAAGGCAGAAAAGAGCGACCGCGAAGTCGAAGACGGTGGCTCCGCGGCCGCGCAGGGTGCCCTCCTCACCAGGATCAGTCGCGCCGGCCCATCGGGCCTGGCGGTCGCGTCGCTCACTGCGGGCGAGCAGAAAACCATCGAGACCCTCCAGCTCGACGGTCTCGTTTACGAAAGGGCCGGTTATCTTATTGCAAGCTGACCATCGAACGCGTGGATTCTTGCTGGAACCAGACCAGCGCGTCGTCGAGCTTACGCGCAAAAGCCCGATCAGTTGTGATGGGCCCGGTCGTCGCGGCGCTCACTGCGGGCGAGCAGAGAACCATCAAGACCCTTCAGCATGAACGAAAGGGCTGGTTATCTTGCAAGCCAACGCGTAGTAATCCATCGACGGCGTGGGTTCTTGCTGGAACCGACGAGCGTGTCGTCGAGCTTGCGCTCCAAAAGCCCAATCACTCGCTGGACCCGGTCCTCCCGGCGCTCACTGCGGGCGAGCAGAGTAAGTACCATCAAGATAAATCCTAGCTCCAGCTCGACGGTCTCGTTTGTTCACGAAAGGGCTGGTTATTTCATCATAAATGGTACGTCCGTCATAGGCTAATTTTGACAGATATCGACGGGCTCGATTCCATTTCTTCCGCTCCCAGTCAGCTAGACGAGTCGAGCAGTCCCAGCGCCGAGGGGCGCCAGCCAGCGCAGTGCAAGTACCCATCCACGTGCTAGGTGCTGGGCCTCGCCCTCGAAGTGACCATGACGGTATCGTGATGATCAATGATTTTCTTCGACCGTAACGGATAGCCCATGATGCGGACTCTCTCTGCGCGGCCTGCAGACCCCGGGCCTGCGCCGCTGCAGAGCCGCACAGGGCGCGCGAGGCGGCCGCTGCAGAAGATAAAGTCCCCGTCCAGAAGGAGCCCGGGAGCGCGACCGGCGAGCATGCAGACCGCGGAGGAATTCCCAGCGCTGCGCCAAGAGCGGCGGCCGTCCTTCGACCGGTCCAGCGCGCTGGAGCACGTCGAGGAGAGCGAGGACGAGGGCCGCGATGATGACGAGGACGAAGAGGTATGCGGCCACGGAGAAGGCTACGTTGGAGACGAGCTTCAGGATCAAAGTGGCGGCAGCAGCAGCTTGCTCGTGAACGAGAGCCCCAAACACCGCGAGCTCATCGGCAGCGGCAGGGGCGCCATCAGCGTGGGAAAGTCCTTCTCCGTGTTCGAGACCGGCAGGCAGGCAGGCATTCGAGAAGAGAGCGAAGAAGAGGTCAAGGAGGAGGACGAAGAAAGTGAAGACGACGTCTACGACGCCGACGAAGCCGACGAGGATGACGACGGTGCGTACAGTCTCGGGTCGCTCCGCCCACGAAAAGCGCGGCGCAGCGCTCTCCACGCAAGCCTTTTGGCCGGAGGCGTCGGCGCCCCGCGCAAGACGGACTTGACGCTTATCAGCCTGAACCAGTACACCTTTCAGCAAGAGCTCGGGCGCGGGTCGCAGGCCATCGTCTTTGGAGCTAAGGACACGCTTACGGGCAAGGACGTTGCGCTACGCGTAATCCAGGGCGTCCGACTCCGCGACCTGGACACGGCGTCCGCCGACGCCACGCGCAGTCTACGCGTGCACGGGAACCTTGCCGCGCTCACCAAGGCCATCAAGACCGAGCTAGCCATTCTGCGCAGGGTCGACCATCCGAACCTGATCCGTTTCGTGGAGGTCCTCGACCTGGAGACCTACGACGAGAGCGTGCGCGGTGTCGCCATTGCCATGGAGCTCGTACCCGGGCGCGAACTTCTCGCGGACAAAGACCTCGTCGCCATGGACGCCGACTTTTGGGACTTGCACACGAAGACCACGGCCCGGCCCCTCCTTCCGGAGGCCGCCTGCTGCCAGATTTTCGCACAGGTGCTCGCCGGACTCGAGTACATGCATCACCACGGCATCTTTCATGGTGACGTCAAGCCCTCGAACATCATGTACAACGAAGCGACAGGACGCGTCGTGCTGGTCGATTTTGGCGTCAGTCGTGCCGCCGATCTCGAGCTTCGGAACACGGACCTCGGCCCTTGCATTTTTCGCAGCCACGGCGGCTTTGGCAAGGGGACCCTCTTGGTAAGTCCATACATAATTTACAGTGGCGGCAGCCCCTTCCCGAGGCTGGCCGGAAGCATCGACGGCGGGCCGAGCCAACTAACCCTCGCACGTGCGTACGCAGTTTTTTAGTCCGGAATCGTTCAGTCTGACGCTCGGCGCAACATACGACGCCGCCGAAGCCGACGTCTGGGCAGCGAGTTTGACGCTGTATGCACTGTTGTTTGGGCACTTGCCGCTCCACGGCGCCACGGAGCGCGGCGACCTCATGCAGCTCATGCAGACCGCCGACGAGCTTCCGCTGTGGGAGCCCAAGCTGCTCGGGATTCTCTCGACCAAGACGTCGCGCGGCGGGGCCGCCGTCTGCCGCGCGTGCCTTCGGCTCGACCGTGCGACGCGCCTCGTGCAAATCTCCAAAATTATGCAGCACGAGTGGATGAAGCCCGCGCAAACAGCGTTCAATACATCAAACGGGAATCTGCGCAGAGAGGGCCCGCTTGCAGACCACGTCTCGGACGCCGAGGTTGCCAGCGTCGGTAAACCGGTCACGGCGGCGACAGGATGGACTGGCTTGCAGAAACGCATCGGCCAGCTCGAAAGCTGCGTCAAGGTCCTGGCGACCTCTACTGTCTCGCGACTCTCGGACCTGGGCGAAACCCTCGCGCTTGAATCGCGCCTGTCTGAGCTCGGACTCGAGAGCCGCGAGCGCATTCTCCAGGTCAGCAAAGACCTCGAGCGCGCGGCCATTCGCATTCAGGCAGCCTTCCGCATGCACTGCGCCCGCCGCATGGCTGCACGGATCAGGCTCCAGAAGGGTCTCGACTTTGCCGCGACTAAAATCCAGTCTGCCTTTCGCATGCGTCAGGCCCGGCACCAGGCCGAGGCAATGCGCAAGTCGCAAAAGACCACTGTGGCCGCCGTCAAGTCTACGATCACCGGCGAGCTCGACGCCGCAGCACGGTCGATCCAGTCCTTTTACCGACGACGGCATTCTCGACCGCGCCGCTGAGAACGACACTGAAAGAGAAAGCCCCCTCGTGAGCGCCACGCAGCAACCGAACAGCCGGGGCGAAAACCAATTGTCAATATCCGAGGTACACGCGTCTTCATCGTCGAGCGCCGCGTCGGCTGCGCCTCGGAGAGCGAAAGCCTCGAGGCCCTCCTAGTGAGCGCCAAGCCTCAAAAGACGTCCGCGCCAGGGCGCAAATCGTCAATGTCCGAGGTCCACGCGTCCTCGTCGTCGAGCTCTGCGTCGGTCCCAAAGGGCACGGGCGCAACCGCAATGTGCCCTTCCTGAACGTCGTGGCGGATTGGGCGGGCTCGCGCGCGGCACGGGATCCAGCGTAGCAGGAGACCGTCGATGCCGACCGAAAAAAGCTCTTGTGTCGACTCACGGAGCGCGAGTCCGGTGATGCGCATAAAGTGTCCGCTCCAGCGCGGCGCAAAGTTAGCCGGCTGACCTGTAGTGACGTCAAAGCAGCCGATGGCCTGGCCTCGCGCACCAACGGCGTGATACACGGTAAGATTGTCGATGGCGGTCGCGCGCTGCGAAGCGACAAGGACGCCCGACTTGGCGAGTGGATCGCCGTGGGCGGACGTGTAGTTCACAAAGGCATTTTCGTAAATGTGCTCTCGCGTGTGCAGGTCCCGGTCCAGGGCCCGCGGGATGGCTTTGGTGGTCCAGAGGCGGAGTCTAGAGTCTGCCCCGGAGCTCAAAAGTAGCGATCCGCTCGCGGCGAACTGCAGGCCAGTAACGGCGCCGTCGTGCGCAGTGTGTTGCGGATCGACCATGGCGCTGCGCTGGGCGAGCGGGACTTTGTGCTGGTCGAGCGTGGCAAAGCAGGCCTTGTCCCCGGAGCGCCGCAGGTCCCAGAGCCTCACGCTGCGGTCGTAGCTCCCGGTCGCGAGCACGTACTCGGACGCAGGCGACCACGCGGCGGTCGCGACTGCGGCGCGGTGGCCCTTGAGCATCTGGGTGTGGGCCCCCGAGCTCATATCGCAGAGCCTTACCAGCGGCGCCCCCGAAGCGCAGGCGATGAGCTTGGCCGTGACAGCGCCGGGGATCGGTGTCAGCGCCGCGCTGTGCACGACCTGGCGCAGCGGGAAGTCGACCACAGGCACGAAGGCGTTCGTGTCCCACACGACCACGCGCGCGTCGCGTCCTCCGGACACGAAGAGGCCCAGGTCCGCGGCAAACCATGCAAGAGAGCTCACGGCTTTGGCGTGGCCCACGTGCTGCTGCTGCTGCTGCTGCTGCTGAGCCGCCCTCCTCGAGGTCGTCCTCGCGAGCGCGCCGCCCTCGACGACGTCTTCCGCGCCGGTGCTACGGCCGCCCGTGGAGCTCACGACGGCGGTCGCGCTGGATTTCTGGACATCGCGGAGCTGGATTTGTCCCGTGCCGCGGCCCACGAGCATGAATCTCTCCGCGCGGGCCTCGAGCGCGATCGCGGAGAGGCCGCCGCCGCTGCACTGAGGCGCGACGGGGTCGTCGAGGTCGACCTCGAGCGCGCGCAGCCGCGACGCCGCG
>KQ758850.1:12335503-12355508 GCA_001462505.1 Aurantiochytrium sp. T66 | reverse complement strand
GGCGCCGGCGTCCTCGGGCGCGCCGCGCGGGGATGGATGGAGGCCGGATGGATGTGCGATTGGATGGATGGATGCGCGACGTTGGAGGGAGCAGCGCGGGCTTCCCGGCACGGACGGCCGCGGCGGCGCGGCGCGGCGGCGGCGGCGGCGGCGGCGGAGGAGGACGAACGGACGGACGTCCGCGAGAAGCGAGGCGAAAGAACTCGAATTTGGTGCGAATGCACAGCAAGCAAGCGCGGGATCTGACCTGAAGAGCGGCGGCTAACGGCGACGGCGCGCGCGCGAGGGCATGACGGCATCGAGGCGCGCTCGGGCCGGGCGACTCGACTCGACTCGCGGGGGCAGGGCGTGCTCGAACAGCTCGCTCGTCGTCGCGCAACGAAGAGGCGACAATGCGGACGGAGTCCGAGTGGATGCCATCCATCGATCTTCACGCGCTAGTGGCGTGAATCTCTGCGCCGATCGGCGAGGCAGCGTCGTGTACAATCTGGTCTCGCGCGTCGTCGTCGTCGTCGTCGTCGTCGTCGTCGTCGTCGTCGTCGTCGTCGTCGTCGTCGTTGTCGTCGCGGCGCTCGAGGAGCAGCTCGCGTCCGTCATCATCGGTCTCGTGGTCGTAGACCTTGTGCCCGTCCGAGGCGCCGAGATCCCCGTCGGGTGACCGCCGCGGAGGCCTCCCCGCGCAGGAGACGAGACGAGACGAGACGAGGCTCGCGACGAAGGCGCCCTCGCGCGCCCGCGTGCGCGACCGACCGATTGTGCGCGACGGCGTTGGCGCCGTCGAGGTCGCCGTCGAGAGGGCCGCCGAGAAGGCCGTCGAGGCGCCGCCGCCGCAGAAGCCTTACGAGCGAGCGGCGAGGCACGCACGCACGCGCGCAGGCAGCGCAGCCAGCCAGCCAGCCCCGCCCCCTCGGGCCGGCGCGCGACCGCCGCGCGGCAGCAGGCGGCAGCAGGAGGCGCGGCGTCGGCATCGGCATCGACCGCGAGAAGATGGCGGCGGCGCCCACGGAGAGCGCCGCGGGCCAGGAGCAACAGCAGCAGCAGCAGCAGCAGCAGCAGCAGCAGCAGCAGCAGCAGCAGCAGCCGCCGATGGGCGGCGCCGAGTTCCAGGCGCTGATCCTCGCGGGCGGACCAGGGTCCGGGCTGTACCCGCTGACGCAGTCAAGCCCCAAGGTGCTGCTGCCGGTCGCCAACCATCCGCTGCTGTACTACCAGCTCATGGCGCTCGAGAAGGCCGGCTTCGCGGAGGCCATCGTCGCCTGCACAAAGGACCAGGAAGAGGACCTCGCCAGGTATGTCTCGCAGGGGTACCCCGGCCAGATCCGCATCGACCTCGTTGGCATGAGCGAGCCCGACGGCGACGCCCCCGAGGCCGAGGCCGGCACGGCCCAGGTGCTCCGCCGCGTGCGCGACAAGATCTCCAAGGATGTCTTTGTCGTCTCGGGCGACGTCATCACCATGGCGAGCCTTTTGGACATGGCGGATCTCCACCGCACGACCGACGCCGCCGTCACCATGCTCCTGAAAGAGTACCCCAATGCCCAGATCAAGGAGCAGCGCTCCAAACTGCGCAAAATGAATAAGCAGGTCATCAACTACTTCGGAATCGTGCCCGAGGGCACCGCCGCCAATGGCAAGAAGCAGGGCCGCGTCGTTCTCATGAAGAGCGCCGCACAGGAGGACCCCGTCGGCGTGTCCAAGCAGCTATTGCGCCGCGAGCCCGGCGTCCGACTCCACGCGGACCTTTTTGACGCACACATCTACATCCTCCGGCACTGGGTGCTCGATCTTCTCTGCAGCGACGGAGACGACCTCGCCAGCCGCCGCGCGCGCTCCATGGCCACGCTGCGGACCGACTTTTTCCCTTTTGTCGTTAATCAGCTGCAGCCCAACGCTGCAAATCCCGAGGTCCGCGCGCTCACATCCCGTCTCCTTTCCAAGAGCGCGGCAACTGCCGCCACCGACGACGCGACCATGTCAGACTCGGAAGCCTCCGAGTCCGCCACCGGTTTCACCGCCGCGCAGCTCAGCGCAGAAAAGATCACTTGCCAGGCGCTCATCCTCCCGCCCTCGAGCGTCACCTTCCGCGCCAACACAATCTACTCGTACGCGCTTGCCAATCACGCGCTGGCGAACCTGCCGCGCGGCGCGCCGACGCCGTGGCCCCGACCTCGCGCCGCGGCAAAGTTCAAGGAGACCCTCGTCGGCGAGTCCTCCGAGATTGCCGACTCTGCTTCGATCCGCAACTGTGTCATTGGCGCGCACTGCAAGATCGGCGCCGACGTCGAGCTATCAAACACCATTGTCATGGACCACTGCACCATCGAGGCCAAGTCTTCCATCTCCAACTCCATCCTCGGCGAGCAGTCCTTCGTGCCCGAAGGCTGCTCGCTCACGGAGATCCAGCTCCAGCACGGATGCTCCATTTCGCCGCCGGGCCTCGTGCTCAAGTCCCAGGCCTATCTCAAAATTGACTTTAGCTAGATATTGATCCGCATTTCAAGCGCACAGGGTCTGCAAGATCTGGCGCTGCGTCTTTTCGTGGCCCGCAACGAGACGGCGGACCGCGCCGTGGCCCCAGAGCACCGAAACGCCATAGAGAAAGTGGAAATCGCTCGCAAGACCCGCGAGGTCCGCGTTGGCCGCCAGCGCATTGCGCGCACGTCGTCGCGTGCGCTCCTCGAGCAGCGCGTCATCCTCGAGATGGCTACGAAAGGGGCGCGCAAATGCCCGCTGCTGCGGATGGACCCGGAGTGGGCCCAGTTCCACCATGCAGGCGTCCCACGCCCGAAGCGGCAGCGAGCCGTCTCGATAAGCAAAGGCCCGATCTTTGAGGGCAAAGACGCGGCCCTGCCGCGGAGACTCTGCTACAACGCACACAAAGAGGGCGCTCGAGGCCGCGTGCTCTTCTTGCACGGCAAAGCAGGCGCGCACAGTGCGCTCGGAACGCGAACCGCCGTCGATAATGCAGCCGACCACATGCAAACCCAATGACTTGGCAACGCGCTCGCCGCGGCCAAAGTCAGCGTCCTCGAGGACAAAGTCGATGCGGACCTCGCGCGATGCCCGAGAGCTCCCAATCAAAAGACCCATCTCGGTCTTCATGTCGGCGAGGTGAGGTGCCATGAAAACCTGCAAGGCCCCACGGTCGATACTGACAAGGTCCACGTGAGCGTATTCCTGCGGGCCGCAAGGCATGGGCTCGTTCCGAGCATATTTCTTGTCGAGCGCAAAGCTCTCTAGCTCGTCGACGGCATCCTCGTCCTTCGACTCAATCTCATCGTCGTTGCAAGGTTTGCTGAAAAGGTAGACCTGAACGCCTCGCTTGAGCTCGCTTCGTTGATTTAAAGGTTTCTCGCCGCTCGCGTCGAGGAAGAGGTGTTGATCCTCGGCGGATATCCCCGTTCGCCGCGTGATCTCGCTGCGAAGCAGCCGAAGACTGCACTTGTCAAGCTCAATCCTGCTGAGCCCTCGAAGCCAGTGCAGTCGCACCACGATGGGCTTCTTCATCTTCGCCGCTGCAGATGGTCTTTGACCACCCCGTCGCCCATGTCCGCAAGCTCGCCGATAGCCGATATCGAGGCATACATCAAGGGACGCATTCTCTGCAGAATGGCCTGCCCGCGTTCGGGCTCAGGCTCCTGCGCCTGGCTGCCTGGATCCCGCGCCCCTGGGTCCGCGCGACTTGGCGCATGAGTTCCCCCCACACTTGCACGATCCGTTACGCATTTTCGGCCGCCGCCGTCCAAAGTGGCTGAGTTGAACGTTGGGCAGTCGAAGATGGGGTCTTTGAGCCAGCCAGCTAGGCCTTGATGACGACGCTGCTGCTGGTCGTGACGAAGGAGACCACCGTGCAGAGTCCGCACATTTTTGCCAGGTTCATCATCCGACCTTCCGGAAGTCCTCCCGCAACTTCGGTCGAAAGCGAGAATTCCGACGCTTGCGCACAATCTTATGCAGGGTGCGTCGATTGCCATAGAGCTCTCACATTTGGAGCGCTCGTTTCCTCGGTCGCAAAACCATGGCATAATGGTTCCAGGAGGAGCCCTCGACCGGTACTTGGCTCGAAAGGTCACCATTTCACCGGTCATATCTCTCTTGAGACGTTCTCGTGACGGAGAATGCGGTCCGGGCGATTGCTTGCTTGTGACCGCTACCATCGCCTTGCAGTTTCGTCTGGACGGCAGTGCACGCGCATCGATGGCTGCTCCGCCTTCCCTTGCAAATGGAAACGACAAAGAGACTCCGATCCGCCCGCCCATTCATCCGACTCGGTCGGACGTCGTCCTCTACGGACAGCGAATGTAGTCCGGAGTCCGGAGGAACCCTGACTGGTGTCCGCCCTTCGGCTGACCGCAAAATCCGAACCAGACCCCATTCTCGGGTGCTCTGTGTTCAAGGCCGAAGTAAGGCCAAGGCTCGCGCGGAAGTCATTCGGCCTCGCATACGCTCCTCACGATGCCCTTGAACAGCACCGAGGTTGACGCCTGTAACGATGGTGGCAACTGGAGCGCGACGCTCGACGGAGATCTCGTCCGGGCCGTGAGTTTCGCGTTGGGTGTGGTGTACGCACTCGAGGTCGGCGTCATCCTCCTCGCAGGCAAGCGATTTATCCTAGAGCGATGGAGCGAGCGTCTCTTGCGCGGAGGTCCTCAAAGGTTCTCCATCGTGGGGAAAAGATTGTCGAGCGCGACAAGTGACCCCAGAGACACTGCGGAAAACGCAAAAAAGGGGGACGACAGACGATTCAGCCACGCCGGTAGCGTCGTGGGAAACGCAGGCAACAGGCGATCAAGCAATGTCGGGAGCACGGCAGAGGTAGACACGCCCGGCGTCAAGAAGAAGGTTGACAAGCGGATGAGCCTTCCCCAGAAGATCTTCTCTCTTTGTAGTCTCGGCTGCAGCATGCAGGTCGTCCTATGGTCGCTCTGGGGTCACTTCCGCCACGAACTTGCAATATGTGACCCCGCCGTCATCTTCATCGTCGCCATCACCTACACCCTGACCATGGCGACTGCATTTCATACGGTCGCGGTCTTCCTTGCGGCGCTACGCAGGATCATCACCATGCAGGCGCGCCGCAAGGTCGCCGGAGAGCGGCTCTTCGTCACGCGACTTATTTACGCGCCGGGCTACATCATCAGCGTGGTAGCCCCAGCGCTCGTACTCAGCGGCCACATTGCCGATCTCGCCTCACTTATGCGCGTCCTCAATCTGGTCCACGCCTTCGAATGTCTTGCGGTGGTCGTCTTGGTTCGAAAGGCCTTCATGAGGGCCGTGTCGACGCTGGGGGATGCGATCTTCATGTCCCTGAAGACGAGCGGGACCAGCACCGCCAGAGTCGTTTCATTGCAGAGGCTGCGCGCCAAGCTCGGGGCGGCAGGTCTCTTCGTCATTGGGTCGACGTTTAGCGTCGCCGCAGGCCAGCTCGCGACGGCGCTCTCGAGCATTTTTGTCACCGCCCCTCACGCGATCTTCTGGCTCCTATTCACCGTCGGGGCTGCGATCAGCATCTGGAATGTGCTCTGCTTCATCTCCTTCTGGCCTTCGTCCGCAAGATCGAAGCGTTGGCAGCGGCAGAGCCCGTCCCTCGAGCAATCTGTTGCCGAGGGCAGCGTGGTCTACAAGAAAGGGAGCGTGGTTAGCGTCACGGATTCCGACAAGAAGCATTCCTTCGACGTCACCCCGGCCGAAGTTGACATACGAAGGATCAGTAGCGTCGGGAGCGTCGCCAATAGCGTCGCATCCTCCATGGAGCGCGCGGACGTCGTAGCAGCGATTGAAGATTCATGACAAGTGACAAGCTCTCTTTTATCAATTAGTCCTATTAGGGGACCCGCTGCGGCACGCACGATGGATGCAGATTACGGCGGCAAGCCGAGAGCGCGCGGTGCGGCATGCCCATGCATCGTCCTCTCTAGTTTTTAGTACTGTGAACCCAATCTTGAGAGGCTCTTCTAGGCCTAGGCCCCCTTCAAGTTCTACGCACGACGAATGCGATCCCCGCGTGAATCTCTTGTCCCTTTTACGTGGTGCAGCGCCTCGGTCGTGTCGATGATGAGCCTCGGAGCCTCGGCGGCGGAGTTGGCGCCATTTCCCCGCAGTCGCGGCGGGTCATCGTCCTCCGTCGACCGATCGCTCGATGCGAGTCCTCGAAGCTGGCTTGCTTCCCTCCCTGCGAACGGGAGGCTCGCGGCGCCACCGCCACCGCTGGCGCAGGCCTCGCGGTCGTGTCGCCTCGCGAGCTCGCGTTCCCAGGGCTTCTTTCTCTCTAAATCATCATCATCACAACCACAACCTGCCCGGGCTCTTCACGTGACCTTCGCATCGCTGCAAGTGCGGCGCATTGCTGCAATTATCCTGCGCAAGAATGTCTCTGCAAGCCTGCGCGTGCTGCACTGCATCGCAATGCAACAAGGTCGCAACAAGCGTTGCGAGCTGCCGCCGTTGGGGTCCGAGATCGTGAACGAGACCAACGCTGACGACCCGCCGATGATGATGATGATCATCAACATCATCAAGATCATCATCAACATCTTCGTCAGAACTCCGCGAAGCCTTCTACTTTCGCCAGCTGCACGCCCGGGCCACGCCACGCCACGCACGCGGCCATGGGGTCTCGGATGATGTTATGTATTGTATGTTATGTATGCGTACAAGGAATGGTCCTCCGTCGGCACGACCACTTTGCAGAAGAAGAACTCGGCGGTCACGACGTCGTCACGGTCGCGACAGAGCGAAAGCGTGGCCGGCGCTCGGGGGTCGGCGCCGGCGTCGTCGCTGTCGCCGTCGCCGCAGTTGTCGCCGTAGCTCGCCGTAGCTGTCGCAGGGCGGCGCGAGGTCCTCGAGCCCGCCATCCATCGTTCAAACCAGGAACTCCGAGTCCGAGGCTCCGAGCCCGGCCCCGCCCGCGCGACCCTCCGGCCGCGCGACCCTCCGCCCGCGCGACCCTCCGCGAGCGAGCGAGCGAGCGACCGGCTGCGCTGCGGCTGGCTGGCTCCGCGGAGGCGGCATCGAGCATCATGGTGCGGCTGACGGTGGACGCGGCCGAGGGCCGCTGGCGCGTGGCCAAGGACGGGGAGCAGACCTTCCGCGCGTGGGCCGAGTACAGCAAGAGCGGGAGGGCCAAGTGCAGGTTCTGCTGCGAGAAGATACCCAAGGACGCGCTGCGCATCGGGAGGCCCATCAAGTGGGCAGACTGGATCACGAGCTGGCGGCACCCGGACTGCTTCTACGTTGAGGATGGCGACGGACGCATCCCGGACAGCGAGACCTTCGGCCTCGAGGAGCTCAACGAGGAGGACAAGGAGGCCGCGCGCGTCGCGCTCGCCCGCCTCAAGCCGCCGGTCGTCGACGAATCCCTGAACCCCGACAATCCGGACTTTGTCAAACACACGGTCGCGGCGGGCAAGGCCGAGACGCCCGCGCGCATGACCACCAAACTCTTGCCGTTCCAGCAGGAGGGCCTTCGCTGGCTGCTGGACCAGGAGCATTCAGAGGTTGCGGGCGGCCTCCTGTGCGACGAAATGGGCATGGGCAAGACCATCCAGACCCTCTCGCTCATTGTTGCGAGCAAGTACGGCGAGCGCGAGGCTACCGATAGAGCGCTCGAGGTCAAACCGGGCCCGACCCTCGTTGTGGCGCCCAGCAGCGCCATGCTCCAGTGGAAGGACGAGATCGAAAACGTGACGCGCGAAAACACCCTCAGCGTGCTCGTGTACTATGGCGCTTCCCGCGGCACGCTCACCCCGGAGGATCTCCGCAAGCACGACGTCGTGCTCACATCGTACCCGATTCTCGAGTACGAATACCGTCGCTGCGTCGACCGCTGCAAGGTCGAGTGCAAGTACTGCCAGCGCCGCTTCCTTCCGCGCAAGCTCATCGTGCACAACCAGTACTTCTGCGGCCCCAACTCGAAGCGCACGGCCAAGCTTGCGCTGCGTGACAAGAAGGAAACCGCTGCCAAGAAGCAGCAGGCCATGGACAAGGCCATGGCCACGCTCAACATCATCAACAAGGGCGCATCAGTTCCTGACGCCGCCGCCGCCGCCGCTACTTCTTCCGGAAGGGCTTCGAAGGCGAAGGCCCGTAAACACTCGCTACCGACCATGTCCAACATCTACCGCGACCTCATGCAGGAAGCGAATCGCGAGCCGACAGGGTTCTATGACTCGAAGGAAGAAGCGCAACGGGCGAGCAGCAAGACCTCGCGCGTCAAGGTCGAGGACGCGAACGCCGCTGCCGCGACCGGCGCAGCTGGCAGCGACGATCTCGACTTCGATGAACCCAATGTCCGGGAGCGTCGCAACCTCTGGTCTACCAACGACGGCGGCGTCTTCTTTTACAAGTGCAAGGCCAAGAACTGGGCCACCAATCTCGGCCTGGCATTCACTTGTCTCCGCACGCAGCCTGTCGTGCTTCAAGCCACGGAGGACGCGGGCGCCGGCACAGCCTTTCAGGTAAAGTTCCTCAACGGGGCGGGCGCAGCACAGCTCAGCATCGACGGCGGGGAGACCTGGGCCAACTGGCTCGCTGGTCGCTGGATCTCGCCTCGCAAGGGCCGCCTCAAGAAAGACGAGCGCCAGGAGGGATGGCAGAGCACGGGGCCCAAGATCGGCGCCCTCGTTTCTCGCAAATTCGACGGCAAGACCGTCGCCGCCGCGGTCGTTGCGCATGCCCCCGTTGGCTCCGACGAAAATCCTGCACTCTGGCGCATCGAGCATACAGACGGGGACGAGGAGGACCTCGAGGCCAACGAGGTGACCAGCGCGCAGAAAATGTTCGCCGAGGCCTTCGGAACGCCTTCTGGCCCCGCGCCCATGCCCAATGCTCTCATTGATGCCGTAGCAACTCTGGTCAAGGAGCCATCGACGATGACGGCAAAGAGGTCCCGGAGAGCTTCTGCGAGTGCCGCCGAGAACCAGATCAAGAAACTTGAAGGCGCCGCCACTGTTGCAGCGCAAACGAGAACGACCAGGTCTCGTAGCAAGACTCGCGACGTGAAAAAGGAAACGGACGGTAAAGACGACGACGACGACTCCGATTTCGAGCCCAAGAGCAGCGAGCCCGAAGAGGATTATGATGACGATGACGATGACGATGACGACGACGACGACGATAAGGGCAGCGACGCCGCTCCAGAGATTGTCGACCTGCGTCCGTGCTTCAGGCCGGTGACGTGGGGCCCAGGAAGCAAGGAGGCCAAGTTCCTGGCGCTCTTCAAGACCCATTTCAAGACAGCCACCAAGAACAAACAGGCGGCTGCCAAGAAACGCAAGCGAAAGGCCAAGCAACAGCGACGCGGCCGCGGCGGGCCGCCCTCCAAGTCGGCCAAGAGCGCCAATAACGGCGCGCCCGCGACGAAAAAGGGCAAATACCTCGAAGAGTCTTCGGACGAAGACGACTTCGAGAGCTCTTCCGACGAAGACGACGAGGATGCCGTGGCCGCCGCGGCCGGCGCCGGGCTTGCTGTGAGCGTCGAGGAAGCCAAAGCCCGCTGCGAAGGTGATCTCTTCTGGTTTGCCCCTCAGGGCGACGTTGTAGACGACGACGGCATCGACATGGGTAGCTCGATCCTGCACTGCATTGGGTGGAATCGCATCGTGCTCGACGAGGCGCACAAGATCAAAGACCGCGTCAACTCGACCGCCAAGGCCACCCTCGCGCTGCGCGGGTCCCCGACGCGCGAGCTGCAGGACCGCTGGCCCGACGGCGGGCCCTGCTACCGCTGGTGCCTGTCCGGGACGCCGCTTCAGAATCGCGTCGGCGACCTGTACAGCCTTGTGCGCTTCCTCCGGGTCGAACCGTACGCCTTTTACATGTGCAAGGTGAGCGGCTGCGAGTGTCGCTCGCTGCATTGGGCCATGGGCCGCGGCGGCCGCGTGTGCGACGGCTGTGGCCACCCTCCGATGCGCCACTTCTCATACTTCAACAAGGTGGTCGTGAACCCCATCAAGCGCAATGGCTACGTTGGCGAGGGTCGCATGGCGATGAGGCTTTTGCGCGACGACGTGCTCGGCAGGCTCATGCTACGGAGGACCAAGAAGGAGCGCCAGGCCGATATCAAACTCCCGCCGTGCACCGTGGAAGTCCGCAATCTCAAGTTCACCGAGCACGAGCGCGACTTTTACGAGAGCGTGTACAAGAATACGCGATCCAAGTTCGACACCTATGTCGGCAAGGGCACTGTGCTCCACAACTATGCGCACATTTTCGAGCTCTTGTCGCGCCTCCGCCGCGTCGCGGATCACCCTTACCTGGTCGTCCACGGCGCTGGCGACGACCCCTTTGGCACGAGCCAGGCTGCCGGGGACCGCACAAAGCGGACAGACATTTGCGGCATTTGCCACTTCGACATCGAGACGCTCGAGGAGGTTGCTGTCTCGCAATGCAAGCACACGTTCCACCGTACCTGCGTCGACGGCTACATTGCCAACTACCAGGGCACCTCGAATGGCGGCGGCGGCGGCGACGACGACGACGATGATGACGACGACCCGGTCTCTCAGGATGCTGGTCTCGTGCTCGGCCATGATGGCGTGCTCAAGGAGGAGAAGAAGAAGAAGACCAAGCGCGCGCCCAAGGGGAAAAAGGCGAATGCCAAGAAGGCCAAGACGACCAAGACGGGCGATCAAGCCGACACGCCGAACTGCCCGCTGTGCTACGTGCCTCTCAGCATCACGCTTAACTTGAAGGGCGGGACCGAGGCGAACCAGCTCGTCGCCGGTCCGTCCGGTGAAGGCAGCGGAGGCTCGGGCGCCGATGAGGACGTTTGCGTGGTGTGTATGGATCGCCAGCGCGACGCCCTTCTACTTCCGTGCGGGCATATTTACCTTTGCATGCAGTGCGCGCGCGGCCTCGAGAATCGCGTCTGCCCCATGTGCCGCGTCTCGATCTCACGCATCGTTCGCGTGGACCCCAACATTGACGCGCCGCGCAAGCAAGCCGTCGTCAAGGAGATCCTGGACGCGGAGGCGGAGCAGCCAGGCGAAAAGGGCAGTGACGCTGCCATTGGCGGCGGTGGCGTCGTCAAGCGCAAGATGGCTCCACCCTCTGCGGAGAGCGACAAGATCCTCAAGACTGCGCAAAAGGCCAGCGCGCTCATTGGCCGTCGCAGCATCATGCAGCGCATCAACACGCGCAAGTTCTCGTCGAGCACCAAGGTCGAGGCCGTGGTCGATGAGGTGAAGAACATGCTGCGCGATGAGCGTCAGGACACGGACGAGCTGAACAAGGCCATCGTCTTCTCGCAGTACAACGACATGCTCGACCTCATCCAGTGGCGCCTCTCGTCCGCGGGCATTGTCACTGTCAAGCTCGTCGGCGCCCTTTCCATGGTTGAGCGCCGCGCTGTGCTCGAAGCTTTCAAGACGCGGGACGAGGTCCGCGTTATTCTGCTCAGTCTCAAGGCGGGCGGCGAAGGTCTTAACCTGACCGAGGCCTCGCACGTCTTTCTCTGCGACCCGTGGTGGAACCAGGCCGTGAGCGACCAGGCCATCATGCGTTGCCACCGCATCGGGCAGAAGCGCTCGGTCACTGCCGTTCATTTCGTCATCAAGGACTCCATTGAGGAGAAGATGATGCAGCTTCAGGAGAAAAAGTCTCTCATCTTCGAGGGAGCTGTCGACGGCAACACCGCCGCCATGACCAAGCTCACCGAAGAGGATTTGCGCTTCTTGTTTTCCCGCTAGATGAAGGAAGTAAGTATATCACAATGTTGTTCTTGACACAACAAGTCCAAGCCTATGGGAAGGTTAGTCTTCGGGCGCTCGGTCTCACTAGCTTTGCGCATTGCGCTTGCGGGCCGCTATCCTCTCCATCCACGGCTCGCACTCCTCGCGCGCAGCGTGCGAGCCCGCGTCCAAAGCGATCCTGCGCAGCCTCCTCGTCGCGCGTCCCAAGTCTGTCCCCGGCGAAGAGGCAAAAAGCGAACCTGGAACCTCTGGAACTTTCAACGGAAACATGGTTCGCCGAAAGAAGACGCCCGAGAGGGTCGAGCTGTACTAGGCTGTTTGTTGTTATTAGACGCGCGCATGATGGTCTTGCCCAGACAAGGTCCTCGGAGCGCCCCAGAAGTATAAGGACAAACGTTCTCAAGCAACGTGGAGCCAGGTGGATGCGCCGCGCAGACTAGCGAACGGGGGCCCAGATGCCGGGCGGGCGGCGCGCACGGCGCGCGAGGAGCTCCCGTGGGCCCGAGCAGCCGGCCAGCCAAGAGGTGCAGGCCGTCTCGGTGCTCAACACAAAGCCGAGCCGGCACCAGAATGCGAGCTCCCCAGGAGCGGTGGTGTCCGCCGCGCAAGGACCGACGCAGACCGCACGCGGGCAGCAGCAGTCGGAGCGCGAGGTGGAGGCGGCAGTGCTTTCAAGGCCACGTAAAGGCCCGCATTCGGGCGGCCTCGTCTCAGAAGCCGCCCAAAGCTCCCGCCGGGGCCAAGACCCTGACGCACGCGCACGCGATAGGAGCTCCAGAAAGCGAGTACGGCCGGCTGGGCGAAGGGTGGGCGTGGAGCCTGCCGCGCCCGCTCCGGCGCTCATCTTTTTACCCGGCAATGGCGCAGCGCCCACGTCAAAAGCCAATAAATTGGCCGGAAGACTACTCGCCGCGAGCGACGCGCGCGCTGAAGAAGAGCACCCCAAGGTCAGGCGCGCGCGCTTGGAGAGGCTTGAGCTGACGCGCCGCCTTGTCCACGTGCCACGCGCGTCGTCAAAGTATGTGCAGCAGATCAAAAAGACTTCTTTGGCTCCTCCAGTTCCATCGCTGCGAGCCAAGCATTCCGGCCTGGAGGGTCGCAAGGCCCAAGCTATTGACATTGAGAAACGTTTGCACGAAAGACTGCAAGCTGACGCTCGCCGTGCCGTGGAGGCGCTTCCGCCAGAGTTCCTTAGCAGTCTCAAGCTACGATGCTACGCGCTCGAGCATGGGGCCGACGTGATCCTGCGCATCTTCGACAGACTTTTGCGCGCAAAGTCCCGCGAGGCCTTTTCGCGCTGGGAGACCTTTGTATCTGAATCGAAGGAGCGCGAACAGCATGGCAAAATCCTGGCCTTCACCCAGCAACGCGGCCTTCTCTTGCTTCACAATATGATGTACCGCGTCCAGTTTAGCGCTCTGGCGCGTGCCATGACCAAATGGAAAGACGTCGCGCTATTGCATCCACGAGGGCTGGAAGAGCTCGCTGCGAGCATTCAGCTGCAGCGGTGGGCCCGAGGGCGTCTCGCGGTAGCGGTATTCAAGCGGCAACGAGCTGCTCGATTGCACGCTTTGCGAGACGCTGCCGCGCGCACCATCCAGGGCCTTGCTCGAGTCTGGCTTGCAAAGAGATTGACGCACCGCCTGCTCCGGGCGCGCCTACGAGACGAGGCCGCAGTCCGCATTCAGCAGTTTGCTCGCGTCATTGTCGCCAAGTACAGGATGCGGCAAAGAATGATGGCGGCTATTCAAGAGGCCAGAGTCCGCGCAGCTGCGTGTAGAATTCAATGCCTCGCTCGTGGGCACATGGCCCGGCGTCGCGCCGCATGCCTTCGAGAGTATCGTGCCGCGACTCTAGCCGCCACCGCGATCCAATGCGCCTTCCGGAGCTGGCAGGCCCGCATTTGGGCGCACCAGGTCCGCGTCCAGGTCGCTGCAGCGGCTGCCCAGGAGCTACAGGACGCGCTGGACGCGGCGGCGGAAGCAGCCTCGGCCACGCGCATCCAGCGGGCGTACCGAACGTACAGACGGCACGCCATCTTTGCGAGCGCCGCGGAGATGGTGCTCGAGATGGCCACCGCGGCGGAGCGCGACATCGCGGCCTTGACCATCCAGCAGCGCGTGCGCGAGGTCTCCATCGAGCGCATGACGCGCCAGCTGTGGGACGATGTGGAGACGAGAATTGCGGAGAGCGTCGTGCGCATCCAGGCCCAGGTGCGCGCGAGCTGGGCGCGGCAAGAGCTCTCGCGGCTTCGAGCAGAGCACCGCGAACGTCGTCTCGCGGCTGTGCGTCTGCAGGCGTCTCGTCGCGGACAAGTCGGTCGGAAGACAGCCGTGGCGCGGCGACGCGCATCGATGAATCTGGTGCAGAAGATCGAGCGCGCCCGCTGGTCGCAGCTCCGGCAGCGTCTGGGGCGACGCGTGGTCAAGCGCTTCGTGGAGCGCAGGATGTTCCTTTTGCAATCGAGCTTTGGGGGCTGGAAACGCGCAATCGCCGCAATCCACAACGAGCGCGAGCAGCAAAAGATTCTGCGGGCGCTCGAGCACATGCGCATGGCGCGGCAAGCGCGGCTGTTCCGCTCGTGGTGCGCGTTTGTCGAGTCGCAAAAGCAAGCGCGAGACCTCATGCGAAGGGCGCTCAACTTTATGCGTCTTCGCACGTATACCAAGGCCTTCTCGCACTGGACCGGCCTTGTGCATGCGTCGCACGCCCACAAGCAGAAACTCGTGAGCGTGTTTCTGTCCTGCGTGGACATTGACGCACTCAACTCGCGTCGCCAGCGCGAACAGCGCAACCTCGCGGAGGCCTTTGCATCGCACATGCTCTGTTCGGCCGCGATTCGCCAGATCCGAGAGGTCGTGTACTTTCGGGGCATCCAGCTTCAGCGCGCGGCGCTTCACCATGAACAGCAATGGCTTCTGCGCACGCCGGGCCGCCGTTTTCAGCGTTGGGTGCGCTTTGTCGAAGTGGTCAAGCATCGCCGCGCCCAGCAACGGCGCGCAGAGCAGCTGCGGGATCGTCACGCCCTCGTCCGAGGCCGTGCCGCGTGGACGGCCTACGTGGCGTACAAGCAATGCCGCCGCGAGCAGAATGCAACCGCGAGAGCCCACCGACGCGTCGCCCTGCAGCGCTGGGCGCTCCTGTGGTGGGGTCGAGGCGTCGCGGTTGTCAAGCAGGACCGCGCATTCTGGGCCGCCGCAGTCGAACTGTGCGACCGGCATCGCGTCCAGCGCGCCGTCTCGGGCTGGAGACGCGGGGTTGCCGAGGTCCTCCGCATGCGCGGCCTTTTTGCGATGGCGATCGCGCACGACCGGGGCAAGGTCCAAGGCGCGGCCTTGCAGGCCCTCTTTGAGATCACGCACGAGGAGCTCATGATGCGGCGGAATGCCGCTGCGCTGGTGGTCGAGTGCGCGTGGCGATGCAGGCTGGCCCGCCTCGAGCGGTTCCGGCTCTGGATGGCGCGCGAGTATCGCCGCGAGCGCGAGCGACTGCGTGCCTTGGAAGCCAAACAACGCGCCTTTCGCGCCGCTCGCACCCTCGCTGCGCTCGAGAGCGCCGACGAGCTCCACAAGGTGCGGGAGAGCACGTCCTTCTTCGCCAGCATTCTGCTCTTCACGGCGCCCTGGGTCCCGGAGCGGCAATCTGCGCACATTTGCGGCGCGCTCGCGCTCGAGGCTCCTCGCTGCGAGGGTTTCCGCTGCGTGGTCCCGCTCGACGTCGCGGGCCCCGAGCTGGCCCTCGCCTTCGACGCGCGCAAGTTCCCCACAGCGAGTTTGGTCTGGCGCGGGCACGCCTGCGCGGCCGACAAGCCGGACGAGGACTGGGAGCGGGATGTCCCGCGGTTCATCCGCATGGTCCTGGACCCGCTGCGAGACGCCCTCCGAAGGGTCCCCACGGCGCCGCTCGAGTGGGACGCGCGCGACTGCGTCGCCTTTCCCGACGAAGCCGAAATCGCGCGCGCGATCTCGGATGCGCAGCGCAGGACCTCCGAGCTCGGGCCCAAAGCGCTCGACAAGGCCGCGAGCTGCATCCAGACCCTGTTCCGGCACACGCGCTCGTGGCGGCTCACGCAAAAGTGGCAGCACCTGGTGGCGGACGTCTCGCGCGCAGAGGCGAAAACGCGCGACCGGGTCTTCTGGGAGTCGCACTCGTACCGGACGTACGAGACGCATCGCGACGGCGGGTCGCCGAGGTCGTTCTGCTTCAACCACAAGCTCGTCGACGCAACCTGGGCCGAGATCGTACCGCTCAAGCGTCGCGCATTGCCCCTCATTCTCGTGACCTCGACCGGTCACGTCCAGGAGCTTCGAGGACTGCGGCAGGGATCGAGCGTTGCAGACCTCAAGAAGCGCATTCAGGAAGAGGTCGAGCTCCCGCCGGAGGCCCAGCGCGTATGCCTGCGCCCAGACGGAGTCTGGTTCGACGGGAGCATCATCATTCCGATTTACAATCGCGAGCCCGAGGCCAAGATCGGCGCTGGTGCAAAAGTTGAGGTCTACGACGCCGGGACGCGCCGTTGGAACCCCGGTGTGGTGGTCAAGGTTGGCGAAAACGAAAATGTCGACGTGGAGCTTGACGCTGCTAATCCGAGTGAAGGCAAGCTCGCGACCGAACGCAAGCTCGAGGCCGAAGGCAAGCTCGAGGCCGAAGGCAAGATCGAGACCGAAGATAAGCTCGCGACCGAAGACAAGGTCGAGGCCGAAGACAAGATCGAGACCGAAGATAAGCTCGCGACCGAAGACAAGGTCAAGGCCGAAGATAAGATCGAGATCGAAGATAAGGTCGAGACGAGCCCAGAGGAGGGCGACAGAAGAGACGAAGTCTTGAGGACCGAGGATGAGGGCGGTGACCAAAACGCGAGCAACGAGCATGCAGCAAAGCTCGAGCGTCGTGGGAGCGAACGTGCCCACCGCGACCCGACGGTGCAGCAGGCTGTGAGTCCCTACTCTTTCCAACGCGGAAAGACGGAAACCGCAATGCAGGAAGTTGCCCAGATCCGCCTCGTCCGGGGCGTTGCTCGTTCAGAGGTCCGTCTTTGCGAGATTGTCGACGCGGACAAAACAGTTTGCCTGCACGACCTAGGCTTTCGCGCCGGCGCCGTCGTGGAAGTGAGCCCCAAGCTCATTTCGCCTCTCGGGAGCGAGTCCAAGGATGACACGACCGGCGCCGCGAGCGAATCCGACGAGTTCGCTGTTCATTGCACGGACGGCGGCTGCGCACGGTCCGCAGAGCTCTTATGCAGAGCTTGCAATAGCGTCTTTTGCGACGCGTGCTACGCGCGTGAGCATCTCTGCGAGGGCGTCGAGGAGACGCTCGGGGAGTTCGACGCGTATCTGCACCGCCGCGAGCGCGCAAAGCACGAGTTCGTGCCCATCGAGATCACGAGGCTTGCGGCGGCGATTCGGGAGTCGAGGCCAGCGCCGGCGCCGCCCTCCGCGCAGCGTCTGGGTGCTCTGTTCAAGCGTACAACTCGAGCGCTGGACGCGACAGGCAAGGCTCCTTCGTTCGCGGAGCTACGACGTCTGAGCAAGCGCGCCGAGCTTAACGCAGAAATAGCCTTGAGGCCGAACCGGAACCAGGCCCGGGGCCCCAAGTTCTGCTCCGAGTGCCACGTTCGCCTGGTCCGCGTCAACTGCGCCGCGTGCGACGATGGCTTTTGCAAGCTTTGCTTTGCGTTCTTGCACGGCAAGGGCGCCCGCATGAAGCACAGCGCCCGCAGCGTCGAGGCCGGGCACGCGTCATCCCTTGGCGGGATGCGCTGGTCGCTCGCAGAGCTGCAGGCCCACGCGTGGAGCTGCGACTACACGGTGACCCAGGCCAAGCTCGCGGCCGAGGAAGCGGAGCGCTTGCGGCAAGCAGAGCTCGCGGCCGCGGAGTCCATCATCAAGGAGGCCTTTCAGCGCTACGATGCGGATGGGAGCGGCGCCCTGGACGCCGTGGAGCTCAAGGGCTTCCTCCGCAACGAGATCTGCGAGCCCGTCTCGGACGAAGAGGTGCAGGAGGCCATCAAGCGCATGGATATCGATGGGAACGGTCTCATCGAGCTGAGCGAGCTCCTGGAATGGTTTGTAGACCTGCGGAAGCAGGAGGGCCGCGATAGTGCTAAGATGCACGTTTTGCGCATGAACCTGCAGGCGAAGAAGCGCGCTCGCATGCTCAAGGATCAGGTGGACGCGATGCTACCCAAGGAGAAGCTGGAGAACACGCTCAAGTTTCTCGAGGAGCAGGCGCGCAAGTGGCGAGAGCGGCGTCCGCCGGTCCCGGGTTTCGGACACGTTCCGCAGCTGCAAAAGAGCGACTTTGCGGCCATGCTCGGGCTCTTTGAGCGCTACGCGAGGCGGGAATTCAAGCTGGACGTGAATCTGCAAAACAAGCCCGGGAGGCCGCAGCCGGACGAAAAGGTGGAGCGCATGAAGGTGGCGTTCACCTCGGTCTTCCTCCCGAACTACAACCGCGGTGTCCTGCCACGCATCTATTACGAAGACATGCGGGAGATCAAGCATGACGGAACGACCTACCTGCAGCGCTGGAGCGACGGCAAGGACTGCTTCGAGTACGTCGACTGCGCAAAGGGCCACGTGCTGGATCTGAACCCTGTGCTCGTTGCCGAGCACGAGCCCGGCGCTCGGTCCGCCTTCGAGCGCTTCGACAAGGACAACTCTGGAGCCCTTTCGCGAGCCGAGGTGCGACTGATGATTGAGCACGAGCTATGCCTGAAGCTGTCAAAGGCTGATCTCAAGAAGGCGATGCAGCAGCTCGACCAGAACGACGACAACAGCGTCTCGTTCGACGAGCTCTTGGCCTGGTTTGTGCGCGGCATGGACAATGGCGACTACACGCTCTCGCGGGAGCTGCGACGCAAGCGCAAACTTCGCGAGATGCGAGATCGCGTGCCGGAGGTGACGCGGGCCGTGACCAATGGGGTGTCGAGTCGCGCAATGCTCCTTGGGACTGCGGTCGCCCGCGGAACTAACGCGCAGGTCGGCACGCTGCGCGCCACGCTCAAAACGGCGGGCAAGTCTCCCTTCCATCGTCGTTTGCTCGAAGAGGGCTGGGCCAGTGCCGACATTGACAAGGCGATGGATCGCTGCAAGGGCCAACGTCGCCAGCAGGATGCCTTCGAGGCCGCCGTGGAGGCGTGGCTCGAGAAGAATGGGACCCGGGACAGCACGCATTGACGGCGCGTACATAAGCACACGCGTCTTGCCATTGAGTTATGTATGTGTAAAGAAAAAATGAAACAATGTGAGCTCCCGCGCGGTGGGGGCAGGCATAGTTGCTGTCGTTAGCTCCATCGCAGGACCTCGGCGAATGAACAATGACGTGCTCTATGGCTCCATGGCTTTCCGCAGCACTGCCAGGGCGACGATGAGAGCAAAGCCCGTATGGCGGTGCAGACCCGATGCGTCGCAAGCGATTGCAATGCTGCACTGGCAATAGCGCGTGTCGAAAGCATCCCACGTATGCAAAATTCCGGTCTCTTTCATGAGAAAGGTAGTGGGCCTCCGCTCGCACCAGGAGTCTGCATCGTGGCCTAGGTCTGCGAGCGGGAAGACTTCGTCGAGTTCGGCGCAGGCGCAAGTGCTGATCTCCTGCAGGTAGTCAATGTTGCGAGCATACTGCTGACAGGAGTTGTAGCACGCCGCGTTCTTGATCTCAATCTCAATGGGTGGGCCGTGCGTGCCGATCAGGCCGGTCCGCAGCGCCTTGATGTCCTCCTTGCACTGGGTCTCCATCGAGTCTGTTTCCGATTGATAGTCTTCGATCCACTCCTGTAGCCGCGGGTTACTCGCGATGCACTCTTCTCCTTTCGAGACGCTCGCGAGCAGTAGCAAGAGCGTCAGGGCTACCAGCATCGCCTTGTTCCTGGTCGTCATCGAGGTCCCTTTTCGCTTTCGTCGCTTGCCCGCCTCGCCGAGTCGCTTTGGTGGTCTACCCGCGTTCTGCATCCTTCTCGAGCTTTCTTCGTCGCGAGCCCGCCCGCTTTCCGCGCCCATCGGTCCAATGCCGAGCGTCCCGATTCTGCGCGCGCCGTCAAGTTCGCCGACCCGGAGGATGTAGCCGTTGCGCAGCAGTCACTCTATGGAGGTGCCCTTTGACGATTTCTTCCACCCTTGTAACCCGACCCAGCAGCGCAGGTATTGGGTGGCCGCGGCGCAGAACTGCATTTGGAGGACTCGCCCGCTCGCCCCGGGCCCGACCCCGCGGACGCCGCGCGCGCAGCCGCCCCCGCATCCCCGCGGCAGCCTTCGCGCGGGTCGCCCGCCCCGCGCGCGACGGAGCGCGATGGCGGAGGATCGAGGCCATGGCGGCAT
>KQ758850.1:12300965-12325587 GCA_001462505.1 Aurantiochytrium sp. T66 | reverse complement strand
CGCCGAGGAGGACACGGCGCGACCGCCGGAGCTCACGAGGGCCGCGCAAATCTACGTGGTGCTGGGCGTCGCCTTGACCCTCGCGGTCATCGTCGCGGGTAAGTGGCCTACGAAGCCCACGGCCGCCGGGTCCTCGGGCACGGTATCGTCGAGATCCTGCTCGACCCGAAAGATATCGCGCGGAAAGTGAAACCTTCGAGTACCTGCATCGTTATTCGATGCGAGACTTGCAGTCTCGGGTCTCGGGCATGATGCAGACGGGCGAAGCTCCGCGCTCTCGCTGTTCAAAACAAACTTACTGACGATACTCTTCTCGGGCGCTTCCGGTTGGACGAATTTATAACCTTGAGCAGCGTGGTATCTTGTCTGGGAGCTCATCCTGAAGCAGATCAAGTTTTTACGCCGCCTCCTCGATCAGCAGCAGACGCAAACGCTGGCTTCGGAGGCGCAGCAGGCCAAAGGCGCTTCTGAGGAGGCGGGTCGCACCGGAACAGATCTTCGAAAGCGCGCATAGTTGGCCTCAAGGGGGCCCCATTACCTGCGCCCAGGATAAATGGTGTCGCGTTCGCTCGCGCCGACTCAGACGGCCCCTAATGGATCTCCGGAGGGCCTATGTCGCCCTGGCCGGCGTCCGTATGTTGCCAACTACGTCAGTCAGTCTGGCATGGTCTGTCTGATCACACTCATAAAAGACCTGGCTGGTTGCCCGCCGGGTGGCCCATTGCCCATCTCGCCTTCGCTAGGGGCTATCTACTCAAAACACTACCACTACAACCTGAGAGCGCTCAGTGTGGGGGCGGCCCTGTGTCGAAGCTCGCTACGCTGCGCGTGGGGATTTCACGCACGTAGCGTGACGAAAGAATGCGGAGTGGCGCAAGAATTACAGACCGACTTGCGGAACTCTCCTCTTTGCATGAGTTTCACCACCTGAACCGTCGGAAAGTCGCGGAAACATGCGAAGAATTGAGAGCCGGGGGCCAAATCAGCAAAAGCTTCAGGGCCTTCGAGGCCAGCAATACCTGCAGAAGAGCGCTTGCCAGACGCGCTCGCCAACGATGGAACCTTTGTCGCCAAAAAGCGCGCTTTTAGCTTTTGAAAAAGAGAAAAGGCATGACGACGGTCGGGCTGGTTCTCACGTGCGAAAATTTGCTCGACGCCTCAGGCTCAAGGTATTATGTACGTATGTCTCTGCAGCTTCTGTACTCTCTCCTGAACAGAAGAAGAGCTTGCCTAACTCAAGTCGGACAGCACGCCACCACCCAGGCGCCGACCGAGCCGACTTCCATATGGAGGTACTCTGGTCGTGTCCACCGAGGGCGCGCGTGCCTAGGGGGACCAGAACGCTGCACAAAGCTGCGAATGGACGGGCGAATGGGCGATCAAGTGCGCTCTGAAGCATTCCAGAAGCCGTCGGGGACTTCCGGTGGCGTGCGACACTGCGGGATCGTTGTCTAGCCAGCTCTATTGTTAGACCCAGCCAGCAAACGGAGCGCTGATCTAGGTGCAAGGGGACTTCGCAAGCGCGGGACGAGAGGTCGTGCCGTGGCAGCCGGGTGCGTCTTGGCCTGCTTTGGTAGTCTGACGCGGGCAGTCCCTGTTCTGGGCCGGCATGCCCTTGCACCGCTCCGAATCGGTGCCTGAAGCTTGCCACCAGGGCAGCCCGACGCAGAGAATACCGCGCAGCCCGGGCGAGGCCCCGAGCATTTCACCTAGCGTGGGAGGACTCCCGGACGTCTTGTCAATGTGCGCAGATGAGGGGCACGAGCGACAAGAGCGCGCCGGGCGAGGCGAACCGCCTCCGCTCAAGCCTCGACCTCTGAAAAGGTCGTCGATCCGGTCCGTAGACAGTGTTGGCGCTTCTAGTAGTGCCAGCAGTAGCACTGGGAGCTCCTCTAGCAGCGTGGCCAGCAGCAGCGCGCTCTCCTCGCGGCAACGGGTTGTCAGGGAGCTCTATGCCACCGAGCAGTCGTACCTCAACAGCCTCAAGACGCTCGTCAAGGTTTACGTGAGCCCTTTGCGTCTCGACGCGCGGGGTATCAGTCCAATGGCGAGCCTCAACGAGGTCAACGCTTTGTTCTCGGACGTGGAGGCTGTCCTCCGGATCAGCGAAAAGGTCTTCAGCGACATGACGGCGCATCTCGAGCGCGGAACACTCGACGACAACGTTGGCAAGGTGTTTTGCGACCTCGCGCCACTTCTCAAGCTCTACACTGCCTACGTGAACAGTCACCACCGCGCCCTCGCAACGCACCAGATGCTGCTCGGCCGCCCGACCTACAAGGCGTTTTGCAAAATGTGCGAGGGCCTCAGTGAATGCGCGTCCTGCAGCCTCGACAGCTTTCTCATCTTGCCTGTACAGCGCGTGCCGCGCTATGAGCTGCTTCTCAAAGAGCTGTTAAAGCAGACGCCCGCCGAGCATCCGGAGCACGCTGACCTTGAAGCGGCGCTGAGCAAGATTTCAAGCGTCGCGGCAATGATCAACGACAATCTACGCGACCACGAGCGCCGCAATGCCGTGCTCGCCGTTCAGGCAAAGTTTGGCAATAGCGTACAGCTCGTTGCCCCACAAAGATGGCTCGTGCGCGAGGCGCGCCTGCGCAAAGTCTGCAAGCGCAAGACCAAGCCTTTCCTCTTTGTTCTCTTCAACGACGTTCTCATCTACGGCGCCCAGGCCGCCATGCCGGTTTCGGCTAAGCGGCGCGAGGTCTACCGCTACCACCGCGCCATCGACCTCCGTATTGCCGACGCGTGCGCGTGCGAGGACACCTCGGCGGGCGAGCCGCAGTTCCAGGTGCTGAGCCCAGTCAAGTCCTTCAAGGTCATCGCGTCGAATGTGCAAGAGCGCGACCTGTGGGTCAAGGACCTACAGAGCAGCATTGTCGAGGCGCAGCGCGCGAATCGCTCGCGCTCCGGTGCTGGGATGGCCGACGCTTCGGTGCGGTCGATTGTGATGCCCTCTTTGCTCTCCACCTCGTCCTCGTCCTCATTCTCATCCGCATTGGGCCGGCGTGGCTCGAGCTCGAGCGACGGCCTCACGGCCAAGGCTTCGAGGTTGTCGCTCCTGCTACAGCCCACACACCTGGAGCATGCGCCGGTGCGGAGTTTCGGCGCCGACGTGGACGCGTGCTCGCTGTGCGCTGCCGAGTTCTCCTACCTGAAGCGGCGCTATCAGTGTCGTCGATGCGGCATCATCGTTTGCGACAAGTGCTCCCCACACCGATGGCGGCTCCGCAATCTGAACCCGAACAAGCTCAAGCGCGTTTGCCATCGGTGCTTTTCTCAGCTCATCGAGGGCGTTCCGACCTGGGCGCCTGCCGCGCCCTCCGCAACAGACGACCTCGGACTGCACAGGCGAGGCAGCATGCCGGCCATGGCTCTTGGGCACAGCGCCAGCCATACTGAAGCGGGCTCTTGCTCTGGTACTACCAAGGTGGTGGCCGGCTCGTTCCGGGACTACGGCTCACTGCGGGCCGCGCAAGCGCTGGACGCGGTAGAGACAGGTTCTCGCCAGTTCTCCGCCCGCCTCTCGCGCGAGATTCCCTTTACTGGCGGCTCGACCGAGGACACCCAGAGCTCGGACGGATCGTTTTCCAGCTGCGGGACGCACTCGGTGGGGTCATTGGACGGCAGCGCGGCGCATCCCCTTCCCGAGAAATGGCGTGCGGCCTGTGACACGGACGGCGAGGTTTACTTCTGGAACGTTGACACGCAAGAGGTGACCTGGGACCGCCCACGGGCTGTCATGGTGCCGCCTCCTTTGCCGCGCAGAGCGGGGGCGGTCGCACGCCACGCACCCGAATCCGCGATGCCTGCTTTCAGGTCAACCGCATCCAATTCTGTGTCGCCTGAACGCACGGGCGAACCCGCCAGCAGCATCGTTACCAAGCAAGCGACTGCTGCGCCACCCGTGAGGCCTTGTCCCATGGTCCCGCCACGCTTGGCCAAGTCGAAAATTCCGACCGTACCAGCAGATTCCCAAGCAAGCTCGACTTCCGCCAGTGCCGAAACGAGCCGCGCGCCCAAGCTGCCGCCACGGATACCGGGTCGCCAGAGCAGCTCTTCCGACAGCCCGGAGCCTGCAGAGACGAGGGGTGGCAACGGAGGCAGTGAGAGCAAAAAGAGCACAGGTCTTGCGGTACCACCTCCTCTGGCGCCTCGGCCCCGGCAGCTCCGACGACCGACATCTTCTGAGCCCCTCTGAAAACGTAATAAGGATCATGTTGCGCTCGGATGAGCAACTAATAAGCGGTCAAGACGGTTTGCTTCAAGGCAACCGTGCCCTTGGTCTGAGGCGGCGCGCCTTGGGTATGGGGATCGTCCTTGATGATCCAGAAGCTGTCCTCCTCGCGGTCGGCACCGTCGGTGGTGACGAAGAAGGTCCACTCCAGATGTGTCTGGTTGTGTACGTGGACGTCTGCAAAGCCGTATTCATTGTAGACGCCATGCGCAACCTTGGAGGCATCCGAACCCTGGCTCTCGGCGGCCTCGCAGTTTCCGGCCGCGCCGTTGACGACGTACACGGGACACGAGGGCGCGTGGTAAACTCCTCCGCGCGGCGGCGCAGGGCCGCAAGCGGCATCATTTACCATTGGCGCCATGCGCTCGTAGTAGTGGATGTGGGCACCAATGTACATATCCACGCGGTACTTTACGAGCGCGCTTTCGATGGCGACGCGCAAGGCGAGCGAGGTCAGCAGCGGGAACTCGTGCAGGGGCGACTTCGAAGAGTATAGCTGGCGGTGGCCGGCGACGATTATCCAGTCGACGGCCGGGTCTTCGCGCGCGGCCTTGAGATCCTCGTTGAGCCAGGTGACTTGATCGCCAAAGCCGCCGCCCCTGCCGCCCGCGATGCGAGTCCAGGGGTGGGTCGGGGCGCCGAAGTAGTCCGACTCGGTGTCGATGACAACGACGTGGACGTTGGCGTAGTTGAAGCTGTGCCACATGCCGTCGATCTCGCCGGCGCCGCTCTCCGCCGAGGGCATGCGGAACCGCGTGCGGTAGGCGGAAAAATTGCGCTGCCCCGGCGCGCAGTCCCAGTCGACGAGAATGTCGCAGCTGACGTCGTGGTTGCCGGGCGCCGTCATGTACGGGACCTTGCGGGCGACGGGCTCGATCTGGTCCATGAAGAGGTCGTAGATGATCTCGTAGCCGTAGGGTCCGTGGCCGAACCTGCCGGGCCGGCGGTGCGCGTCGGCGTGCGTGGGGAAGCCGAGATCGTCCCCGTACCCAATGTCGCCGTCGTGCAGGACGAAGTCGAGGTCGCGAACGCGCCTCGCGAGGGCCGCGGTGGTCCCTTGCGAGTGGTTCGTTCCCATGTCGCCAAGCGAGGCAAAGCGGACGCCTCGGGCCGGACGAGGCTGTGCGGGTCCAGTCCGGAAGCAATCGCCCAGGCTGGTAGGGCGGACCTCGTAGCAGTACATTGTCTCGGGCTCCAGGCCGGTGATGAGGGCGCGAAAGTGCCAGCTGAGGAAGTAGCGCTTGCGGTACGCGCGCACGCGGCGACCATCCTTTGCATGGCCCTGACGCCAGACCACAAGCGACGTATTGCTCGCCTCGGTCCATTCATCCGAGAACTCTAGCATCGCAACGTCGGCCTCGACGTTGCCGCTGGCCTCGCATCTCTGCGTCCACGACACGCTCATTTTGTCAGGGCCGTCCACCAGCGCGAGATGCAGCTGCGAGAATTCCTGGTCGCAGCGCGCCGTCTTGACCACCCTCGCGGTCGTCGTCGTATTCGTCGTCGTCGTCGTCGTCGTCGTCGTTGTGGTCGTGTCCCTGTTGGCCGCCACGCCGAGGACCTGCGCCAGAATCATCATCCCCACGAGCACAACGGCGTCGCGTGCTGCTGCGCCCCGCATTTTTCCCGCGGGCTTCGAGGTCGCGCGCTCGCTCGCGGGTCGCTACTACGTCTCGACGCAGCTGCGCTCGCGGTCGGTCGGTCGTCTCTCGCTCGGCGACCGCGTCCAGGTCGCCCGCCGCCGCCCTCGACGATCCGGCTATGCTCCGCTCCTCGCGGGTGATCAGAAGGCCTCCCGTCGATCGATCGTCGTCGATGCTCGTGACGACGGCCCGCCTCTCGAGCGAGGCTCTCGGGGCGACGACGATCGCGACGACCCTCATTCATCATGACCCCCGGACTTCCGGGCGTCAATCTCAACGCTACCACCCGACGACGCTACGCTACCACGCACGGAAATGTCGTCGTCCATTCCATTCCATTCCGTTCCATTCGCGACCCGCGCGCGACGGACGCGCAGAGCAGAGCATGCGTACCACCGGAGCAAAGCGGAGCGGAGCGGGCGTCCTTCCAGAGAAGAGATCTTGAAGATCGCCGCTTGCAAGCGAAGTTTTGGCGCCGCGGGGTTGAGAACCTGCTAGGCCTAGGCCTAGATTCGGACTCGCGGCGGAATAACGAAGCCTTCGCGACAACCGTCAATCAATCAACAAGAAGAGGGCAACCGTGGACACAGGACAGTGATTGATGATTGATTGATGATGATGTTCATCATCATCATGACTATCTCTTGGTATCTGTCGCTGACCTAGGATGCTCGATCGACGAACCCGCCTCCGATCGGCACGCTCAGCTCATGATGAGAGCCACCGTGACCTAGACCACCTGCTCAGCTTTTAGTTACGGTCGAAAACTGACAGTGAGTCTGCGAGCCCCCTTGAAGAAGCACCGGAAAAGGTTGCGATTGCGGACAAGGCAGTCACGGTGCGATCTTTTCCGCGCTCGACGATTCTGTCGTGCGAGAAGTCCTGAGAATGAGACTATGAGAAGCCTCGAGAGGCACGTCAATTGACGCCGCAAACAAGCGGGACGTACGAATCTTTGCAGGCAGATTCGTCGCTCGAGATGAGGCAGCTCGGTGGGTAGTACTAGCGAAAATTAGTTTGACTTGGTCTTCATGCGCTTGATCCAGTGCTCCGCAAGCGTGGTCTTGGAGGCGACGAGCTCCTCGAGCAGGTCGGCCGGCTGAAAGTGCCAGCCCGGGAGCTCCGGGTTGGCGTCGCGGATCTTGAGCAGCCCATCGCGCACGTTAGAGAGCCCGACGAGGTCAGCGTAGAACATGGGCCCGCCGCGGTAGCGCGGGAAGCCGTAGCCAGCGTTGTAGAGCACGTCAATATCGGAGGGCCGGGAGGCAATGCCCTCCTCGAGGATGCGGAAACCCTCGTTGATCATCGGGTAGATGGTGCGCTCGAGGATCTCCTGGTCGGCGATGTCGGTGCGCTTGGAGATGCCGTGGGCCTCGCGATGCTCGTCGCAGAGCTTGGCGACCTCGGGGTCGTCCGAGGCCGAGCGGCCCTCGTACTTGTACCAGCCGGCGCCCGTCTTCTGGCCAAGACGACCCATGTCGCAGAGCCCGTCGGCAAGCTTCATCCAGGTGGCGCCGCGCGCGCCCTGCACGTTGGCAGGCGTGTGCGGGTAGTACGACTCGGCGCGAATGCGCTGGCCAATATCGTTGCCGGCAAGGTCGAGCACGGCGAGAGGGCCCATGGCCATGCCAAACATTTTGGGCTTTGGGCCGAGCACGCGGTCGACCTGGGACGGCGAGGCGCCCTCCTCAACGAGACCGATTGCGGCCTGCGTGTACGGCTCGAACATGCGGTTGCCAATGAAGCCGAAGCAGTTGCCCGCCAGCATCGTCGTCTTGCCGATACGCTTGCCGATGTTCATGGCCGTGGCAATGGCAACCTCGCTAGAGGAGGCACCGCGGACGTTCTCCAGGGCGGGCATCACGTTCGCCGGGCTGAAAAAATGCATGCCGAGGAACATCTCGGGGCGGCCCGAGGCCTGCGCGATCTCGTCCATGTCCAGGTACGAGGTGTTCGAGGCCAGAAGCGTGGACTCCTTGCAGATTTTGCCGAGCTGGCCGAAGATCTTCTTCTTGAGGTCCATGTTCTCGAAGACGGCCTCGATGACGGCGTCGCACTCGGCGAGCGGGCCGTACTCCGGGTCGGTGGAGCCCTCAATGAGCGCCATGCGCGCCTCCACGTCCGCCTCGGTCATGCGGCCCGAGCGGAACGCCGAGCTCTTCTTGTAAAGGCCCTCGATGCTGTCCTTCGCGGCCTTGAGCGCCTCCTCCGAGGTCTCGGAAAGCGTCACGCGGATGCCCTTGTTGACAAAGCACATGGCGATGCCGCGGCCCATGGTGCCGCCGCCAATGACGCCGACATGCTTTACGTCGAGGGCCTTTTTAGGATCCACACCGGGCACTTTGTTGCAAGACCGCTCGGCAAAGAACATGTACTGCATGGCCTTGGACTGCGTGCCGTCCATGAGCTGCTGGAAAAGGCGCGCCTCCTCCTGGAGGCCGGCGGTGAAGTTGGGGATCTCCACGGCGGCACGCACCGCGTCAACGATCTTTTGCGGTGCGTCCTGGCCGCGCGCGATCTTGGAGAACTTGATGCGCGCGTCGTCGTAGACCGCGTGGTCGGGGATCGCCACAGTGCGCTCCGAGATGCGCGGTGCCGGCTTGCCGGCGACGGACTCCGCAAAGGCGAGAGCGCCCGCCAGCAGATCATCCGCGGTCTTGCCCTCAATAATCTGGTCCACGATGCCGAGCTTGTGCGCCGCCGCCGCGCCGATGGGCTTGCCGGTACCGATCATGTCGAGGGCCTTCTCGACGCCGACAACGCGCGGCAGGCGCTGCGTGCCGCCTGCGCCGGGCAGGATGCCGAGGTGGACCTCGGGGAGGCCGAGCTTCGCGCTCGCGAGCGCCACGCGGTAGTTGCACGAGAGCGCCGTCTCGAGGCCGCCGCCGAGCGCGGTCCCGTGGATCGCCGCCACGATTGGGATTTCCGAGGTGTCGAGCTCGCTGAGGACGCGATTGAGATCCGGGTCATCGTTCCAGGCGCCGCTGGTGAACTCCTTGATGTCCGCGCCGGCCGGGAAGGTGGCACCCTCGCCGAGGATGACCACGGACTTGGCGCCGTCCTCCTTGGCCTGCTTGAGCCCCTGCACGAGACCCTGCCGCACCGCGCGGCTCAGGCCGTTCACGGGCGGGTTGCTCGCGGTCACGATGGCCACGCCCTGCTTCAGCGCGTACTTCGACATCCTCCCCGGCGAGTCGCCTCGCGTCGCGTCGCGTCGCGTCGCGTCGTGTCGCGTCGGAGTCGAGTCGTGCGAGTCCTCCTCGATGGCGCTCTGCGTCGCGAGAAGATCGAGGGGATGGGATGGTCATGGGATGACTTGGATGTAATCGCAATGCAAGCCGCGGCACTTCGACTTATCGTGCACGATAACGGGATCAGTCCGCTCTCCTTTAGACTAATTACTGCGCAAATCATCAAGATCAAGATCACATGATTCACGGGCTGTACGTACGTACTAGTACGTACGTACAGTACCCGGGTACGTACCGTACGTACGCCGACGCGGCGTCTCGAAGTGTTGTGAGGTGAGTGACACAGGCGCTCCCTGATTGCTCCCAAGCACTTCTTGGTCAAGAGCCTGCTGAAGATTTGCTGAAGCCAAGAGACGCGAATGGACCTACGTATACGTACATACGTACGTACGTACCGGGTACGTATCACAATAACAGATTGATTTTCTGAATGGCCGACTCCCGCGGAATCCAATTCTTGGCGGAATCGCGATGAAATGCGCGTACGTACTACATAAATAAATATTGCCATTGGAGCCCCGGATAACAACGTCGAAATCAATCAACACCTTCGCACCCTGTTCGCTCCACGCATACTCATCGGCCTAAGCTCATCGACGCTCCGATCGTGTGCTAGGCCTAGCTAGCTACAGCTGAGCACGCGCTCGCGCCCCTACCTATCATCAAAATCAAAAAGGGTCTATCTGGGACGCGCGCCGCGCAAAATGGGCTAACGCACTTCTTGCGTCAACGGCCGGGAGGGAGGTCTGCAGACCTTGTACATCACATACATTCATACATACATACATACATACATACGTACGTACGCAGGCACGCCCAGGCCCGCCGGGCTCGACGACCTTCGCGAAATCGGCGCCCCCGAACAGTGGTTCTCGGAGCTGGCCAGTCACGCATCGCCGCCGCTCGACGAGGACCGACCCTTTGCACCGAGCCCGACCTGCTCGTGCGCAGTCGACGACGACGAGGACATCGTCGACGAGGACATCGTCGACGAGGACAGCACGAGAGAGGAGCGAGCACGATGATGCAGGCCCTGGCGCAGTCCGGGGCGCACAAGCCGACGCAGAACACCGAAGAGGCGCTCCCGGACGTGCCCGTGGAGCATCTTGACTACGCATACATCGACAAGTGTCAAAATGCCAGCGAGCTGCGCGACATTCTGCTCGTGCTGCAGTCCGGCAAGGAGGGCCGCTGGTACGAGCTGGAAAAGGCTTGCGAGAAGAAGATGATCGCGTGCCTACCCGCCAAGGAGCGCAAGCTGTACCTCGCACAGCATACCGAGCCTTCGGACCAGGAGAAGCAGCAGGCCGCCTCGGACATCTCCTCCTTCCTGCAGAGTATTGGGCAACGAGACGCCTCGCTGCGCGGCGCCGAGGGCCAACAAGCCCAAGCCCCGTCCGTGGCTCGCGTCGAGTCCGAGACTGGCCCCGAGGTCATCTTCGACGATGTCGAACACCCAAAGACGGCCGTCGGCGGCTCCGCGAGGCAGCGCACGCTGCCGCCCGTCCGCGGGTCGGCGGGCGCCACCTCGAGCGCCAACCAGGCGGCCTCGCAGATCTCGCACCGCACCCCGGCCGAGATCGAAGAAGAGGAGCGCAAGCGCCAGCAGCGCATCTCGGGCTACGACTTCCGCGCCTGGGACAAGTACGACGTCGAGGAGGAGCTGAAGCGCATCGACGCCGAGGACGAGAAAGTTGCCGCCGAGAAGGCCGCGCGCATTGCCGAGAAGCAGGCCGCCATCGAAGAGCGACGCAAGCGCGCCGAGCAGGGCCGCGCGCAAATGGGCCTCCCCGAGAACCTCGACGAGATGCCCGAGGACCAGCGCCTCTTCTTCGCAGACCGCGAGCGCGAAAAGGGTAACGAGTGCTTCCGAGCCCAGGAATTCGAGGCCGCCTTCCGCCACTACTCGCGTTGCATGCTGCTCATGCCGCCGTCGCACGCCGACCCGCGGCCTTTCGCGAACCGGGCCATGGCTCTTCTCAAGCTCGAGCGCTGGGCCGAGGCCGAGCGCGACTGCGACGCCGCTCTCGAGCTCGACGCAGCCTTCACGAAGGCCTACATTCGCCGCGGCATGGCGCGCCACCGCCGCGGCAAGTACCTCGACGCCATCGACGACTTTGAGGAGGCCCTCCAGCACGAGCCGCGCAACACCAGGCTCAATGGACTCTTGGCCGAGTCGCGCAAGATGTACAACAAGGTAGGCGGCATCGGCGCCGAGCGACCAGGAGCCCCTCCCCGCGGCGACGCCGCTGAGAAGAAGCCCGAGACCTTCAAGAAGCTCATGATTATGGAGGACTCCGACGACGAGTCCGACGAGGATGCGGACGAGGAAGTCTCCGGCGAGACCGAGGTCAATGGCAAGGCCGCTGGCGAGGCACCCGAAAGCAGCAGCCAGAGCAAGGTCGACGACCTTGGAGACAGTGACGAGAGCAAGGGCGCGCCCGAGATCAAGAATGCCGCGGCGGATGTGCCGTCGGTGGCACCGACCACGAGTCCGTCGAACCCAGGCGAGCCGCCTTCTCCGGAAGAGGAGTACGTTATGATCGAGACGGCCGCCGAGGTGGACGACTGGGTCGAAGCCAAGCGCCGAGGCGCCGAAAGCTTCAAGACGCAGGACTTCGGCAAGGCCCTCGCATGGTTCTCGCGCGCCTGCGAACTCCTTCGCGCGCCCTCGGACGCAGAGGGCGCCCGCGCTTCGTCGATGCAGGATCTCTGCAACTGCCTTGGTAACATGGCCGTCTGTTACAAAGAAACCGCGCAGTGGGAGGACGTGGTCCGCGTCTGCGGCGATATCCTCGCCATGCAAAAGGACAACCTCAAGGCGCTCTTCCGCCGTGGCGTTGCCCTCGAGGAGCTCGGGCGGCTCGAGGCGGCGCTCCAGGACATGTGCCAAGTCCTTCGCCTCGATCCGGAGCGCGCCGAGGCCGGCGACCGCATTTCGCAGCTCATGGCAAAGCTGAATGCCGCCGATGCCAGCTCTTCGCCAGCTCCGGCTTCAGTTCCCGCTCCGGCTCCGGCCCCCGCTCCGGCTCCGGCCCAGGCTCCTAAGAAGCAGCCCCAAGCCTCGGTCCCAGAGCGAGTCCCAGCTCCTGCTTCTGCTCCTGCTCCTGCTGCTGCTGCTCCTCTTCCTGCTGCTGCTGCCCCCACTATTTCGGCGCCCGAGGTCACGGTGGAGAGCATCAAGGCCAAGGGCAACGAGCTGTTCAAGACCGGCGACCTCGAGGGCGCCCTGCGCAAGTACCAGCAGTGTCTCGACCTGGACGGCGGGAACGTGTCCGTGCTCTCGAACATGGCGATGGTGTACCTGCAGCAGAACTCCTTCGACAAGGCCGCCGACGCCGCCTCGCGCGCCTTGTCGCGCGCGGGCATGAGCGACAAGATCTACACGAAGCTGCTCTACCGCCGCGCCCTCGCCAAGAAGGGCCTCGGGGACCTGGAGGATGCCCTCAAGGACCTGGAGGCCATTCTCGAGAAGGAGCCGCGCAATGCGCGCGCGCAGGCCGAGGTGAGCCAGGTGCAGCAGATGCAGCGCGTGGCCAGCGAGAAGAAGCGCATTGAGGAGCGCAAAGCCAAGCAGACCGAGGCCGAGGACCTGGCCAAGCGCGCGCACGCACATGCGGCGGCGAAAAAGAGCGCCGCCGGGAACAAGGCCTTCTCCGTGCCATCGTCAGGGTACGAGTTCCAGCGCGTGTGGCGCTCGCTGCCCAAGGATCAGCGATCGGCATACCTTGCGGCGATCCCGCCGCCTCAGTTTGCCAAGATCTTTCGCGTCGAGCTCGAGGACGACACCCTCATGGACATGATGGCTGCGATCTCAACAGACCTCATCCCGAACGACATGGACGTCGCCGAGAGCATCTTGCGCGCTTTGCCGACGATCCCGAGATTTGCCACCACCCTGAAATTCCTCTCCAAAGCGCAGCGCGAGACCGTTCGCGAGGTTCTCGGCCGCGTGTCCGATGCCACCATCCTAGCAGACTTCTTCCCTGACGCGTAGTTGACGCGTAGACCCAATATATTACAGCATAGCCTTCGATCGAGCCTTCGATCTCCCGTCGTCACCCGCTTGGTTCGCGGCGGGGCCTGAGGAACAAATGTAAGGATAATCTGAGATCTGTGTTCAGCGACTGCTCGTTCGAGGAGAGCCGAAAGCTTCCGTGCGTGGATTCTATCAAATTTCGAGGGGCTACAGTTGCGAAGGAGTACAACCACGTGTCAGACTGGCCCCGAAAGGGTCAGCGAAAGCGCGCGCGACTCAGGTCTCCGCGCCGTCCAAAACTACATACCGGTGCACGAGGCGTGCACGGCGAGACTCGCAACGCGAAGCTGAGATGTGTGTTTGTAGTCAGCGTTGCGAGACTCGCACTGAGAGTACTCTTATGCAGGAGGAACGGGGGGTCGCACCGGTGCGGGACCGCCAAAGTTGGCGTGGACCCAGGCCCGGGTCTCGTTGGAGACAATGGCGGTCTCCTCGTCGAAGACGCCGGTCTTGGGGTTCAGCCCGGTGTCGTCGTTGCACGCCTCGAGGAGGATCTGGCGGATGCGGTCGGCATACTGCACAAAGTTCTGGTTCTGCATCGCGAGGGCACGGTAGAGGCGGTAGTGCACGATGCGGGCCTCGAGCGCGTCCGAGGTGCACGGCGGGTACGCGAGAAACTTCGCGGTGATGCTAGTGACGTTCTTGAAGATGATGCACTTGAGCAGCGCCGACACGGCGTTGTCCGTGGCGCTAGCCCCGAAGCCGGTCCGAGAGCCAGGCGCCTCGATGGCCTTGACGAGAGCCTGCATAATTTGCTCCATGTACGGGTCAACAAAGGAACCGCCGTGCTGCACGCAAACGCCAAGCCCAAAGAGCGACGCCTGGCGGAGCCCGTTGTTTGCGGCGTCGGCGTGCTTGAGCAGGTACGGCATGGCCTTGTTCACGAGCTCGGCCGCGCGAGGGCCGCCGTACTCAATGACGTCATCGAGAAAGAACAGGCCGACGGCCTTGAGGGAGGGCGTAACGCCGTTGTTCGGGTCCTTGCTAATCGGGGCGTCGAGCAGGCGGTCGGCGATAGGGAGCACATGTTTAGCGAAAGGCTTGAGCGCGGCCTCGCCGTGTGACTTGACGAGAAGGCCGACGCTCTCGGCGAGGGCATCCATGACCTCGTGGTTGTGAGAATCCTTCCACCAGGGCTTGCCACGCGGGCGATCGCACGATTTGCGCATCAGCGAGACGAGCGTCTCGATGGTGTTTTCGAGCTGGTCGGCGGGCACGTTGAACACGGGCTGGAAGCGCTCGCGGGTGTAGCTGTCGCTGCACATGCGGTCAATGTTGCTGTCGGTGAGGCCGCCGCTCTCAAAAGCGGCGCGAAGAATCTCCGTGATCTTGTTGGCGGTCTCGGTGAGCAGGAGCGAGCCCTGGTCGTCGTCCTCGTCCATCTCCTTGCCCATGGCTTCGTCATCCTTGCGCTGATCGTCCTCGTGCTCGGCCTCGAGAAAGCCGTCGACGAGGCTGTTGACGCACGACTCGAGAGCCTTCTGGAAGAGGTTCTGGGAGAAGTCGCGGCGCGCCTGGTTGACCTCGGTGCCGGGCAAGTTGAGCCACTTGGCGACCGCCGAGACCATGGAACCGATGCCATAGACGGCAAAGAGCTGAAAGTCGGGCGAAGTCACGTCGTTGTTGAGCAGCTCGATAAAAAGACCGGCAATGTCGCCAGCCCAAGGCATGAGCTTGAGACCGAGATCCGCGACGAGAGTGTGAAGGTACTCGGTGATGCGGAGACGGTCCTTGAAGAGGAAGGTGTTGATGCAGAGGATGCCATCGTCGACCATAATGTATTGCTTGTTCTGGTCGCCGGCGTCCTCGTCGTCGGAATCCTCCTCCTGGAGCTTTTCGAGCTCGTCCTCGTCGACCTCGTGGTAGTGCGACTTGCGAGCCCACTCGATGAAAGGCGGCACGATCTTGCCCAGAACGGCCTCGTCGACGGAATCGCCCATGCAAGAGCAAATGTTGGTGGCCAGGTTAGCGACCTGCGCGTTGCGGTCCGAGTCGCCCTTGGCCCAGTCGGTGTCCATGTAGCGGAGGACAAACTCCATGAGGGCACCGGCGTCCGGCTGGAACTTGGCGGCGCCGACAGCCATGCCCATGGACGAGAGGCACTCCATAATGAGACCGAGGAGATGGCTCTGCTTTTCGTTCCAGGTCGACTGCCCCGTAGACAGCTTCGACCCGTTGTGATTGGGAGTATGCTGCTGCGCCTGAGCGACGGCCTGCTCCTGGTGAGCGTAGAGCTTCTTAATGAGCGGCATGAAGGTGTCGTAGAATGGCAGAAAGCCGTCGCCGAGCGCCTTGGCCATCGCCGCGATGGCCTGGACGCACGAGCCTGTGACCTCGGCGGTATCGACGGCGCCTTCAATGTGCGCGAAGCCGTGCTGCGCGGTCTGCGCCTGCTGCAGCTGCGATGAGGCGTCGATGAGGTGGATGAGGCGCTCGAGCACGGTCTGCGTGGCTTGGCCCAGAAGCTCGCCGCCCTTTCCGTCCTCGGCGCCCGAGCAAAAGTACGCGACGGCCAGAGCGCCCTTGCCGGCAAAGGTCCAGAGCGCGGGTGAATTGTTCTGCGGCGGCTCGAGGGTCTTAACGATGCACTCGAGGAGCATGGGGCCGAATTGGGTCTGCACGTTGGGGCGCTCGTCCTTACCGCTGGGATCAAAACCCGTCTCGTCAGAGTCCAGGTCCTCGTCGTAGAGCGAAGCGGTGTCCGAGTATACGAAAAGGAGGGTGCTGAGCGTGTCGAGGGCAACATGCCGCACGCGCATCTTGGTGTTCGGGTTGTTGACAAAGGGCACGAGGCGCTCGAGAACAGACGACAGGCTCTCGTACAAAAGCTTGCCCGAGGTGTACGCGAGGGAGTTGAGCGCGCTAATGCCCGCGCGCTCGCGGCGCCAGTCGCCCGAAGTGGAGAGTAGCTGGTGAATCATTGGAAAGAGCTGCGGCACGGTGTTCTCCTCGCCGAGGCTCTCAACCAGGAGGTACAGAGCGCGAAAGCCGTGGTCGTACAGAGAGTCCTCCGTCGCGGCGCCCTCGACCTTGGAAAAGTCCTCCTCCTCGCCATCCTCGTCCTCGTCAGCACAGAGCGTGAGACGGATGCAGGCCTCGAGAAGGCTCTTGATGAGATCAGCGTGGGGCTTGATGGCAAGCGGGATCTCGATGGCGACCTGCAGGGACACCTCGAGACTCTGCTTCTGCACATCATCCGTGCCTCCGTTGGCCGCGGCGTTGCCGAGCTCGAGCATGTGCTTGACGAGGAGCTCGGCCAGGTTGCTCTTGTGAATGAGCCGGGGCTGGCTCTGCACGATTTCAATGACAGACTCGCACCACTTGAGGAGAAGCTCTTCGTTGCTGCCCAGCATGGTGACGACATTGAGCACGGCAGGAACGAGCGGCTGAAACTTCTCGGCGGTGTCGTCATCAGACATCATATCGAGCAGGCAGGCCGCCGTCGAAACGGCAGCGATGCGAACCTGGACGCTGTTCTCCTGGGGCGTGGTCATGAGCTTGACCAGAAGATCGCGAAGGTCGAACGGCGTGGTGCCCAGCACGAATTTGCCCGGAGTGGTCTTCATGGTCTCCTCGATGGCCATGACAGCGACCTGTGCCGTGGCGCTACTGTCACCGGCGCACATTTGGGCGAGGCTGCCAAGCATCGAGGGCCAATTGTCGTTGCCTTGATCGTCAAACGACATCCGGGAAACCTGGGCGACAATCTGGCTGACCTGGCGCTTTGTCTGGGCCGTTGGCGCGGACTGCAGTCTGGACAGAAGCACATTTCGAAGGTTGTCCTTCTCATCGTTGCTCAGCGTGTTCCACCATCGCTCGCCCGTCTTTTTCCGGGTTAGCTGGCCGCGGAAGAGCACGGCGCCGAACTGGCAGATGGCCGCGTCGGAGCTCACGAGCACGAGCTGCAGCAGGTTGTTCATGGTCGACCGCACATCGTTTGCCAGCGCCTGCACGAACTGCCTCTCGGCGGCATCGCGCTCCGCGTTGTTGTTCGACTGCAGGCTCCGCAGAATGGCCTCCATCGTCGCTCGCTATCGGGCTCGGGCCTCAGCTGCGGGGCGTGGGGAGGGCGGGCGGGGTAGGATAGATCTCCACGAAGACGTCCTCGGCGTCGGCGTACTAGTACGTCTCGACCGGGTCGTTGGCGGACTGCGTCTACTCCTTCGGCAACTGGCTGCCGGGCAGGCAGGCAGGCAGGCAGGCTGGCAGGCAGGCTGGCTGGCTGGCTGCGAGCGCGGAGGCCACGAGTGGCTGGCTGGCAGGCTGGAGGTCGGTCGAGCTCGAGGTCGGGCTCGAGCGCCGGGTCTCGAGACCTGCCCGAAGACCAGGTCAGGGCGCGGCGGCCGGGCCGCCTCGCACGGAAGGTAGCGGGCTCTGCGGGGGCGCTTGCCTCGCGCGGCGCGAGCGGCGGCTGGGGCGTCGGGCTGGGGTCCGTGGTTGGTTGAGGGTCTGAGCCTTCTCCGCCAGCCGATTCCCGTGGGGGGCACCGCGCGAGTATTTTCCCGCCCCCGGCGCCGGGGCCCCTTTCGCTGCAGGAGCGCCGGCGTCGCGGAGGCCGCAAAACACGCACCCTGCCCCCCGCTCCGGAATTCCATGGAATCGAAGCGAGCCAACGCCGACCCGCGCCCAGAAGACCCCGAGGCGCGCGAAACCCGCGGGAAATCGCTCCGGCGCGACGCCCGCGCCCCGGTCGCCAATGCCGCCGACGCTCCCCCGGCGCTGGCGCCCGGAGCCGCCGCGGGGCGGGGTCGGGGGCGCCGCAAGTGGGCGGTGGCGGCCCGCAAGTGGGCTATGCGCGGATAGCGCACTTGCGGGGCGGCCGACTTGCGGGGCGGCGATTGTTGACTTGCAGGGGCCGATTGTGGACTTGCGGGGGCGGATAGCGCAGTGTGGAGGGAGACAAGGAGGAGAAGGCGGAGAAGCGCGGCGGCGAGGACGATCTGCAGAATCTTAACGACGACAACGACGACGACGACGACGACGACAACGACGAGCACGCCATCGACGGCATCGACCGCCTGCTCGAGGTAGACCCCCGCGCGCCGCACAGCGAGGTACGTACGCCGCGCCAAGCTGAGCGGGACCAGACAAAAGGCCGACGAGGACTAACGGTGGATCCCGACGACGACGACGACGACGATGGCGACGATGATGATGGCGACGATGGGCCTCGTGATGGCGACAGGCTTGTGGAGCGAAAGCGGAGCAGAATGGAGGCCATCATGGGACTCATGTCCAAGGTCGGGCCCGTCGTGCAGACGGTGGTGATGCAGGAGTCCGGCGAGTTTGAGGAGGTCACCATGGACATGACGCCCGCCAAGGACGAGATCACCAAGCGGCTGCAAGGCCAGGCTACTTTCCTTGGCAAGTTCAGGGAGCAGAGCGTGGTCCTCATGACCGTGCGCGACCCGGTCGACGACGTCCACAAGGTCAACACAGGCAAGCTCCCGTACCCGTTTAACGACCTGCAGGAGCCCGTGCGAGGGGTGGTTCTCCTCGTGAAGATGGGCGACGACGCCGAGCCCGAGACTTTCACGCTCAAGGACTACGAGGCGCTTGTTGCCGCGCAAAAGGAGAAACTCGAAAAGGGCATCAACGAGGATGCCGTCGAGGATGCCGGCGACGACGCCGAGGTCGCTCAGGAAGAAGAGCACGACGAGGAGGAGGAGGAGGACGACGATGACGACGAGGGCGACGAGGCCTACGAAGACGGCGAGGAAGACGAGGACGACAACGAAGATGAAGAAGAAGACGAAGACGAAGACAACAAGGATGACGAAGAAGAGGATGGCGAGGATGAGGACGAGGAGAAAGAGGACGAGAAGGCCGACTCCAAGGCGGAGGAGGCAGCCGACGAAAAGCCCGTCGAGACCGCCGCGGCCGACTCCGAGAATGCCGCCAAGCGCAAGCCCGAGGCGGCCGCACCGACCGACAGCGCCAAAAAGCCCAAGACCTCCGAGGCAGCCGAGGCCTGATATCTGTCTGCAACCGACCCGCTAACTTTGTTGTATACGACTTCATCCCCAAATAATGAAAAGAAAAATCTCCCCTCTGCTCCAAGAGACTTTGCGAAGCGCAAATCTTACTCTGCTTCCGGGTACGCTTGTGCTGCCGCTGCAGCAGCAGCAGCAGCATCTCTGGGCATTTGCGGACCATAGGCTGCAGAGTCATCTTCCGGCCCGACTTCTGGGCATGCCGCCCCGGCGTGCGCGTCTGTCGGCATTTGCGGACCGTAGGCTGCGGAGTCATCTGCTGGTCCAACTTCCGGATAACCTGCCCCGGCGTGCGTGTCTGTTGGCATTTGAGGACCGTAGGCTCCATTACTATCTTCAGGCCCAACTTCTGGGTACGCCGCGCCGGCGTGTGTGTCTGTTGGCTTTTGTGGACCAACTTCAGGGTACGCTTCTGGGTAAGCGGTAGCGCCGTCCACTTTCGGAGGCAGTGTTGGGCCAACATCTTTGGCAAACGCTGACTTCTTGCTCGCCTCTTCCCGCTTGGCGAGCACCGCGTCCATATTGACCTGATACTCTTCCTCAATGTCCGAGAAAATGTCATCGTCATCCTCATTTTTGCCGTCCCCATCACCCTTGCCCGCAAGTTTGTCCTCGTTCTTAATGTCAGGTGCTATTGTCTGGGCCGCTTTCTTCCCTGCCCAGACTTGCCACGCAAGAGCAGAGGCCTTTATGCCCTTGAGCGGCAGCATCTGCAGAGGGGGCCGGGATTTGGCCTTGAGCCGCGGGATGCTCTCGTGGGCCTCGTAGACAAAGGTCATGGCGCCGGGCTGGAAGGAGTCTCCGGCACGCGCATGACCTGCAGGCGCGGTGCGGTTGCGCGCCAGACACGCGCGCACAATCGCCCTCGCGCCGATCGAGACCTGCTCAGTCCCGGTGCCCTCTTCGGCGGCGCGCTTCTCGTTCTCGATCCGGATCTCCTCGCGGCGCTGGCGCACGAGGTCTAGGTCCAGTCCGCGTCGCAAATGGCCCAGTTCTTCGCCGTGATTGCTCCCGAGCACGTTCGCGTACTCGCTGGCCGCATCGACGGCGTCCACGAGGCCTCCGCGGCCCGCGCGGCGCTCGGCGGCGCGGTCCCTGTACCGCTGGTCGTCGTCATCGCGGTCGCCGTCGCCGTCGCTCCGTGTCTCGAGATCTTTTCGCGCATCTCGGGCGTCGACGTCGCGGCCTCCCTCCTCGGCGTCCCCGCGCGGGTCCTCGTCCGGGGCGGCGAGGCGGCCGTCGCCGTCGAGGAGGCCGTCGCCGTCGCCGTCGTCGTCGTCGTCGAGGCCGCCGCGGTCCCGGCGCGTGTTCCGGCGCTTGGCGTCGCGGCGGCGCGCGGCGTCGCGGTGGACCTCGCGCATGACGTCGGCGTCCACGCGGCGGCCGCGCGCGTCCGGCGCGGCGGCCGCGGCGCGCTTGGCGGCGCCGTTCATGGCGGCCGCCAAACCGATTTGAACGCGCGGTCGGAGCCGCCGCCCGCCCGCGCCGCCCAGCGACGGCGAGGACGGAGACGAGGACCAGGACGGCCGCGACGGCGACGACGGCCGCGACGGCGGCGCCCCCCGCGAGGCCACGGACGGCGGCGCAGAGCGTATCGTCGGCCGGGATGGCGGCCATGGGCGCCGCCCACGACGAGGACGAGGACCTCGCGGAGCTGCTGGCGGCGCTGGAGCCGCTGCCGCTGGGCGTCCTGGACGCGATGCTGGGCGGCATGCTGTTCCCGACGGGCGCCGTCGCGGACCTGCAGAAGTGGCGCGGGAACACGGCGCTCGCGGAGTCGCTGCGCAACATGTACATGCGCAAGGCCTTCGGCCGCGGCGAGGTCTACGAGCGCGGCATGCTGCGCGCCGCGGAGCACGACTTCCTGCCCGCGCGCCAGGAGCTCATTGATCTCTTTGCGCTTAACCGCCCGGCCCCGGAGAACTGGCAACGCGCCGGCGCCAAAGACCACCTCAAGCGCAAGCAAGAACTCGTGGCCCAGGCCCTGGCGTCAAACCCGCCCGGCAGCGTCCAGGGGTGGTCCCTGGAGGACAAGCTCGAAGCGATCGGGTGCGCCATCTGGGGCCGCGGGCCCTTCAACCTAGTGGCCGAGGAAACCGGCAGGTACGAGTTCTACACGCGCGAGTACATTGAGCACCTGGCGGCCTATTTGCACGGCCGCCTTGCGGCGCTTGGCGCCGACCCCGCCACGCCCGGCCAGCTCGTCGAGGTCGGCGCTGGCAGCGGATCTCTGAGCTTTTTCGTCAATGGGGCGCTGGAAAAGCTCGGGTCCAAGCACCGCTGCGTGGCCACGGACCCGGACCTGCGCCCGGCGCCGAGGCAGCGGGTCGGGCCCTCTGGGGAATCGGGCAACTACGAGGTCGAGGCCCTCGATGTCACGCAAACTCTTGCCAAGTACAAGCCCGCGCTCGTCCTCTGCGCCTGGATGCCCATGGACACGGACTGGTCGCAGGAGCTCCGCGCGTGCTCGTCCGTCAAAGAGTACGTCCTTGTCGGCGAGGCAGACTTTGGCGCGTGTGGCCACAACTGGCTGACGTGGGGCAACCCTGAGTTCCATGAGGACGACAAGGCCGGCGAGACTGTTCCGCCGTATGCTGCACAAGGCTGGACAAGGGTGGACCTTCCGGACCTTGCCAAGTGGCAGATGCAGCGCTACGACAGCGATTACTATGCTGGCAACTCCGTCACCGTCTCTTTTCGACGAGGATAAGTCAATCAAGAGTACGTACAAGGAAAGTAGTGTGTCAATGAAGGCGGTTTAGCATATGGTAAACAAGGGGCCTCACCCTTGTATAAAGAAATCACACGAGACTGATGCACTCCGGCTCCGTCTTGGACGGGTTCGGTGCTGCGCCGGAAACGAGGTCGACGGCGGTGGGTCCGAGACGTGAGAAAGACGTGGATGAAGACGACGACGACGACGATGAGGATGACGACGAGGCGCCATGCGCCGCCTTTGAAGCTCCAAACTGATGCAGGGCCGCGCGAATCTGATTGCATGTGGCGAGGAGCGTGCTGTCCTCTTGCGTAAACTGCCCTTCACCAGACGCGCCAGGATGGGCGCCCTGGCCGGGCGGCGGGCCATCATCAAATTCGGCGTAAGCGTCGTTGTAGCCGTAGCCACCCTCGTCGTAGTCGTCGTAGCCGCCGTAGCCGCCGTAGCCGTCGTAGCCGCCGTAGCCGCCGTAGCTGTCATAACCAGGGTACCCATGGGCGCCGCTGGCCTGTTGTGCGGCTTTGCTTCGTCCTACCACGGTACTTGTGAACTGCACGGCTTCCCTGTGCCAGAGAATGCATTGGTCGAGAATGCTCTTTTTCTTGAGCGAGAAGTGGATGTCGAGCACGTCGCGGAAGAGATACGGCGGATTCCTGATCATGTCCAGCACGGCCCATTGCAGCGTGCTGACGCGTACGCTTCGGTTGTATGTGTCTGAAGCGGCCTTGCCCTGAGGTGTCCCCATGGTTCTCTCGTAGCCCGGCTCGTTGAAGTAGGGCTGGTCGACGAAGATGAGCGCCTGGATGGAAATGAGGACCTGCAAGAGGGTGCTCGTCCCCGGTGTCCACCCCGGCCCGCTCCAGGTCCCCAGCAAGGAAAGGCATACCTTGCCGTCCGCGTACAGGTTCGGGTTGAAGCGCACCGAGCCCCCGCCCGTGGTCTTGAAGATTGCGAGAGGGGGCATGTTCGGGTAGTCGGGCGGGAAGAAAAAGTCGAACAAGAAGGCACCATTGGCGTACGGCGTGTCATCTGGACCGAGAATGAGGATCGAGATGACGTCGAGGCGCGTCTCGTCCACGCGGGCGAAGATTCCGCTGCCCCACGAAAGAGGAAGGCTCGTGCGGAGCGTCGAGATCTCTCGCGTAATCTGTCGCATGCGCTGCGCGTTGGATGACCCGCTGGCCATCCCCTGCAGCGCCTTGTCCAGAAAGTGGTACCGGACCGTCGGCCGCGGACGCGTCTGCGCCAAGTCCAAGATGGACACGCTCCGGAACTGGATGTCCTTGAGAGTGTCCACGTACAGCGACTGCCGCTGGGCATCGTCCAGCGAGCCCGCTTCGCCGCTGCGCAGCATTGAACGCCGCGCCGACTTTTTCCGCGGTTGCAGCGCCGCCACGCGGTCGCGGTAGTACCGGTGCCCCTGCAGGCTCTTGGACACGCGCGAGACTGCGTCCTGCAGCTTTTCAAAGAAAGGCAGGGCGTTCTCGTCGGCGTCCTGTCCATTGCTCTTGCTAGAGCCGTCGGCGGCGCCAACAGCCGAGACCGTTTGGCTGTTTGAGGCCTCGCCAAGAAGCACGAGGCCCTGTGTATTGAGTTTAATCATGTTCGAGAGCACCGTGGGGGCGTTCGCGGACGCAGCGCCCTCCTTGCTAGACCCGGATTCGGGGACCAGGAGGAGGCCCGGCAGCCCGCTGTGCACGGGCGACAGCCCGAGGAACGTGGAAACGTCCAGCAGGCTGCTGTACAGCTCACGGCGAGCGGAGACGTCAATGGTGCTGTCATTGCTCCAGTAGTCGCGCAGCATGCCCACTAGAGTGAGATTCTCGGACCCGGGCGCAATGGTCCTTTGGGTCGGGGCGCCGCGCTTCCTGCTGGCTCCGCGAGTCTTGACCCCCGTGGGGAAGGCGGCGGCCTCCAAATCCGCAACCGACATCTTGAGAATACCAGCGATGCCAAGCAAGGCATGCTCGTGCTTTCTGGCCTCGACAGCGGTCTCCAGCAGGGTGCGCAGCTTCGTGAGGTCGCCCCAGAGCTTGGCATCCGCCATCCGCTCGCGCTTGATCGCCGCATCGCGCGCACTTTTGGCGCGCTTGTCCAGGCCAACGCTGCCGCCGTAGCCGGTGCCCGAGACGAACCCTGTGGACGGAGCCGACCTAGCCTTCTTTCGCGCCCGGAAAGTTTTGGATTTCCCTGCCTTGAGTTTGGCGTAATCGGCCAGCACCGTGACAACCTGGTCCTCGAGGTCTAGAAGCCGCTGCGCAGCGAGCTCCTCGGTGGCAGTCTCGACGCAGTAGCGCTCAAAGCGTCTGCGCTCCAGCACCACGGCGAGGTGGTCCACGGGTTGGAGCTTGAGCTCCTTGGCGGCGGCGCGGCCGGTCCCACGCTCGCCTGCCGTGAGGTCGATGGCCACGGCGTCCGCCATGATGATCTCGACGACCACGATGCCTTGGGCGGCGCAGGGAGGGCCCAGAAACGAGGGGCGCGGGGGTGACGGGGGGGACGCGAGCTAGAAGTAGAGGCTTGCCCACGACGAGCGCGAAGGCGGCGACCGGGTCGCAGATGGTCACGAGGATCACGAGGAAGGAGTTCACCAGGTCTGCGACGCGGTCCCCTCGACAGCAAAGTACCGCAGCGAAGACGCTCAATCACGAGCACGGCCACGAGCACGAGAACGGCCACGGGCACGATCCCGCGCGCGAGCGCGAGCGCGGGCGCGGGCGCGAGGGCGGGGCCGCCGGGTGGT
>KQ758850.1:12280413-12299456 GCA_001462505.1 Aurantiochytrium sp. T66 | reverse complement strand
CGTGGGACTGGCGAGAAGAGCGGCCGCGCATTAAGGTGCTCGACGAGAATAAGGTGGCTCGCCGTGCCGATCGTGATCGTGCCAGATCTTGAGATTTGTGAAAGCGGCTCCCGCCGACCACCACCCCGGCCGGCTCCGTGCGTCTTCGCCCGAGAGCGAGCGAGCGTTGGAGCGCCGAGGGCGAGAGGTCTTGCTGCTATCACGGACGAGTCTGCTTGAAAGGACGGCCAGGTTGGATGAAACAAGGTGCGCCGTAGGTCAAAGGGCGCTCTCGAAAAAGAATCGCCGCTCTCAAAAGAGAATCGCCGCTCTCAAAAGAGAACCGCTCTCGATGCAGCAAAGTCGGATGGCAAGTATACGTAGTACGTACGTAACGCACGTACTACACTGCAAGTGAGGAGCTATCACTCGTACAAGGGAAATTGGCGAAATCAAGCTACTTTTTCTTAGGAGTGCGCCGGAAGATGGAGGCCTCCTCCATGTCCTCCTTGAGGCGATCGCGGAGCTCTTCCGCGTTGAAGGCGAGGTTACGCTTGGCGAGCCGACGGTTGTACTGGAGCTCAATGGTGTGCAGAAACTCGGTCTTGAGGTCGTAGTGGAGCGTGATTCGGGGCGCGAAGTAGCCCCAGAGCTTGCGGTCAGGCTCGACCCAGGACACGGAGACCATCTCGTTAGACTCCTGCGTGACCGTGCGCTCCTCGGTGGTGATGTTGGCGCCCTTGCGCTGCAGATATTTGTTAAAGTTCTGCATGTCGAGCTTGCGGTTTGAGACCTCACGCAGCGTGATGAGGCCTTGCGCGTTGTAGGTGACAGTGTTGAAAGCCCGCCTGCAGACGACCATGAAGAGTGTAAAGAGCGCAATGTTGACGAGGAACCAGAGGAAAGGCGTGTTTCGCATGAGGGGCTCCACGATGGCGCGCATCCAGTCGGTGTTTACGACGGACCACTGACCAGTGAGCCTGTCGAGCGTGTTGAAGGCCAGCGTGCCCGCGAGCACAAGCTGGATGATCTCTAGTGACTTGCTCGACTTTTCGTTGTGGATCTGCATGTCGCACAGCTGCCGCGTATAGCCGCGCGATCCCTCGTTGATGTTCATGGACTTGCGCTCGCGCAGCGTCTCAACCATGTTGGAGAGCAGCTCGAGGTGCCTCCGCGTCGCGTTGACAGATTTGACCAGGTCGGCGGCCCGTCGCACGAGCTGGTCCTTCATGTCGGCAACCTGAAGCCGCTCGTACAGAGACCGCCCGCTCTGCTCGGGGGGCTGCGGCGGCACGACCACCTCGTCGAGGGACTCGCGGATGAAGCCGAGGATCTCCTCGAGCAAAATGACCTGCTCGGTCAGCTTGGTATGCTCCTTGAGGCACCATGCGTAGGATCGCGGGTCCGAGTCGGCAGTGTCGATGTGCTGGCGAAGATCCTTCATCTCGTCGAGGAGCATGTAAAGGCGGTTGAAGAAGTTCTGCAAAAAGAGGTCCGTGCTCTGGAATTGCAGGTACGCGCAGAGCAGCGGCTCGTGGTGCCTCGAGTTAGGGCCGGCCACGAGCAAGCCGTGCGCCCCAAACACGAGGGCGTCGTGCTCACTAATGTCGTACGCCGCCCGTGTGTCGCCCAGCACCTGCTTGAGCTCGTTCTCGTACTCGCCCTGGTCCATGAACTCCTCGGCCGTCAGGTGCGGCGTGATCTCGTTGGCAACGATCAGGTTCACCTTGTCGCGATACTCGGCGTAGTTGTTGTACACGAGCTGCATGAGCTTGCGCTGGTGGCCCGAAACCACCGAGTCGATGATTTTGCTGCTATCCATGTGCACGTCGACGAGCAGACGCGCGAGATGATCGAGACTGATGTTGTCCTTGATGCGATCCATGACGGCCTCCACCTGCATGCCGTAAAAGAGGGTGCCGTCGCTGTTCACCGAGACGCCAAAGGTCTCCACCTGAACGACGCCGTCTTCATTCGGATAGTGGATATTGGCCTCGAAGTTGACGTGATCGGCGAGAGTGTAGTCCAGGATGCTGATGCTCGTCAGCCCCGGCGACAGCTCCAGCTTGGTCCCGGCCGTGTCAGAGTCCACGTTGGCCGTGAAGAAGCCTCCCTGCACGCGTTCTGTGCTGCCAATGTTGTTGTTTAGCTGCACGATGTTGTTCGTGCCGAAGGGAATGTACTCGCTTACAATTACCGACACCGAGTTGAGGGTGATGACCTCGTCGAGCTCGTCTCGGATCGCGTTGTCGCCCTGCCCGCACTCGTGAGCGCGGTGAGCATTACTCAGGGTCGGCCTGCCGCCATGTCGGAGGCACTGCGGGATGTACGCGCTGCTCACGTACGAAACGTCCTCGGTGTTCATCACTGTGCTTTTGCGGTTGTATCCTGACGCGCTCGTGAGGTAAAAGGCCTCCTCGTCCTCGCGCCAGTTCACCTTGAGCAGTTCGCGCGTCCCCGGCGCAAACACCATCTCGTGCACGGCCTCTCGATCTTGCTTGCCGAGCTTTTTCAGCATCTCCTCGCCCTTTTCGCTCACCTGGAAGCACGTTACGGGCTGGTACTCCTTGCTGCTCAGTTTCAAGCCGTTCAACAGCTCCTCTTCACGCAAAAAGTCTAGGTCCGACTTGCCCTCCTGAGACACGTTAAAGTACGCCCTCCGCAACCCGATGAGCTCGCTCGACGGCGCGTAGTCATAGTCGAAAACCTGCAGGACAATTCCTTCATAGATGAGCACCTGCACCGCCTGCTTGCGGATCCATTCCTCTTTCTCCTCCTCGCTGCGCGCGGCGTGCGAGTACAGGCTGATCATGTACAGCAGTCGGTTCTGGGTTTCCGTGAGGCCCGTGTTGGACGCCGACCCTGCGCTGTCGCTGTCATCGTCGTCGTCATCGCTATCTACGTCCAGGCCGAGGCCAGTCGCCGTTGCGTCGTGGCCCGCGTTGTTCTTGCTGTCGCTCCCTGCGCCGCCGTTCTCGCCATCTGCGTGGCCGTCCTCCTCTTCCTCCTCGCCGCCGTCGTCCACGACCTCCTCATCGTTTTCGGGCACGACCTTTTTCATTGTGCTTTGGCGAGGTCGTCTGCTCTGCTCTGCTCTCGCGCTTCTTAGCGAGCTTCTCCGACTGGACGAGCGAGAGCGTCTCGCTCAGACTTGTCGCGTCGCGCTTCGTTCCGGAGGGGTCTACTCGCGCATCTAACTCCTGCGGAGCACGGCGCCACGCACCTGGTGGCACCGCACAGCAGTCAGAACCTCTCCTTTCGCGCTGCCCGCCTGCGCGCGACACGATGTCGCGCTTCTCGGCCCCAAGGCGCTTTGCCTAGAGAGGCTTCGGAGACGACGCGGCGAGCTGATGATGACAAGATGCCGGCGCTCCTGAAGCGAGCAGAACCTGCGCACGAGACGAGGTGAAAATGAACGTTTGCCGTCTTGGTCTTCAGACTGTCCTTCCTTGCTTAAGTACGCAATGCCTAGCACCACCAACGTTCGCAATAGACCGAGGCTCTCCAAGTCAGCGAGCGACTTATCCTCGTCTCCGTGCAGCACCAATGAAGGCGTCGCTTGCCAGCGTTGATTTGGGCGAAAGGCGAGCAGGAATACACCCTCCAGACCAACCCGAAGCGAGCGTAGATGGACGGACCCGATTCCGGCACTCTGGTCCAGGGCCTTGCGCCATGAACTCGCGTCTTTTTTGCGGCCCGGGGCCGGGCGAAGTCCACCGTAACGGTAACGTGTGCGTCGCAGCTGGGCGGGGGTCCTCATGTTATCCCCTCTTGAGCGCTTCCTATCGAACCATGGACCCGGTGCAGCTCCGGGACCCTCCTCGTCACATTGCGCAACGCAATTCGCAAGGCCACGGAGAGGGTTGGGGGGTATTCTGCGAAACCAGGCTCGATCTCGTCAAAATTGTTCTTGTAACCACACTATATGATAAAGACGCCGCGTCAGTGCGTGCATATACGGCCTAACTCTATTTCCGGTGTGCCTCAGTGTTTCCTCTGCGGAACCCAAGCAGCAACATTTAACTCCCAACATACCCCCTCTCCTTGATTCTCCTTCCCAGCGTTTCGTATACGACCCGCTATATAGAGTTTGATTTTGTCAGCTACTAGAATGTGTTCTGGTATTATTGAACTAGACGAGGGTGCCGGAGACCAAAGGGGTCGAGGCACTCGAATTAGAATTGAGTGTTTTTTGCGCAACCCATTTTGAATGGAGACGTTGAGACCGAAAAGCCGCTCCGCCACCGTGGGGAGGAGATCGTGACGCCTTGCGCAGAAACCCACTGGCAAGGGCAAATGAAAACTGGGCTACGCGGCGCATCTTCGGGCCGCTTCTTGCTTGCCAGGGTAGGAGGTCTTGGCCGGACCTCGTGCCAGTGAGAAGTCAGCGAGATCGACCAGCGCCAGGCTGGGCTGGGCTGGGCCCCGAAGCAAGACCCAAGCCCTACCACGCTGGCCCAGGGGCCGCGACAACTACTGCGAGGCGGGCGAGATTGCTGCCTGCAACACAACTCTTGGCTCAACGAGATTCTCGCGAGCAGTTTAGTTTGCGTCAACAACGACACGACGACCGCGACAACGACGACGACGACGACGACGACTCCACGATTGCCGAGCACCGGCCGGCCCGCAGACGTTGATCGCTGGGCCACTCGGCCGCGCGTGAGGGCCGAGCGCCTGCCGTCCCGGAGCTGGGCCACGCGATAGCAGCATGCGGGAGGCAGCACGACGCGCGTCAAACGCAGTCCGGCGAAGGGTCGCGCCCGGTCGCGTCGTGAGATCCGCCCCGACGCTCAACAAGATTCCCGAGCCAGACGATGAAGAGGTCGAGGAGTACCTCGAGAACCTGCGGCAGATCCCTCGAGAGCAAGACCGGGACGCTTCGGGCAAGTTCGCCCCGGCCAAAGTGCGAAGGCTGTCCCACGAGCAGCAGAGCTTTCGGACCAAACTATTACAGACCTCGACTCCACTGGCCATGGCACGAGAGCACATCCTCGAGCGCTGGACGCACGCGTACCTGGTCATGAAGCTGGCGTTCACCGCTATTCTCGCTATCTTGCTCCTGGTCTTTGGGTTTCTGGGGGCCCAAGCCGCAGACGAAAATCAGGTGGGCCAGTTCGCGTTCAAGATCATGACCACCTTTGGCTTCCTGATCCTCTTCGCATCCCTTTTGGGTATTTACGGTGCCGCAAGGGTTAAACGCGACCTGCTCAAAGACGACGACGGCATGGGCACGCCCGGCCAGCGGATGCTCGAGGGCTTTTTCCACGTGAGCTTTGCCTTCAACATGGTGGCGCTCCCGATCGCCATGGCCATCCTCACGGACCGAGATGCCTTCTTGAACGACGCCGCCTTTGGTGACACGGAGCGCTTCGCCACGGCCGGCGCCTGCATCATCCTCATAGCCTCCGTCGTCATGATTCTCGCCATGCGCCGCACCATCCAGATCGTCACTGCCTATGAGATGGCGCACAGCTTTCTCGAATCGTTCTCGACGCTCCTGGTCGGCCTCGGCGTCATCGGCTTGCTCGTGGCCTTTTCGCTGCTGGAGTTCGGCCAGTTCCTCGAGGACGACTCGCTCAACGCGAGTGTCATGACCGTGCTCCGCGTGTTTATGTCGCTCTGCGCCATGCTCATCGTCCTCAGCATTCTCGGCTACGGAGCGGCGCTCATCGAGCACACCGGCATGCTCAAGCTCCATCTTGCGAGCATGGCCGTGCTCTCTGTGTGCGTCTTCGCCGTCACGGTCGCCTTTGCGGCGGCCGACATGGAGGTGACCATCCTTTCCAACTGCCGCGGGATTCTCCAGATTATGTCCGAGGACTGGTGGCAAAGCACCGTGAGCTGCGAAAAGTACGGCGGCGCCGCAATGGGCGCCCAGATCGAGGTCTACGACGCCGACACCGGTACCTATAGCTACTTGACGAGTGGCGTCGGGACCTCGGCGCGCTGCCCGGCCTTGAACCAGACCGCGTTTGCTTGGGAGTACTATGTGGCCGCCAACGCTTCGACGACAGTCTTGGAGGGCTGCCTCAACGAGGCGTGCTGCCAGGTACTCGCCAATCACATCTTGCAGCACACCGCCATGATTATCTACGGCTCGGTCGCGCTTCTCGTCGGCTGCTTGGTCGCCATGCGCGCCGACTGGTGGCTCATTTGCAACACGCCGCCCCAACGCGGCACCGTCAAGCTGATCTCTCGAAAGCAGGCGCGCCTTCTCCTTAGCTGCATCGTGGTGCTCATCGTGGCCTTTATTGTCGCTTTCGCGACGTACTTTAACAATGGCAGCGAGCGCGTCGACCCGCAGAGCATCGCGGACCAGCTCGCTCTTCAAGCCTTCAATAGCTCGGACGCGGACACCGTCGCCTCCGAGGACATTCACCTGTGCACGAACAAGATTCGCGACGGCAACGAGACCGATGTCGACTGCGGCGGGACCCTTGCCACCGGCGGCTGCCAGACCCGATGCGCAGAGGGGCGCGCCTGCGCTGCCAACTCGGACTGTATCACCGGCAGATGCGACACGACCTCGTTGGTGTGCCGCCGCGACACCGCCTGGGAGCAGTGCAACAACGGCATCCGCGACGGCGCGGAGACCGGCGTCGACTGCGGCGGCGGCACTTGCAGGACTCTTCTCCTGCAAATGCTCGAGAGCGACGACATCGACGAGAACGACGAAGCTGCCCAGCTCACGTTCTTGTGCGCGCTTCGCGATGCCTGCACGGTCGACAGCGACTGCGCCTCCAAGTACTGCGACGCGGGCAAATGCGCCAGCTGCCAGGACAACCGCAAGAACTCCGACGAGGGCGACGTCGATTGTGGGTCGGCGCGCTGCATCGAGTACTATGAGACCTACCCCGAGGACTCGCCATCCATGTTTGTGACCAACGACACCACGCCCGCAGCGGACGAGGACGGGCTTTGCGTGGATGGCCGCACCTGCTCGGAGCCTTCGCAGTGCTCGAGTGGCATTTGCAACGAGGAATTCGGCATTTGCGTCTCTTGCTCGAACGGCATCCAGGACGGCGACGAGACCGGCGTGGACTGCGGGGGCAAAGTCTGCAGGCGTCGCTGCCCTGTCGGCGACGGTTGCAGCCAGCAGTATGACTGCCGCACGCAGCGCTGCACCTCGAACTGCTCTGACGGTTTTTGCGGCACGGGCGTCTGCGAGCCCCTCTTCGCCGAAGAGGACCTGCTTGACGAGAGCCTCGCCCAGCTCGACTCGTACACGGCCATTCTCATCGACTGCACCGACGGCGAGCGCAGCTCTCACGAGACAGATGTTGACTGCGGCGGTTCCCTCTGCCCCAGCATCGGCCGCACCTGCGACGACGGCCAGTCCTGCACGGCGCATACCGACTGCGACTCGTCGGTGTGCTACGGCGGCGTCTGCGTCTCCTGCGAGAACTCGGAACTCGATGGCCAAGAGACCGACGTGGACTGCGGAGGGGCGGTTTGCGCAAGGCGCTGCGCCAAGGACCAGGGCTGCGCTCAGGACGACGACTGCCGTGTGGGGCTCTTTTGCTGGACCGAGGAATCGCTTCAGTTCACGATCGAGGCGCTGACGGAACAGAACCTCACCGATCTCATTGACGAGCTCGAGACCCCCGAGCTCAATACCTGCCAGCGCGTATCCAACCTGACGAGCGATACTATGGAGCGCTCCATTCTCTCGAGCAACCTCACGCTCGGCGACATCTTCGTGCCGCCCTACATGGACGCCGGGCCCGAGCAATCCGCGGCGTTGGCCAACCGGACCGACGCCGACGAAGAGATTTCAGACGAGGAGAGCCAAAACGTGTCGGCCAACGCCTCCGTCTCCACGCGAAGGCGTCTGCAGCGCAATCTGCTCTCGCGGCGATCGCTGTGGTCGTTTTCATCGAAATCGTCCAAGTCCTCGTCGTCGACCTCGCTGTATTCGTTCTGGCCGTACGTGTGCCCGGTGGTTTCCACATACACCTCGGAGAGCGACACGCGATTTGAGGTCGAGTCCCTGAACAGCGCCGAGGTCGAGCTCGTGTCTGATGCCAAGGCGGTCGTGACGCGCAAGTTCGGGTCCGGAACCCCGGTCATTAACATTTACGCTTCGTCGTGCGCTATGACGCTCACCGATGGCGTCACGGTATCGCGCTCCGATTCGGTGCACCGGCTGTGCAGGTGGTTGGACCTCCCGAGCATCAGCTTCGCCTCACTCGAGATCTCGTCAACGACCATTTTGCAGGGCAGCGTTGTGGACGCCAGTGGCAACCCGATCGAGAACGCGTACGTGCGCATGTGGTCTGCTCGCAAGGGTTCCTGTGCAGATACGGAGGGCAGGAGCAGCTCCTGCGACGAGGCCGCGTGCAATGTCTACGACAGCGTGTACTCGTCCTGCGCCAACGACAACGCCGACTGCTGCACGTGGACCGAGGACGAGGATCTCTTGGTCACGTCCTGCACCGACGGCGACGCGTCCACGACGCCGCTCGTGGACAGCACGTCCTCCGAAGGCGCTTATTACGTCGCGATCCCCATGCTCGAGGCGGCGGCCGGGTCGGGGACCTCGTTCCGCATCACCTACACGGTCTCGCACGACGAGTACGTCACGAGCCAAGGCAACATCGTCACGATCTCGCTCGGGTCGTCCGTAAGCCTCCCCGACATACAGCTGACCCCGCGCGCGCTCGCCGCGTGCGCGTGCGAGTCCTTCGAGGCCGGCGCCGCGGAGGATGACAGCAAGCTCTGCAAGAACCCGGTTTCTGGCTCGTGCGCGGCGCCCGGAGACAGCGGGTCGTGCGCCTCGTACTCGGACCGCGAGGCCTGCGACAACACCATCACCGTGCCGCCGAGCGCAGCGCCCACGGCCAAGCCGACCACTACCGCGCTCACCAAGGGCAACCTCGTGGACGCGGGGCTCGTGCTGGGGAGCAACTACATGCTCGAGTTCCGCATCCAGCTGCACGAGGTCCACTCGGACTGGAGAAACGTCCTCATCCGCGGCAGCTATTGGGAGGAGCGTGCTCCGGCAGTCTGGATTTACCCGGATTCCCCGCGGCTGCACATCCGCTTCTCGACCTCGTACAGCTTCAACGAAGGCTGCGACCCGGCCAACCTCCTGGAGTACGACCAGGAGTACCTCGTCCGCGTGGAGGTCTTCCTCGACACGGTCAAGGTCTACATCGACGACGAGCTGAGCTGCAGCCGGGAGCTGTGGGGCACGCTCTCGTACGCCGACACCCCGCTACCGGTGTACGTGTCGAGCCAGCAGTACGAGCCGGCCTCGTGCACGCTCGGCAGCCTCGAGTGGTCGAACATCACGGACCGGCCGGTGCCCTCGCCGACGCCGGCCATTCCGCGGCTCACCCCGGGCACCGTCGTGGACACGATTTCGCTGAGCCGCAATTGGCAGTTTGACTTTCGCATGACCGTGTACGACACCACGGCGTCGTGGGCGAACGTCATCCACTTTGGCAGCGACCGCTGGGACAACCGCATCTGGATCCTCTGGCTGGTGCCGGGAACCACTCGGCTTAGCGTGCGGGTGAACACGGTCGCGACGCAGGACACCGGGTGCCAGACCGCACAGGCGCTGACCCTTGGCCAGACGTACTCCTTGCATATCGAGGTCTTCGAGGCGGTCCTCGAAGTTCACGTTGACGGGAAGCTGGCATGCTCCACGGACCTCTACGACGACAACTTCGCCAGCAACGACGAGACGCTCTACATGAGCGGTCCGTGGTATACGGGAGCCCCAGTCGAGGTGACCGACATGTCGTGGTCAGACATCACCGACCGCCCCACGTCTCCGCCGACGACAATTCCTCAGCTGACGCGAGGGGCATGGTCCGAGACCGTGGCGCTTGAGGCAAGCTGGTTCCTCGAATTCAGAGTGGCGCTCTTCGAAAAGGCATCTCCCTGGACGAGTGTGCTGCACCTTGGCAACGAAAACTACAATCGCGGACCCGGTATTTGGTTTTACCCCGGGTCGTCCCGGCTGCATGTGCGCACGAGCCTGATCGATTCTCGCAATGCTGGCTGCGACCCTCCAGAGTATCTCGAGCTCGGGCGGGAGTACCATGTGCGTCTCGAGTTTGTGGGGTACACGCTGGTCGTGCTCTACGATGGCGAAAACGTCTGCGAGCAGACCTTTCTGTCGCCGTTCCACGTGCGCGGTGAGCAGAAACTGTACATCTCCGACCCGTGGTACACGCCCGCCAAGGCGACCGTGACAGACGTGGCATACGGCGCGCTCACAAGCACGGCGACGCCCGCTCCGACGGTGGCGCTTCTGCCCACGGGCGAAAAGCTCTTTGACGTGACCTTGGGCCCAAGTTGGCAGCTCGACTTCGACCTCGTCGTGTTCAAGAAGCGCACCGTGATCGCTGAGCTCTTGCACGTCGGCACCCAGCCGCAGCAGCGTGTCCCGCTCGTGGCGCTCATGCCGTACTCGTCTGCGCTGCAAATCAGGATCTCCACGACTGACTTCTGGAATGACGGGTGCAACACAAAGCGCGAGCTCGAGCTGGGGCAGACATACGCGATCCAGGTCCAACTTTATGCCCAGGAGTACTTTGTCCTTGTCGATGGTGTCCTCGGGTGTCGCGTCTCGCTCTCGGCGCCGATGGTGCAGTACGGAAGCCTCCCCGTGTGGAGCACCTCGACGTGGGCGACGCCCGCTTACGCAGAGGTGTCCAACGTGGTCCTCGAGAACTCGCCGTGCGATGTCTGCAGCGAGGCGGTGATTCGCGCGCGGTGCGACAACAGGATGCGTTTCCGGCAGTATGAGCTCGTTGACGGCGCGCTCGCGCTCACGACTTCGGAGCACTCGGACGGGGAGTACGACGAGACGGATTGGCAGAGAACTTGGACAAAGACCATCTCGATCACCAAAAACACGCATCTCGAGTTCGAGTGCAAGGACGTTGGCGTCGTGGGCGGCTTTGCGGCCACGATCGATGCGTGCGGCGAGGTGTTCGTCACGGACGAAACGCTCGACTTTGGTACAGGCAACCGGCCCTTCGAGTTCTTTCTCATCGCGGACAAAACCGACGACTCGGACACCAGTCTCTCGCACACCCCGATGGGCCAAGGAAGGTGGGGCACAAGAACCTCGGGGGATGACCCGCTTCTCGACTCGAGTGTTGCGTGGGTCTGGAACAAGGAAATTTGGAACACCATGACTTTTGGCTTCAACGTGGGCTGCCAGATGCCGCTGACGGCAGCGCCAACGCTGGCGCCCACAGATCCGACGCCAGAGCCCACGCGAAGCCCAACTCCAAAGCCAACGGCTTCGCCGACTCCAAAGCCTACGACATTTCCTACAAAGGCACCATCCGAAAGGCCCACAGACATGCCCACATTATCGCCGACGAAGACGCCAACCCAGAAGCCTACAGTGTCGCCGACGAGCTCGCCAACGCCGCCAACGCACGCACCAACGAACTACCCGTCAAGGCTCCCAACTGACGCGCCGACGCCGCCCACGGAAACGCCGACCAACTTTCCCACGGACGTCCCGACGGCGTTTCCAACGCCGCCCACGAAGAGCCCGACCAACTCACCCACGGACATCCCGACGGCGTTTCCGACGCCGCCCACGAGCAGGCCGACTAGCTCACCCACTGACGCCCCGACGGCATTTCCAACGCCGCCAACGAGCAGGCCGACCAGCTCACCCACGGACAGCCCGACGGCATCTCCAACACCGCCAACAAGTAGGCCAACCAGCTCTCCTACGGACATTCCGACGGCATATCCGACGCCGCCCACGAACAGGCCCACCAGCTCTCCTACAGACGCCCCGACAGCTTCTCCAACGCCGCCCACGAACCGCCCGACGAATTTCCCGTCGGCACATCCGACAAAAGCGCCTACGCCGCCGACAAGTGCGCCCACAGACTCGCCAACGGCGCATCCGACGATGTCGCCCTCGCGGTCTCCGACAGCATCGCCCTCGGACTCGCCAACACGGTTTCCGACTAGGTCGCCAACGATGTTCCCGACGCCGGCATGTGGAGGCACGAATCCGCGGCTCTTCGTGGTGGCAGACTTCAACGAAGGCGTCGACCCTCGCGGGTCGCTGCATTCCTCCTCAGAGGTGGGCACGACGCCTGTATTGCACGCCAACGCGAGCGCCGGCACGAACTTCGTGGACCTGCCGAGCGCGAGCTCGAGCGGCGAGTTTTCCGAGTTCGCCCTCGCGCTCGACACGATGGAGGTCCTCGACCTCGGCCGATACGACTGGTTCCTGCTCAAGGTCTGGACCGAGTGCAGGCCCGAGGTCGACGACGACAATTCGGGCTTGTGCAGGACACAAGCATCGGCCGCCATGCAGGTCGTGCTCAACGACACCGCGCACGGCGAATTCGTGCTGTTCGACGGCTCCGGACCAGAGGCCTCGGGAGAGATCGCGGTTGCGCTCGGCGAACTCAATCCCGTGCTGGTGGCCAACGTCGATCGCGTGACGATCCGCGTGTACCACACGACCGGGACGCGGACGCGCCTGGTGCTGGACCAGGCGAGTCTCTGGGGTTGCACGACCGAGCGACCCACACAACATCCAACCTTGGCCCCAACATTTGCTCCCGTCGACTGGACCACCGAACCGTTCACGGAGATCATCATCCACATCGTCTCGATTGAATGGATCTCGACGATGATTCTCTTCATCGAAGAGCGCGTCGCGGCAGCCTCGCAGATCGCGACGGGCTGGGAGGACTTTGCCTTTGTGAACCAGATCACCGCCGAATGGACGGAGACCTTCGATCTCGAGGTGGACGACATTGGTGCTTGCGCGTTCAACCAGCAAGTCATGGAGGAGACGATGGCGCTTGCGCGGTGCGGGCCCGTCATGTCTTCCGCAAATTCGTCGTGCAGCGCGACGCTCTCGGTGTCGGGCAACATCATCTCCGTGCAACTCGACCTGCACATTGGCACCATGAGCGACGCCCACGCGCTAGACATGCGCCAGACGGCGCCGACGTACGACACCGTGTCGAGCCTCTTCCTGCAGACGCTGCAGTCGTCGGTGCAAGGGTGCTGGGGGGCATACTCGCGGATCGAAGGCCCGGACGACCTCGTGGTGGAAGGCACCTTGACCATCGAAGTCAGTGTCAAGGACCACGTGAACACGGGAGACGAGTCGACGAGCGCCCAGGACGTAAATAAGGAGCTCGAAGACCTGCTGGGAGGGGACGCGCTCGAGAGCGATACGGATCTCATGAAGGACTTCCCGAACGCCGTGAATATCAGCGTCGACCCGTGCCCCGCGGCACGGCTTTGCTCTGGCAATGGCGTGTGCTGCAACAAGGCTTCGCAGTACACGATCGACTGCTCGGAGGAGGAGTTCGGCAAGTGCATCTGCAACGACGGGTGGACCGGCTTTGACTGCGGCGTCTACAACGCGGCCCTCACGCCGACCGTGGCCCCTACCGACGCCAAGTGCATCCCGCGCGAGTCCTTCGGCGGCGAGGGCGCCTCGGAGGCGATGCTCGCATTGTGCGCCGCCGAGGGCGCGTGCCAGTCGAATCCGCTCATGTGCGAGTACTGGAAGAGCGTCGACTATGCCACCGCGGGCATCACGGCGTGCGAGGATGGCGAATGGTTCGAGGTCTTCCACCAGTTCGACTGCCGCGTGACCTTCAATCTGGGGCGAACGATCATCAACTCGCTCTTCGAGCTGCGTCGGATGTGGCGGTACGACATTGGCGCGGAGACGTATCTGTACTACAAGTACACGAGCGAGACGCTTCCCTCGGACTACAGCGCCTACGATATGATGCTCAACGAGTGGTCGAGCCTCGACGGATCGCATCTGGTGGGAGCCAACTTCAGTCTCTTCGCGAGCGAAGTCGACATGGTCAACGGCACAAACGCCTGGCAGTGGAGCAACTACGACGATGCGGTTGGTTTTCCTCGCGATGCCAGGCCCATTGCGCTGCAGAGCGACTTCGAGTCTTCGAACCAAACCTGGGCCGAGTACGTGACGAGCTACTACAACAAGTGGGCCAAGGCGCACTGCACGGTGTCGCAGCACAAGACGCCGGTGAAGGAGTTCTCCTTCTCGTTGTGCATTCCAGAGAGCGAGTCCACGTTCGCGAGCGAGGTTTCGACCTCGTCGCTGTCGACAGGCGAGGCTTCCAGCGAGACGGTGGACACCTTTACGGTCTCGGGCGACATTCGGGACATGCAGACCGGGGGCGGAGTCGAGGCGCGCGTTCGTCTGTTTCGCGGCCGCGTCACGGCATGGGACGGGGTCACGCCGCTGGAGAACGAAGCCGCGACCTTTGTTACCACGAGCGCGTCTTCCGAGGTGGATGCCGAGGGGTCCGCCGGCTTCACCACGTGCATTTCGGCGCTCGACGAGGACGCCGACGAGGCGTCTACGGAGGGGGTTTACCTGCAAAGTAGCACCTTCTCTTTCGACGCCTTGGCTGCAGGGACGTACACGGTAGTCGTCTCGTACGAGGCCGGCCTCGTGGGCGAGACAGTGCTCGGGAGTGGGGCCTTCGCAGCGCGCGCGGACACCTTCGAGGTCTCTGACGCAGACGTGAATCTCTCCTTCGAGATCGCGCCCTCACTAGCCGCCAACACCATGCTCGTGGTCTTTGAGACGGAGATGCTCGGGCTCGACGCGGTCATCGAGTTCTCCTCGGTCTCAAGCGAGGAGGACTCGTCAGCGACGGAGTCGTGCGTGGTGAGCGCCAAGCTCCTCGCAGACGGCGCCTGCAGCTGCGGAAGCGCGCATTTGGTCCGTGCCGACACGGTACTGCAAGCGAGCGGAAAGGCCATGACGGTGATCTACCTCGCGGAGCTTTACCAAACGCAGTACAAGGTATACCTTTCGCGCACGAACCCGGTGGCCTCGACCGCGTACAAGAAGCATCGCAACGACGGTCGGTGTGGCCCAAGCTACCCGCTCGCAAATGGCGAGGCGGCCCAGTGCCCCCCGGTGGAGGTCACCTGGAGCGATGGGACGACGGGACTTCGACCGTGTTGCCATATTCTCAGCGGGGAATGCGGCAGCGGGAGCAGCTACTGCGAGACGCGGTGGTCGATCGACTACCGCATGTTCCTGGACGACACCTGGATGTCCGAGTACCGCGAGGATCTCTACTGCAACCGCCCGGACATGCTCTACTCCTCGGAAGGCGCTGACATCATTCTTGCAAAGTGTCCCGTCGACGCGCCGTGCTGCAGCCCGCAGGCCAAGTGCGGCTCGCTGGCGTACCATTGCGACTCGATGCGGTCGATCGACTACCGGTCCTTCTACGAGGCGGTCAACGGGTCCGCCTCGGGGACGCTGGAGCCCGTCGAGGAGTCTGGGGCCGTCGTTTACGTCTACACCTCGAGCGGGCTCGCCCAGACCTTCCAGCTGCCGGACCCGCTCGAGCAGCTCAACTACTTCGATGGGCACGAGTACATTTCCGGGGAGGCGAGCGCGTCGTCGACCTTTATGCGTGCATTCTGCATTGACGCGTCGCTCTCCGCGCCGCAGCTGCACGAATACCCGTCGCCTCGATACTTTGAGTGGAAGGGCCAAATGAAGAGCATGTCGACCGCGTGCCCGGGCACCTCGGAGTGTACATTCGCGCGAATGACGGGCCTGCTATCCTCCTTTGAGCGTGCCGACGGGGTGCAAGTCCCCGCGCTGAGCGGGATCTACCTTCGTCGGTACGCGACGCAAGGCGGCTTCAAGGCGTACCTTTCGTCGACATTGTCGCAGAGCGCGGAGTGTCGCGCTGCCGTCGAAGACCCTTCGGACGGGAAGCAGAGGTGGTACATCCGCCTCGACGCCTGGGACCCGCAGTACTGCATGGATCTCTGCGAAGACGATGACGACTGCCAGGCGGTGGCGGCGCTCACGTACATCGAGGGCAACTCGCAGACGAACAGGTTTCGATGCACCTTCCACAAAAACATTCACCTGTGCAGCGGCGTGACCGCCGTCAGCGTGTCGTCTTCGAGAATGGCGGTCGTGTACCGGCAGCGCGCCTCGCTCGCCTCGTCGGGCGTCTGGTACTCGCAGCTGTCGACCATGTTCAACGATGCCGACGACCAGGTCCACCTTTACCGAGACGAGTCCACGAACACTTGGTACCTGGATAACGACTTGGTGCCCGGCAACGGGCACTACGCATTGGCGGTATCCTCCACCGACAGCGAGACGCCGCCCACGACGCCGTGGCGTTACGTTTCGTCGTTTTCTGACCAGACGACGAGCGCGCATACGGGGACGGTGTCCGTCCTGGCGTACGAGGAAGACTGCCTTGTGGGCGAGAACTTCCCGACGCTGAACAGCACGGCCGAGGCCTCTGGGTGCTCGTGCTCGGGCGAGGTCTCGTACAATTGCTACAACTTTTCGTGCAGCGCAATGCGCTTCCGCATCAAGGGCACTGACATCTGTCTCGAGGCGGATGCGGCCTCCGCGAGCCTCCTGAGCAACCAGTGCGAGGTCGGGGAGCCCGGCCAGGCGTTCATCTACAACATCGCTCTCAAGCACTTGGAGGTGAGGGCGACCAACGCGAGCGACGGGGCGGAAGCGCACTTTGTCATCGCGGAGGACTTTGCGCTGACCAAGGTGACGAGCGCCGCCACCGCGGTGTCCGACGCGCTCGAGTTCGATCTCACGGAGGATGGTTACATTTGTCTCGCAACGGCGGCGCGCGAGTACACCTCGTACGAGGATGCGGAGCAGGAGAGCGAGGAGCAAACCTGCATCTTCCTGGCCTCGGCGCCTGGCGATGTGCCGCTCCTCGTAGATTACGACCGTCGCACCGAGTGGTCCGAGTTCACCGTTGCCTGAGAAAATGTCGGCAAGCACATCGTACGCAGCGCCTACAAGTAAGAAGAGAGTGATTTAGTACGAGCAAAGAGCAGTAAGAAAATCTTTGATTGAGATGATCTCTGTGCGAGCACAGGAAAGGAGCACGCAAGCGCCGCGTCATCGCGGTGCGCAGTCCTCCCCGGTGGACGAAGAGGGAGCAGAGGCAGATGCGGAGGCCGCCGCCGACACTCCCGATGCTGCTGCCATCGAAAAGTCGATCGGCTCGCTGGCCGCAACCTGGGCCTGCTCCTCCGGCGTCAGCTGGAGCGCCGCGATGGGCAGCGGCCCGCCGCCGGGGAGACGGGTATCCGGATCTTTGATTTCGTCGAAGAAGGGGTGGTCGAGGGCCTGGATGGGGGTGATCCGGTGGTTGGGCTTGTAGGCGAGCATCCTTGAGACGAGGTCGACACCCTCTGCGGACGTGGAGGAACGGAAGAGCTTGTGCCATGGGTGCGCCTGGATTTGCGGGAACTTGAACTCGGTGTAGTAGCGGTTCATGGCCTCGATCTCGTCGCGCGAGGGTGTGCCGAGGACCTTGATGATCTCTACTAGCTGGTCCACGCCACTGCCGCCGGGGAAGAGCGGCTGTCCGAGCATGAGCTCGCCAAAGACGCACCCGAGCGACCAGATATCGATGGCCGTCGAGTACTCTGTGGAGCCGAAGATGAGCTCTGGGGCGCGGTAGAAGCGCGAGCAAATATATGACACATTGGGCTCACCTTGGACGAGCATTTTTGCGCTTCCGAAGTCGCATAATTTGAGAGTGTGAGTTTCCGGGTCCAGCAGGAGGTTCTGCGGCTTGATGTCGCGGTGGCAGATGCCGAGGCTGTGAATGTAGCCGAGCGCCCTGCAGAGCTGGTAGACGTAGAGCTTGGTGTAGAGCGCCGGGACAATTTCCTTGGCCTTTTGATATTTCCGGATAATCCTGTACACCGTCTCTGGGACGAACTCGAGGACGAGATTAAGGTACAGCTCATCGGCGGTGTCGCCGTTGCTGTAGAAACAGTGCTTGAGCTGCACGATGTTCGGGTGGTCAAGCTGCCGCATCACTTGCAATTCGCGGTTCTTGAACCTCTTGTCCTGGAGGACTTTTTTAATGGCGACCGTCTCTCCGGTCTGCACGACCTTGGCGCGGAAGACGACGCCAAAGGACCCGTTGCCGATCACCTTTTCCGCGCTATAGCTGATGGTCTGCGGCTGGTCTGCGGCCGAGTCCGCGTGCTGTTGGCCCTCCATCGCGGCCGCCACCCCGCCCTTGGAGCCCTCCGCGGTGGACATTTTCACTTCGCGCTGCTATTTCCGGGTCGCGGTCTGCTCTGATATGGTCTGCGGAGTCCTCCTCCGCGGCCGCGCGCTCCTCGTCGTCGTCGCCGAGCGCGACGCTGCGCGCCCTCTAGTTTCCCGTATATGTATGTATGTATGTATGTATGTATGTATGTATGCAGTATGAGGCTGGCTCTCCTCCGGCTCGCCCGCTCGCCGGGGCCGGGCCGCGCGTCGCGCTCGTCGCGGGCGGCGGGCTCCGCGGTCAGCGCCGCGCCGCGCAAGCTCCGCGCGGCGACCTCTCCGGGGCCGTCGCCGGGGCCGTCGTCGTCGTCGTCGTCGACGGCGTCGATGCCGCCGATGATGGTGAAGACGATGAAATCGAGCTGACGGCGAGAGCGAGCCGGGCGCGGCGAAGGGGGACGCGACGGGGGGCGGCGGCGAAGGCGCGGGGCGCGGCGAAGGCGAAGGCCGGCGCAGCGGGGCCGGGCAGGAGCGAGCGGCCGAGGCGGTGGCGGGTTTGGACGAATGAACAGCGCCGGAAGAGACCGAGACACGCGCGCCGGCTGCGGGGCCGCTGCTCCTAATGTTGTTGTGCCGCCACTGGGAAAATTAGCAGACAATATACGATGACGTGGCCAGTGGAGAGCCCGCAGTGAAGGTCGGATCGCACTGGGAGGGAAAATGTACTGAGAGGAAAACTAGGCTCGCGCCGCGCAGTCGCGCCATGTACACTGAAGATGGCCGTTGAGAGGAATACTGGATTGGCCGCCCCTCGCTGTGGAGAATTTGATCTCCTCTCTGCCCACCAACCGTCCCCTCTTCCTCCACTACACCTTGACCCATATTTTCTCTCACTAATTGCCCGTTGGCTTCCACCACATCGCGCGGGGTCCCTGCTCAGAGCCCCAGTGTCGTCATAACCCCGCGCGGCGCGATTCTGCCGGCGTCGCAAGGGCGCCAAGCAGGGCCGCATAAATGTCGATAAGCCAACATT
>KQ758850.1:12248185-12269228 GCA_001462505.1 Aurantiochytrium sp. T66 | reverse complement strand
GACGACGACGACGACGACGACGACGACGACGGCGGCGGCGACGACGACGACCGAGCGGGGGACGACGCCGCGCGCGGTGCGAGGGCGCGTCCGGGGCGAGGGCCGCGGCGAGGGGCGGCGATCGGCGAATGAATGCCGCGATGATATGCAAAGATAGATTGGATGACGGACCAAGCGCTTGGACTCCGGCAACCCGCCCCCCCGCGAGCACAAAGTCAACGCGGCCGACCTCGGCCGCGCCGCCACGCCGCAGGCTGGGATGCACGCCCGCCCGCCCGCCCGCCCGCCGGAGACCGAGAAGCTTGCCGCCGGATTGAGGGATCCCGGTGCGGAGCAGCGGCCAGGTGACGCCAAGAATTGCCGGGATGGGCGGCCGAATGCGACGCCGCTGACGACGGACTCCGACGACCCGCCGGCCCCGGCGACCGCGAACCCCGCGATTGCGGACGCGAGATCGACGCGGCTCGGATTTGATCTGCTTGCTGCAGCCTGAGTACAACTTGCAAGGGATTGTGAAGGATGGCCGAGGTCTTCGGACACCGCGCGGTTGCCAGAGGGAGGACTGGCCGACCAGCAGCTGCAGCAGACCCGGGGCGGACTCGTCTTCGTGATCATGATGACGATTGGGGGCAGGATCTACTAGGCTAGGTAAAGTTATACGTATCCGTAGGGTGGTAGTCTACAAGCAGCAGGGAGAGGAGTCGTAGCGAGAGGGCTTGACGGCGAGCAATGGCTAGTCCGTTCTACTAGCCTATAACAGCTCGCGGCGCGCAAGCTGTCGCACTCAAGGCAGACGCTGTGCTATCAAATGGTCACATCTAGGTCGTGCGAGAACCATTTGCGCGAACGCGGTGCGGCACGGGCCTTTTAGCGGCACAGGAACCCGTTTCGGCGAGGGCTTGGGTCCGTGAGTCCTCGACTTTTGTCATCGCGCCCGCGCCGGCCAAACTTCACGGGACACGATCGCGCTGGAAGGCCGCGACAGGCTCGAGGAATCCGCGAAAGAGCGAACCGTCCGCGGTCCACCTGGCCCCGAATCCCTCCGGACAACGGAGCTCTACAACACGAAGCATGGTCTGCTTGTCCCCGGCGGGCAGGACGTGGACGTTGACCCAAACCGCCGTGGAAATAATGTGGGCCAGACGTGCCCGGGCGCGCGCGTTCTTGGCAGCGTCGTTGCCCTTGGCGCCGCCCCACCATTCGGCTGCGCCCCGGTTGCAGTGTTTGGTGAGCGCACGCGCACCAACAGTCAGCGGCTTTCCGGGCCGGTTCGGCTGCTCAAAAGTCGCCAGGAGACGGCCCACCGGGGGGCACAGCGACGGGACCGTGCCCACCGTCACGCGATGCCCGATTACTTGGAGCACGCCGTGGGTTCCGAGCGCCTCAAAGACTGCGTCCACGAGCCTATCCACGGCGAATGGGTCCTCGTCGTCGTCGCTTGCGAGCTCGCCGCAATGGGCCTTGAGCCGACGCCACGCCTCGAGCGTCGCCACCGTCTTTTCAGGCTGGTCTGCGAGCTCGGGGACGATCTCAGAGACGCCCGGGACCGTCATTGCAAACTTGGCGCGCGCGGGCGCCACATCTTGCACATTCCACGCCTCAAGGCGGCCCGCAAGAACTTCCACGGCCGGCTTACGTGCCCAGCATCCCAGTTGGCCCACGTCGAGGATGTTATGCAGGTCGCTCTTGCCCGCGCTCTCGGCGGCCACGTTTGCCTTGGCGCCCTCGACAGCAGAATGCCCGGCATCGTCGCGGATATCGCTCTCCGGCGGCACAATTTTGGCCTCGGGCTCGAGCAGCGACGCGCAGAGCGATCTTGGCACGGCGTAGCGCCACTCCCTTTGCGTCTCGTCCTCCGCGTCCTGCCCGCCGTGCTCGTCCAGCACGCGCTGCACGCGCTCACGCAGGGCCTCCGCGATCTTGGCCGTCAAGGCCATCTCCTCCGCCATCTTGTGCGCGCGCGCCGTGGGCTTCTTCTCCGCGCAGAGCGGCAGCAGGGCGGCGTCCGCGTGTCGCGTCGCGGGCCTGCCCGGCCGAGGGCGTCGGCGGGTCGGGTCTAGTTCTGGGCCCAGTCTCGGCCCGTTCGCCCTCGATCATCGTCATCTTCACCACGACGCTCGACGGGTCCGCGGCGGCGTGCGTGCGTGCGTGCGTGCGTGCGTGCGTCCGCTGCACGACGCGGAAGTCCAAGGTCGCTGCGAGTTCGCGGCGGTGGTCACTCGAGTGATGAGAACTGCGAGACCTCGAGCCTGGCCTACGATGACCGACGACGGCCTTGACGACGACCACGACGACGACGACGAGGACGACGACGAGGACGACGACGAGGACAACGACGACTCGTCCGTGCGACGTGCGTGTACGTGCGTGCGTGCATACGTACTGTCACGTTCTGTATGCTACGTTCGTTCAACGTACGTACGTCCCCATCGTCATCATCGTCTCCGGCAGCGATCTGATCATCGTCCGTGCGACAGCACGACTACCGGGAGCCCAGGGACTCGTTCTACGGTCCGGGAATGCTTTGCCCGCGCGTGCCGTGCTGTGTTGTCGTGCTAAGCCTACAGCCTGAGGTCGACCTCGTGCTGTGCCTGTGCAGTGCATGAGTGCACTGCTCCTCGAGACGGACTGCTTTTTCCCGGACCAGAAGTACTCGCGCTCGTAGTACGTACCCTGGTACGTACCACCGCCAGTAACAGTACCTGAAGGCGCCTCGCTCCCGGACTCCCGGACCGGGCGCGTCCGGGATCCGCCGCCCCCAAGAGAAGAGTCAAGACTGCCGGCGGCGGCGCCGGGACGCGCGCGCGGGACGCGCAGCAGACGAGGCAGAAGTCGAAGGACCTGACCGGCGACCCCGGGCAGAGCGCCAACGCAGCCGTGGCGGCTAACTTACCCCGAGATGAAGAACGAGACCGCGGACGCGGGCAGCAGCAGCAGCGGCGGCGGCCGGAATCATGTGCGCAAGTGGGCCGCGAGGGCCGCGGTCCTGGCAGGCGTCGCGGCAGCGGCTCAGGTCGCAGTGCAGGAGGCGGTGAGAACCACGATTCCGACGCACATGCAGGACCAGCCAGCGGTCTTCGTGCCCGACCTCGTGACGGGCGAGATGCAGGCGGCGCTGCTGGACCTGCTCAGGACGAAGGGGACCATCCCGGCCAACAGTGCGGACACGAGCTTTTACAAGGTCAAGCACGAGCACATTGGCGAGGCGCAGCCGCTCGGCGAGGACGGCAGCTGCGCGCACAGTTACCTCATGCCCAACAAGAATCGCACGCAGTGCATCCTGCCCGGCCGCATCGACATTGCGCGCCATTTCGCGCTGACGGGAGGCTTTGACGGGATCAAGGAGAACCTCGCGACGCTGTTTTCGCGATTGCAGACCTTTGGTATCTACATCTTCGACCTTGAGTCCGACGAGCACGCTGTCATCCGCTCGCTCTTCGCGTCCGAGAAGTTCCTCGACGCGGCCACCCGGGTCTGTCCCTCCGACAAGCAGTACCTCGACCCTTTCCAGTTCAACTTTATTGTCCAGGTCCCTGGCCAGGCCGTGGCGACCCACGTGGACGGTATTTATTTCTGGGGCGCCTCGCGCTTCGCCTTTCCACAGTGGCTGCTGGCCGCCATGAGCTTTTCCGGCCTCTTCGAAGACGACTTCGTGGACCAGGTCCAGGTGGTCGGCTACGTGAGCGACTGGGACGAGGCCCCGGTGCGCAAAAAGCCGAGTAACTTTGGCGAGTTCGTGTACTGGCCCGACAAGGACTCCACCGCGGACAAGCGCATGCCGCCCTTGCCCCGGAGCGGCAACGCCATCGACGGCAGCAAGTCCATTCACACCACGACACTGTACAGGCCCGAGGTGCAGCCTCCCTTCATCGATAAGAACAAGCCCAGTCTCTTGCGCCTCAACGCCACCACCGGCCTTTGGGACCTCGTTGTTGGCGACGCCCGCGTCGCAGAGTATCCCATCGAGGACCTGCGCATCTCCATCGTTTACCGCGCGCGGTGCTTCCGCAACAAGGACGAAGCCACGCGCTTCCAGGAGGAGACGCACGACCAGTCGAAAATGATGGATCTCGACAATGTCCTCGCCCGTCTCGTGGAGCGCGGGGAGCAGCTCTCGTCCAAGCCGGCGCCGCCCATGTCGGATCGCCTATCGCTCGCGCTCTGGATCCTCGACACCTTTATCAAATACCCGTACCCGCCGCCGGCGAGCACCTGGATTCCTGTGAACTTTTGCGCGCTCTTCTCCTCGCCCAGCTGGTTCTGCTGAAGAAGCAAGCAGCGCCTCGCAGCCACGGTCACGCGAGGCGAAGCGCGTCCCGACTGCATCGTGTCCCTGTCGCGCTGCCCAAGTGCCCCACGACGATCCAAGCGTACTACGTGCGCCCTGACCTCGAGTACGTCGTTCGTACGCGAGAATTTGGCCAGGTCCTAGAGCTTATGTCGCAATTGCCATTTTCCAAGATCTCTGTGAGCGCAAGGCCCCTCTCCCGCGGCAGTCAGGCTCCACAATCTTCTTGACAGATGAAGTTGATCGAAGTGCTCTCAATCTGACCGCTGACCGTGTCAACATCGGGCGCGTCGTACGCTCGCCCGCGTTCCTGATGCAAGGTCTCGTCACGTCATGATGGTGATGGTCTCGTCGTCACCATGACGAACTTGCTTTCATCATCGGCATCGACGCCTTCTTCCTCGCAATCATAATCCTCGCAGGCAAAAGCGGTCGTGGCTGCCGCCTGCCTCGATTTCTCCTTCATCCCGTCGTCGTCGTCGTCGTCCTCCTCCTCCTCGTGGTTGTCGTCCTTCATGTACGTATATTTCCACGATCCCGCCGGCAGACCCCAAGCCAGCTCCGCGGAGGCGATCGGCGCGGAGGAGACCCGCGCGGGCCGCCTCGACGAGGCCGCCGCGCCGCCGCCGCTGCCGCTGCCCGCGCCCCTCGCGGCGGCATCCTCCGCGGCGGCGGGGCCGTCGGCGTCGTTGCCGCCGGCATCGGTCGCGGCATCCATCCCGAGGACGCGCGCGCGCGCGAGCGAGGCCGCGCGCGCGAGCGAGCATGGCCCGGACGAGGGCCGCCGCGAGGCCCGCGCCAGCGCCCGCGACCGCGCCGCGGGACGGCGGAGGCGCCGCGTCGCGGGGGCCGCCTACGACGTCGAGGCCCACGAGGAAAGCGAGCCGCGCCGGCAAGGCCCTTGCCGACGAGGCCGAGGCGCACGACGAGGGCGAGGCGCACGACGAGGGCGAAGAGGTGGTGGGCAAGGTCCCGGAGATCGCGGAGGACGATGTGGAGAACAATGACGCGAATCAGGGCGACGAAGAGGTGATCCCCAAAAGGCGGATGTCGACGCGACGCAGCTTGCGCGCCTCGGCGGCAGCGGCGACCATGGAAGAGGGGAAAGGCGCAGGCTTCCCGCGCAAACGCCGCTCGGCGCCGGCCGCCATGTCCACGAACGGAAGAGATGACATGTCAGAATCTTCTGCATCGTCTTCGACGCCCTCGACGCGGCCTCCGTCGCCTTCGTCGCTGACTTCCGAAGCGCCTGACCCGGCCCCGGCTAGCGTGCGTCCCCGAAGGCGTCGCCGGACGGCGTCAGCGGCAACTTCCGGGACACGAGCACGAACTCCATCCTCTCCGAGCGCAGAGCTGTCCACTAAGGAGACCTCAACGTCGAGGAGGAGAACCAGCCAAAGGCAGCAGCAGCATCAGCAGCACCAGCAGAACCAGCAGCAGCGTCGACGGTCACGAACATCGTCCTTGTCCGCGTCCGAGACTTCCTCAGAGTCTGACGCGCCAAAGCCCCTTCGCGGGACGACGGAGCGGTGTTCGCGGCGCGAGTCCAAAAAGGAGGCCCCGTCGGCCTCTTCACCGGCCCGCAAGCAGCCCCTCCGACAACGGAGCTCGCCTGCCGCCAAGGGCGCCCACAGTCGCAAGGCGCGGGGCGCAAAGCCCAGCTCCGCGGCGCCAAAGGCCAGGACCAAGTCCAGAGCCGCGACCAAGACCAAGAGAAACCGTCGCGCCGCCGCCGCCGCCGACGACGACGGCGCCGCGTCCATGAATGAAAAAGAGGCCGGGTTTCAGCTGTTCACGGCCGCGCAGCAGGCCGAGCTCCTCAGACTGCGCTCGTACTTTGACGATCTCGACAGTGCGCCCTTGCGGGTGGCCTCGTCAAGCGATTGACGATAATCTTGTACAAAACGTTGCTCTTTTTACATCCCTGACATGAGCGTCTTCCCATACTTTACAGTCTTCCCATACTTTACAGTCTACCCGAGCAGCGCGCAATTCACGGCTCGCTTACTCCTTTCTCCAGCACTCCGTTGGCGACGAGAATCACGAGATCATAGCTGTGGCGCCGCGGCTTCCATCTCCGGCAACCATTGGGCCCACCCCGGGCGGCGCCTGCCTGAGACTGATTCTCGTCATATGGCCTCCCTTGGCTCTCCTCACCATTTTGTGTGGGGAACGCGCCGGCTTGCCGTATCCGAGGCAACGGTATGGTGCCCTTGCCAAGCTTTTTTGCAGGGTTGGCAGCGCGAGGCATGCATCATGATGATGCGGCAAGTTTGATGAAGATCAGCATTCCAATGGGGGCCTAGGCCTACTACCTAGGCCTAGGCTACTATTGCCGTTGAAATGGGACGCTGCGTCCATCAAAGCAGTCGTTTTCGCCCTGACTGGCGTGGCCCAGGCTGCCTGCCTCACCGTGTCTGCCAGCCACCCATTGCCAGCCAACCAGGTCGCATCGCACCAGACTGCGCAAGCTTTTCCTGGGTGTAACCGCGCCTCATGCGTCATGATGATGGTGTCCCACCTGGGTTGCCGAAATCATCGTGGAGATCCCGTTTCGTCGCTTTCTCCTCTTCGTCGCGCCGCTTACCGCATCCGGATTCCTCGCAATCTTTCCGCGCGATTCGCACGCGCTGCTTCTCGTGGGCCGCTCTCAGGCCCGCTCGAGTCGAGTCGAGTCGAGTCGAGTCGAGTCGAGTCGAGTCGACTTGGGGCCAACGCCTCCCAACGGCACCTGGAGATGACTCCGCGGCCGACACGACAGGCTGCACGCCTTCGATCTGGGGCGCAGCCATTTCCCCAGACAGCCTGCGCGGCGAAGTCGATCGAGCTGCGCTGCGCAGAAGCGGCCTGCGCATGATTCGTTTCGCCAGGCTGGCCCGCGCGTGGCTCGCTTTTTTACGGTTGCTATGTTCGACAACTTGAAGTCGTCGCTCCCCCCAAATTGCAGTCCCAGGCTGTCGAAAGCAGTCGGAAAGGAGCCGGGGCGGCAGCAGGGGAGCGCCTCCGCTTTGGGGAATCGAAGATAGATATCTGCGAGGCCAGGTCAGTGCGAGTAAGCACATCGACCTCACCTCGAGGTCGACAGCGTTATAAGCTTGGCGAAGACAGTCCACGAGGAGCGAAAACTGGTGACCGAGTGTGAGCTTCGCATGCACGACTGCAGCAGCCGGGCATCATCTATCTCTGAACAGGGGCGTGCGCCGCATTTGCCGCTCGGCGTGGGCCCTAAAGTGACGTCCCACATTCGTTGCTCACAAGCGGGTGGACGCAAATCGCTTTGATCATCATTGATCGCGTGTGCACGTTTCTCGCAATCATCAGTCAGCAACGAAGTCTGCCTTGTCTGACAGACGTCTTCGCGCCGCCTCCGTCTCGCGCACGCACGCCTTCGCGCGTAAGGGTACTACGTAAATAGTCGGTCTTTTGCGCAGCAATTTTCCCTCGCGCCGGCAGAGCCCGGCTCCTCCTGGCACAAGCAGCATCGCGGAAGCGAGCTCGCGGCTGAAGGAAGGACGTTCCGGCGGGAAGGTCCTCGCGCGCTGCAGGCGGAGCCCGTGGTCGTCGGGGTGGGTCTTGGCTTGGCTTGCAGCAAGCAAGGTGGGATCATCATAAAGTGCTACTAACCTACTGGGCCAAAACGGTTATCTAACCTAACCTTCGCGAGGATTCCGCCGCGCACGGCGCCGCTCTCCCGCCCGCGCGCCGCGACCAGGCGGCCGGCGCCCCCCTCCTGCCCCGCGCCGCCCCCGGAGCGCGCGCTGGGGAGCGGCGAGGCCCGGCGGCCGTTGGAGATCGGGGAGCGTCAACATCGGTGCTTGAGGACGTTAGGCGCCAAACCCAAGCCCGACGACCTGCGCCGCGGGGCAGCGCGCGCGCGTGAGCGCTGACGAGAGCCCGGCGCCCGCGGCGGAGACGAGAGAGAACCCGCGAGCGAAGGTTTGCGGAAACGCCATGTCGGCGACGACGTGGACGGACCTCTTCGGACGCCACGCCGAGGACGAAGATACGCAGCTCCTACGCGGGGACCCGGCGGACGACGGCGCCGAGGAGGAGAACGAGTCCGGCGAAAATGATGGCGCGCTGAACAACACGGCGTTCTTTAACCTCGAAGGCAAATTGCAGCGCCTCAAGGTGAAGGGGCCCGGTTTGCACGCGAAACGGAGGTCGTCGATCACGACGACGCGGTCGGGATTCCTGCCCGCGACGCCGCTTCGCGGCCTCCAGCAGCGGCACCAGCTCAGGTCGCCGGCCTGGCAACTCCAGTTCTCGCCCTCTTCGCAGGCTGAGGGCTTTGTGGACGACGATGAGACCTTTCTGGACGGCGGTAAGTTTGGCATTCGCACGATGGGGTGCGCGTTAGGTAGCGCTCTATGACTGACACTGCGCCACTCGATCCTGATCATCAGCCGCCGCGCTAAAAATGATCGATGAGGACGCCCGCTTTTTCGGCGGCGCCCGCGCTGAGACCGCAGATGTAGATGATGACGCCTGGCTTGCCGGGGACCGAGACGATGGCAGTGGATCCCCGGTCCAGGACGCCGGCAGCGACGCGGACCTGCGCGCCCTTGCGGAAAACAGCCAGCTCTCTGCACCCGAATCGCCAGGCCGTCCGCCGTCGCCGGCCACTTGGTTTGGGGCGCGCTCCGCCCCCATGGACAAGGATGCTATGATTCGCGAATGGCCCAATTTCGCCAGCCCGAGACGCAAAACGCAGGTTCCTCAAACTACTGAGGGCAGCCGCGACGGCGATGACGATGACGACGATGCCGCGAGCGAGGGGCCAAGCTCGCTCGAAAACGAAGACGACCGTAGCCGCGGCGGGAAAGCGCGGTCTTCGGCGCAGTGCCAGGCGCGCCTCTCCAGACTGGCGCACGTGACGAGTCTCCTGTCGGCATCTCGGGAGGTCGAGGTCGACTCGTTGACCCTACGGCCGCCAGGAGCCGCGCTCTCGCACCACCGCCAGCACCAGCAGCAAAGGGCAAAGAGAAGGGCCATGCAGAAACACAAGCAAAGCAAGTCGAAACCCGACGCTACGTCATCCTCGACCGCATCGAAGACAAAGCCACACTCGGCCCATTCGCACATGGCTGATGCGGCGGTCTCGCAGTCAGACTCGTCTTTGGCCTCCTCGGCCGCTTCCGTCGCCTCATCGTCGTCGTCGTCATCGTCGTCATCGTCAGCGGCGGCCTCGTCGCAATCGCAGCGGCGTCGCCGCGCGTCGCCGGGGAGCAATCCTGCCGTTGACTGGCCCGAGCACGAGACGGACCGCGATGAAACCAGGCTCGAGGAGCTCAACGACCAGCGCGAAGCTGTTGCTCGCGAGACGGGCAAAAGCAGGTCGCGGAACAGCAGCCTCGCATCGGCGGACCGCCTGGCGGAGAGCGGGGACGAGGAGCTCCGATTCACGACGCCGGGCCGCTCCAAGCTGGTGCGCAAGTCGCTGCGCAAGCTGCAGGACAAGTTCCCGAAGCCGCCCTCGAATAAGCGCCTGCTGAACCCGCCGCGGCTCCTCTTTCCGGACGTCATTAAGGACTCGATCCACCTCCAGTGCGAGGTGGGCATGACGGCCTCGTTCCAGGTCCCCATCCGGAACGAGAGCTCTCGGCGCGTGGTGCTGCGCCCCGTGGTGCGGGACAAGGAGGCGCAACGCAGTCTCAAGGTAACACCGGCGCGGTGCGTCATCGAGCCGGGGGCTGCCAACACGGTGATGCTCGCTTTTTGTCCGCGCGCCGATACCGGGACGAACTGGTGGCGCGTCGATCTCGTCGAGGACGCGAGCGCGTCCTTGCACGCGGTCAAGGTCATGACAACGACGCTGCGGTCGCTCTGGGTGGCGCCGGACCGCCCGATCATCAATGTGGGCGGCGCCGCCCTGGGCGGTGCGGCGTCCTCGAGGGTCGAGCTTGAAAACAAGACGGATGGGGCGCTGGACGTTTGCGCGTTTCTGGAGGAGAGCGCGCCGTCCAGCGAGGTCGACGACGACTGGGGCGAGGCCTCGTGTGGGCGCGAGGACGGCGTGCGCGCCTTTGGTCTGCGCCTCGGGCCCCTCGCGCCCTCGATGACATCCCAGTCGCTCATGTCGACGAACGCGCGCCCGCTGAGCCGACAGATTAGCGAGGAAGGAGCCTCGACTGCGAAAAAGCTGGGGTGGTTTCGCCTGGCGGCTGGGGAAATCCGTACCGTGGAGGTGGACTTCTTGCCCGAGACGAGACTGCGACATAATGCGGTGCTCAGGGTCCGCAGCCGGCGGTGCACAGGTGAGGAGGATGCGGGTTTTGTGAACTCGATCCAGATTCCGGTCATGGGCTACGGCGGCCGCGCCCAGGTGTCGTGCGCTGGCCAGGATGCATGGGTCGACGTCGTAGAGGTGGGTGCCTCGCAATCCGGGGCACACAAGGTCGGCACGTTTGTGGTGGAGAACCGCGGCGACCGCGAGGCGTTTGTGCGCGCGCGCGTGCCCGAAGAGCTCAAGCACCGCGTCACTGTGGATCCGGAATGGTGCACGCTAGCCCCCGGCGCGTCGGAGACGCTGCACTTTCGCGCCTTGTCGCCGGCGGAGACCACGCGCGTGGCGGCCGTCTTCCTGGATTGGGGCGACGAGATTCTGCGCAGGCTGCGCACGCGCGCCAAGAGCATGCGGGGCGCGGTGGCAGATATCGATCTGAACGAGACCATGACCTCGGTGAGCCGGCTCGATGAGCTCGACGATCCCGACGCGCTCAACATGGTGCTCGCGGCGCTCGAGCCCTACGCCGCGCCCGTCGCGCGCAATACGGCCATTGACTTGGCGCACTTTTTTGACGAGTACCTTTTTGACCAGAACCTACACTGCACAATCGTGGAGGCCTGCCTCGATCGCGAAAGCGAGCCGACCGACCCAGTCATGGCCGCTGAAGCGGAACCTGAGCTGGAGGGCCACGCGGACCCGGCGCGCATGTCGCACAGCGAGCGCAGCAGTATTTTGAAGATTAGCCGCCGCGCGCTCAAGGTAGAGCCCCACGAGTGCTGGCTCGCTTACGACCGCTCCCGCGGTCTGTGGACCGCGCCCGTCTCCGTGCAAAACACGGCTGACGTCCCGGCACAGGTCCGTGCTGACCTGCCGCTGTCGCTCGAGTCGTCGCGCGGGGTGACAACGATTGCGCCGCAGGAGCGCACTACATTCGAGATCCGCTCTCGCGACTACGTGGCCGGCCCGCGGCAGGTGTACATTTGCAGCTTGGCCAGCTCGCTGGACGCGGACCAGGTGGTCGTGCGGCATGCCTCGCACGGCGCGGCTCTGACGCTCGAGCCTCCAGACGTTGTGAACTTTCCCGCGACGGCCCCGGGAGAAAAGTCCTCTGCGCTCCTGCGCATCAAGAACCATGGCGACGTGGCGCTGGCCCTCGAGCTGCGCACGAGCGAGCAGTTCGACGTCCGTAGCAAGCATCGGCGCATTGCGGTGCGCGCCAGGGGCTTTGTGGAGCTCAAGGTGTACTTTCGGCCGTACGCGACGATGGGCCGCAACCTCACATGCGCTGGACACTTGCGAATTCTACCAGCATCGAGCGGGGCGGAGACGCTCTTGGTCCTGCTGCAGGGCAAGACGCATTAGGCTAGAGCCGATGATCAGTGGACTAGTACCCGTAGTAATCTTTCGTCAAGCTCATGCACGACATTCACAGTCAATTTCTGTCGGCGTCAGCTGAGCATTCCGCGCAACGATCGTTGTCCGTGGAAGCTTCGCGGGCGTCGCGTCGCGGAGAAGGCTTCCTCCTTCGCCAATGTGCTTGCGCCAGTCATCGCTGATCTCAGCTAACTCACCGTCGCCGTGACGACAATCCTCGGCGACAGGAAGAAGCCCCGCGCCGACAGCGTCAGCATTCAGCGGCGGCGAGATCGAGATTGATTGGGACGCCACGGCGCAGCAAGGAGCGTCATGGCGTTCTGTTCTCCGCAGGAACCCGCGTCGTCATTCCTGGCCCCGCCGCCCCAGTCGTTTCGCGGTGGCGGGCGGCCAAAAGACGGCCAAGACCCGAGCCGCGAGGCCGAGACCGTCACCGTCGCCCTTGGCGAGAAGTTGAAGGCCTCTTGAAGCTCGATCGGCGGGAGGAAAGGAAATGCCATGGCCCTCGGGGTCCGCGGTCGCTGGACAGAAGTTGCGGCGATAGAGAGCTACGCTTGTTGGACAGAGGGTCCGCTGTGTCGCCGCCGCGTGGGACTCCGCGGATGCTTATGATCATGATCATGGCGGCCAGGGAGGCCATGATCGATGATGATAATGGTAGAAAGTGGAGCTGAGCTGACTGCGACTGTGATGATCTTGTCTTGTCGTGTCGTGTCTTGTCATGTCTCATCAGGCGCTGGACTCCGACTGAAACGAGTTCGTTCGATCGTGCTGCGCGGCGGCGGTCAGAGGACCGCCTGATCTTGCGCTGGTGCGATGCGATGCGCGATGCGCAACGATCGCAAGTTTGACGTGCGCGTCGGGGTCAACAATGTTGTCCTTGGTGAAGAGCAACGTGCTTGCTTGCGCTCATGCATGACGGCACGGATGATGATGGCCCGCCGGAGCAGGCTGCTGCGCTGCTGTGCTGCTGTGCGCGTGCATTCGTGGCTGCTTGCTTGCGTGCGTGCGTGCGTGCTTGCTTCTGGCAGGGGCCACGAGGAGTGTCAGAGGTCGGGCAAAGCAGGCGCGAGGCCCGAGTGTATTCGCCACAAAGCAGAACCCGAAGTCCGCCGAGCCGAAGCTGTCGCCCGGGCACTCCTGCAGACAGGAAACCTGCCGAAGACGACCGCGGCGCAGCGCAGCCCCCGCCGCCCGCCCGGAAGAGGACCGTCGCCGGAAGTCGCAGCACACGGGCGCGCAGAACCGGGCGCGCAGAGCTGGGTTCTAGGTCCTCATCTCATCTCAACGTGGCTCGTCAGGCCGTCGGTTGACGCGCGAGACCTGGCCGACGAGGAGCCCGACGACGCCAGGGAAGACGGCGCAGCGCCCCGGTCGAGGCCGAGTGCAACCGCAGTGCGCTGCAACGCCGCTACAAGAACTGAAGCCCCCTGGTCACGAGCAAGACGGAAATCATCATGGCGACGGGATCGTCCGGCGCGACGTCCGGCGCGACGCGCATCACCATTGCGCCGGCCCGCGACCAAGAAGCTCAACGCGAGAACGAAGAGGGCGCGCGACTCTTTCACGGCGTCGAGTCCAAGCTTCAAGGGACGATCTCGAGGGGCGTGCTGGGCATTTACGGCGTCGTGCTCACGGCCGGGCTCTTTCTGGGCGTGGTCGCGCTCACGGTCTTCATCTCTGCCTCGCTGACGTCGAGGCGCGAGTACGTCGTGCGCATGAGTCGCGATGTCGACGAGGTGGTGCCGGACCTGACCAACAGCGAGTTCGTCTGCCCCGGGTCCTCGGCGCTCGTGCACGCCAGCTGCAAGGTCTCCGCGATGGCAGAGGCCTCGTGCACAGATGTCATGGACGAGATGATCGCCCGCGTCCACGCACAGGGCTCGACGTGGTCGGATCCTCACAACAACGGCACCTACGGGATCGTCTCAGAGACGCAGACCTCCTCCGGTCGCCACGTGCTCATGCTTAAGCGGCGGACCGGCGATGACAAGTACACGGACCTCATGTCCTTTGTGTTTTCGCCCAAGTCGCGCAGCTCTTGCGAGATTCAGGGGTGCTCCGAATCCCAGGTCGCCTCGGTGCTCGATTACAGCACGAACTACTGCAACCTGCACAATATGTACTGCGGGCCCGGGTCGTCGCCAGCCTGCGCGAGCGTGCGCCACGAGTTTGCAAGCCGCGAGACGGACGTCATTCCATCCTATGGAGCCGGCACAAACGTTGACGCGTGCTCGTCGCATCGCCGCGGCGACGCGGACTCGACCCGAGCGAGGGCCGCGCGCTCGGTCCCAGACACTCTGTCTATGGAGGCCCTGATGGCCTCGCAGTGAGATTTCCATTCCTCATGTAATCTAGATTTCTATAATATGCGCGTGCGACTGCCTGGGCGCGCCGATTGCTTTGATATCTGGCGTCACTCGGCTCCCAGCTCTCTATGGATTTGACGAGACGAGTGTCATACGCCCCGGTGAGCGTACCCGATTCTTCTCGGCCTTAGGCTACCAGCGTGTGGGCGATCTCCGAGCCAAACTCGAAAGCTCCTCGAAAGCTCAAAGAGGTGCTGCACTTTCCGTTGGCGCTCGAGCACCTCCTTGCGGTCACTCAGACGGACCTGGAACGTACGGCCGACGCCGCGCGGAATGCTCGCCAACGCGCCGTCGCCGCAAGAAGAATTGTATAATATGCGCCTGCGACGACCCTGCGACTGCCGGGGCGCGTCTCTCAATATCTTTGGCTGCTTTGATGACTGGGCGTCATGTCCCAGCTCCAGCAGCGATGCGACGTCCAGCAGCTCCCTGGATCTGACGAGACGAGTGTCACACGCCCCGGTGACCTAGGTCGCTATCGCCCGTGTCGGCCATCTCCGAGCCCACATAAAAAGGCCTCGAAGGGTCCTCGAAAGCTCAAATGGCACTCGGCTCCCGCCGAGTCGTCGTGAAAACGTGCTCGACGTCCCTGGGAGCGAGCCGTCACCGAGCCCGCGAGGTCCGGAGGTCAGCAAAGCGGCCCGTCCGCCACTCAGCGCCACACCGGGTCCGGTACGTGCAAAATACAAGAATACGAGTCCGGGCGGCGCCCACTCCATCTCACTTCACCCTGTCACTTCACTTGGACCTCGCGGCCCGTGATCGGCGGGCCGCGGTCCCGACGACGTCCCGACTCGTCGGGCTAAAGTCCGCGGTGCGGCATAAGTATAAGTATCGTCGTTCGATGTCAGCATCGGGAAGAGAAGCTGCTCTGAAACAGGCCTCGGGGCCGTAGTATACGTACTACTACGCATACCTTCCGTCCTCTCGAGGATCTTGATCAAGATCCTGGCCCGGGCAACAGACCCCGAACGCAGAAGAAAGATCCCAAGCGAGCGAGGGAACAAGCAACGTCAAGCTGGCCGAAGACGAGGACCCTCCTCGGCGCCATGAAGAAGGCGCTCGCGCTGCTGGCGCTGAGCGCGGCGGCGACGCTGGGACCCGCCGTCGCGGCGACGACGAAGAAGCCGCACATTCTGCTCGTGGTGGTGGATGACTTCGGGTTCAACAACATTGGGTACCACCGCCTGGACTTTACGAACGGCGAGTACAATGCGGAGGTGAACACGCCCTCGCTGGACCGCCTGGTGCGGCAGGGCATCAAGCTCGACCGCCACTACGTGTACAACTACTGCAGCCCGAGCAGGTCGAGCCTGCAGTCGGGCCGGCTGCCCGTCCATGTGAGCGTGGAGAACACGAACCCGGTCTCGGTGAATCCCGCGGACCCGGTGAGCGGGTTCAGCGGAATCCCAAGGAACATGACCGGGATCGCTAGCAAGATGCGCAGCGCCGGGTACCGGACGCACATGACGGGCAAGTGGGACGCTGGCATGGCGACCTGGGACCACACGCCCATGGGCCGCGGCTACGAGACCTTTCTTGGGTACTACCACCACGCCAACGACGAATGGAACGAGAAGCTGAGCACCGGGAGCGTGGTCCACGCGGACATGTGCTCCAAGGTGGGCCCGGACCTCGTCGACCTCTGGAACACCACCGGCCCGGCCTACGGGCTCAACGGCACCGGGTTCGAGGACCAGATCTTTCGCGACAACTCGCTGCGCATAATTCGCGACCACAACCCGGAGGAGCCGCTCTTTCTCTTCCACAGTTTCCGCGCCGTCCATACGCCGCTGCAGATCCCGCACGAGAATGAAAAGCAGTACTACTTTCTTCTCAACAAGCACAAGCGCCGCTACGCGGCCATGGTCACCTTCATGGACGCGGTCGTCGGCGACCTTGTCAGCGCACTCCAGGAAAAGGACATGTGGAAGGACACGCTCATGGTGCTCACCAGCGACAATGGCGGGCCCATCTACGGCGTGGTGACGCCGCCCGGGGGTGTCATGCCCCCGCAAGACAGCGACTCGCCGGCCACCGCGGCCACGGGTGTCGATGGCATCCTCCCCAAGACGGTCTTTGGCGCGGCCAACAACCTTCCGCTGCGCGGCGGCAAGCTCGCTGACTGGGAGGGCGGCATCCGCGCCAATGCCTTCGTCTCGGGCGGCTACCTGCCCGCCAGCAAGCGCGGCACCGTGCTCGAGGACTACATCCACATCGCCGACTGGTACGCCACGTTTTGCGAGGCCGCTGGCGTTGACCCGCACGACGAACGCGGTGCGGCCGCCAACCTCCCGCCCGTTGACAGCATCTCCCACTGGAAGCGCCTCGTCACGGACGACGCCGACGAGGCCAACAAGCGCACGGAGATCCACATCTCCGCCAAAGCGCTCATCCAGGGCAAGTACAAGCTGCTCACGGGCACCGACAACGAGATCGTCTATGACCTCATCAACAAGACCGAGACCGGCCTCATGCCCTTTGACGTCCACGCCGTCGGCTACGGTCTGCAGGCCATCAAGAACACGCTCACGCTTGGCCGCGATTGTACAAAGGGCTGCCTCTTTGACATCATCGCCGACCCGAACGAGGATGACGAGATCACCCAGGACCACCCGGACATCGTGCGCAGCATGATGGCCCGCCTCGACGAGCTCAACAAGAACAACTTCCATCCGGACCGCGGGGAGCCCTCCATGCTCGCATGCAAGATCTCCAACGAACTCTACAATGGTTTCTACGGCCCCTTTGTCGACGTGGCCGGCGCCCCGGACGCAACGCCGGCCCTCGCGGACCACGCCCAGCACCTCTTCCCGCGCACAAGAGAGAACGTCTACCTCGAAAGCGTGGCGCAGCTTTTGCGCTCGTGATGTGAGCGTAAATCGTAAGGTATGAAGTATGTATAATCATCAACATTCTGGGCGGGCCTAATAGACAAGATTGTCCAGGGCTGCGCTCTCGTCCTTCGTGGCAATGAGGGACACGGAATAGAGGTCGGGGCCCGAGGTATCTTCGAGAAAGTCCACAAACTTGAGCATGGTCTCAAACACCTGCTGCGCCGTCAGGTAAAACAATGCGTCCTCCTCCTCGTCTTTGTAATAGTAGATGAAGAGGTGGCCATTACCCTCATCGACGAGATAAATGTCCCCGTCCATGTGCAATTGCGGTCTGCCGGGCAGTTCTTCAAACTGTAGTTCCGCGCCTTCATCCTCGTCAAACCCCGTGATCTTGTACATAGTGGACGGCCGGGAGATGGACCCGCGCGGGCCAGGAGAACCTTCATGATCCCTGTGGTCCTCGGCGTCTCTCGCGTCCTGCGACCAACCCGGTGGCCTATTCAGGTATGGGCACGTGGCAGGGTCCGCAGCGGAGCACTGTGCCACGCAGGAACGGCCTATAGAGATGCAGCTGACGAGCGTTTGCATTGCCCAGGTTTGCTGGTCTTCACTCCTATGGTCAAAGCTAAGAGTCTCCGTGCCTCTGTCGAGCACAAAGTCGGACGCGCTGTGCAGCGACCTGATATCGCACTCGACTTCCACGGCACGCATAATCTGCCTCTGCGTCCCACGCGAGATTTCCAGAAGACGATCCCTGTAAGAACTTGACGAGGAGACCCTGGTGAAATCTCCTTCAAGCTTGCCCCGAAAGTAGACCAGGAACTCGGTGACGCAGAAATGTCTATAGTAGCGCTCAAATTGAGACGACTCTCTGCACATGACCTCTGCGTGTATCACGGTTCTGTACTGCCCAAGGGTCCCGTCATCATTGTACGCCTTGCGAAGCATTTCACCAGCCTCGAGGGCGCGCTCCAGCGAGTTTTGATCCGCGCCGATGCAGTGCAGTTCGCGTTGAAGGACGTCTCCTTCCGACGATTGCACGATCTGGTCTGCCTGTAAGACGTAGGCTTCGTCCATGAAGAACTTGAAGTTGATGTCGACGCCCTCGAGACCTACGCTCCTCACTTGGGCATAAGAAAGGAGCTCAACATCTCCCCATCGCGGAAGCTCGTGGCCCGTGGACTGCGTGGAGCGCCCCGACATCCTAGCCAGGCTTCGCCGAATGAAGGAGCCTTGTCCGGTGCTCTCCACGACGCGGAACAGCGCACAGCCTTGGACGCGGGGGCTGTCCTCTTCGCTCATGGTCGTGCCTCGCCTGGCTGCCATGGCGCGCGTGGCTCGATGTCGTGCAGTGAACGGCGCGATCTCGGGTCCTCAGTCGCTTGCGCGTCAGCGTCAGCCTGCGCGGGCCGGCCGTTGGGCGCGCAGGCGCGCAGGGCCGCGGCCCGCCCGCTCGCTCGCTCGCTCGCCGTGCTCGCCGCCAGCCGCAGGCGGCGGCCGTTCGCTCGCTTCTGGCGCCCCAAAGTAGTAGTAAGTCGCGGTGTCGACGAGGGCGCGTACGTACGCACGCACGCACGTAGTCCGTACGGGTACCTACCAGGTACAGTAGAACGTACGTGTCGTGCCGCGCCGAGCACAACTTGAAGAAGACTGTCTGCCTGCGGTCGTGTCTGCAATGGTTGTCGACACTTGTGACGACGATGACAACGCTGACGACAAGCTCGCGAATCGGGACTGCCAGTGCTGCCGACAGCCCCGACGATCCCGCGACGGTCCGTCGGGCGGATGATCACCGCTGACCAGACGTCGACCTGACGACCCCGGCCCGGAAACTTGTGAGGCAGCGAGCCAGCCCAGCCCACTGGCAGCCCAGCAGGCGGCAGCTGAGGCGCGGCACGGAGAACTTGGGGGCGATGGAAGAACCTGCGACGGAGAACTTGGGGCGACGCCCATTCTGGCAGATGTGGCGAGCGTCCCTTCTGGTAGACCCTTCTCGAACGGACGTAGTATGTATACCCGTGGTACGCAAACGCGGTTGTCTGACTGTCGTCTGACTGGTCGGGAAGGGGTTCAAGAGGGCTCGCGAATCGCGAATCGCGATGCAGCCGCAACCAGCCTCGCACGCGCGTGTGCCACAGTGGCGCGTTGCGGAATGCGACACTCTGAAGTCGGAGTGGCGCTGGTGGCTGGCGAGCAGCCAGATTGAAGGGCGCTTGCCACGACGACGATCTGGTTCTCCGAGAGGTGCCGAGAATGCAAGCCAGATCCTGGTTCCCGAAGAAGAAGAAGAAGCTGAGCGCTCACGTTGCAGCCGGACTGGGGGGGCGAGGAGGGCGCATGAACGTGATCTCGATGTCTTGATGAATGGCGACCTCCTCCGCGAGGAGACTCTTTACAGCCGTCACGGTAAAGCCATCCGTGCTGCAGTCGTTGACCCGGACCAAAATATCGCCGCAGCGCACCTGCGCAGCAGTTGCCGGACCGTCGGGGTGGAGCGCCGACACGCGCGTAAACCGCCCGTTCTCCATGAGCTGCATGCCGAGACCCACCTCGGTAGGGACGAGATGAACAGAAAATGTCGCCTCGTTGCGCTGGTCTTCCGGGTCGCGATCTTTGGATCGATCTGAAGTGGGCCGATCGCGCGCGCTAGTGTCGGTCTCGGCCCCGCGGCCAACGATCTTGGGGGATTGCTCACTATAGTAGACCTCCTGTTCGCCATCTTGGTGATGGTTAGAGTCTTCGCTGGCGCTATCGCTGTCGGCGAGCTTGACAAAGACCTGGCGGCCGTCGACCTCGAGCCAGTATCCAGGCCGCCCTGCAGCGTCCGTGGGCGACATCATGCCGCCGGAGCTCTCCTGGGACGACCTGCGGCTGCGTGCCGAGAGCGGGGCGTCAATGGACAAGGCGCCGCCGCGGCCGCCGGTTCCCCAGGGTCCAGATGTGGGCCCGCCCTCGGATCCCACGCTCGAGGCCGCGTCGCTCGAGCCCATCGCCAGCGCGGATGACGTCGAGTCGAGCGAGTTCAACCGCGTCAAAAGATCCGACCCGCTTCGGGCTGCCGCAGGTCGAGTGCGCTCCTCGCTCGGAAACAGGCTGCGCGCGCTGCTTCCGCCCATGGAGAGCCCGCTATTCGCGCGCACCTTTTTTGCGTCCGCAATGAGCGGCTTGACGGCATCGAGCACAGCGCGGCCCTCCTGCTGCCGCGAACGTTCGGCGTCCGGCGCGCTCAGCGGTAGCGCGGGCGACTCCGGCCGGCTGCCACTTCTCGCGGCGGTGGCGCTGCCCGGGCCGGGCGTCGGCTTGTCGCCCCTGTCAAAGTCAGCGAGGACGATGCGCGGCGCCCCGAGGACTTCGCTGCGCTCCATGATGGCGTGGTCGAGGACGTCGACGATCTTCTTGGTCTCGGTATCGAGAGCATCCCCGGGGGGCATCTCGGCCTCGACGACAAAAAACCCGGCCCCCTTGGAGTCGTCGCGGCGCATCGCGTAGCACAGGTCCCGGGGCGCAAAGCGCTTCCCGTTACGAATCGTCGGGTCGGCCCCCATGTGCAGGAGCATCTCCACCATCTCAATGTGCTTTTGCTTGACCGCGTAGTGCAGCGGGGTGTTGCCTGCGCGGCCCTTGGCCGACGGCTTGGCGCCAGCGCGGATGAGAATCTCCGCAATCTTGACGTTGCCGGCGTGCGCCGCTGCGTGCAGCGGCTGGTTCCCGGCGGCGTTCGCCGCGTTCACGTCCACGTCGTCGAATATGTTCTTGTACACCGCGTCGACGTCCTCGTAAAACACCGCGTCGAAGAGGTCCATGGTCGTCGCGTCGTCCTCGTCGACAAGGTCGCGCCGGTGTCTTCTTCTTCTTCTTCGTCGTCGTGGTCGTGGTCGTGGTCGCGGGCGTGGTCGTGGTCGTGCTCGTGCTCGTGGTCTTCGCAGTCGTCGTCGTCGTCGTCGTG
>KQ758850.1:12227642-12242206 GCA_001462505.1 Aurantiochytrium sp. T66 | reverse complement strand
CCGGCGGCGGCGAAATGGCGACCATGAGCCTGTACGGGTACGAGCTCGGCGAGGACTGCAGCAGCAAGCTGAGCGTGGGCACCGGCAAGGCCGGCAAGACGCCCAATGGCCTCAGGGACGCGCCCGGGTACCTGCCCGGGTACCAGCCGCCGCTTTTGGAGGGCGGGAGCGGATCCAGCGCCGAGGCGGAGGCTATGATGGAGGCCATGACCAAGATGAAGAAGAAGCAGATGATGGCGCTCGGTCAGAGCCCGGGCAAGCAGCTCTTGATGACGGGATTCATGCTGTGGATGTCCGGATCTGGGCTGAATATCTTCTCCATCATGATGACTGGCATGTCGTTGTGGAACCCGATCAAGAGTCTGCTGAGCATGGGCACTGCCTTTGCGCCCTTCAACGACATCCAGGGCAACCTGCAGGCCAAGATCATGTTCATTTTCCTCAACGGCATCGGTCTCTCGTTTGCTCTGTACAAGCTCGCACAAATGGGCCTTGTGCCAATGCGGTCCACGGACTGGGTGGCCTTGCTGCAGACGAGCCCGTCGGAGGAATTCCTGGCCCCCGTTCCGTCGCTATCGTTCTGACCTGGGCCGCGCAGTGCAACGCAGAGGGACGCATCGTACAGATTTGAACGGCGGAGTGATTGTGCTCGGTCCCATCTACCTGTCAGCTTGCCTGCCTGCCTGTGCTAGGTCTTTGCTAGGTTCTTTGTGTATTTGCTCGCAGGCCTGGCCTCAAACGCCAAGCTTGCTAAAGCGATAAGTGAATTGGACGCGATTTTGATTCTTCTCCGGAGCCAACGCTGATAAGGTTATTCAAGGCCTAGTCGTCGCGGTCAACAGCAGTGCGGATCGTGATGAAAACGATTTTCAGGCGATGGACGGCGCGCGCGCACTTGCTGTGGCTCCAAGGGTCGGTTGGCGGACTTGGCAAGGGTTCTGAAAACAGACGACAGCAGTTTTGGATGAGCCAATAAAGAAAGTAGGTCAACACATTGGGGCAGCAACGGAATGCACGAGGCCACAGTAATCACACATAGCCGTCGTCCTTCTCGCCGTCGACCCCCGGGCCGTCCGACGCCTCCTCGAGGTCAAGCGGCTCGACACGGCGGCCAGAGTTCTGAGAGTCCGAGTCTGGGAGCTCTTCATGAAAGGAGAGCACGTTGTCCTGGAACCTGCGCTGGATGGTCGTCTGCGCCGGCATGGGGGACGACCGCGGGTCGACGACGCCGCCGCCGACGCGGGGCGAAGACGGCGTGAAGGTGGAGAGCTGGGTGTCGGCCTTGAAGGAGGAGACGTCCTTGAAGGAGTCCTTGGACCCAGAGCCGGTCTGCGAAGTGCTGGCGCCGGCAGACTTGCTGCCGTACTTGCTGTCGCTGACGGCGGTGTAGGCAATCTTTTTGGAGAGAATGCCGTACGCGCACCAGGAGACCGCGAGGAACTCGGAGTGCGCCAGCATGAGCGCGGGGATGAGCATGAGGAGGGCAAAGAGAATTCCCTGCGACGTGGTCTGCACGATGTTCTCGTTCTCGACGGCAACGAGGCGGTTCTTGATCTCCTGAGTGCGGCGCGAGGCGCTGACGCTAAGGCTCGTGTTCAGTGCGGACACGACCTTGGACTTTGTCCAGGCGGCCTGCGTGCCGAGCACCACGACCTGCAGAAAAGTGCTAAACTGCGTGCCGAAGAAGGAGCCGAGGGCCGCGGCGTTGGTCCCGTCGGACGCGCCGAGGCAGACCAGCGGAGTGAAGCCGGACACGATGCCGAGCCCCGTTACGACAAGGTTGATCCGGTAGTTAGCCTGGACGATCCAGCGGGTGGACTTGTTTCCGTGCAAGACGGAGGCAATGAGTGCGGGCTGGAAGAAATAGACGGCCATGTAGAAGCCGACCTTGGCCGTGGCAAAGAGCACCGTGGGCAAGGCGTCGAGACCGACCTTTTGATCGGGCAGCGCGATGCGCACAATGGCCATGGTGATGACGCTGGGCAGACAGAGGCCAAAGGCGAAGATGATGGCGAGGAGCCCGCGGTTCTGCATGATGGTGTATGAGATGCCCTGGGAGTGCTTGAGCTCTTGGGTGTTGCGGAACGTCTGCCACCGGAGGCGCACGCGCGGCAACGAGATCAAAAGGTAGACCGTGACGACCACGAGGGTCACAGCCCAAAGGCAGCGGTTCACCAACGTGTTGCTCTGGCACGAGTACCCGGAGGCATCGAAAAAGTCCGCGCGGCCGGAGTAGCCATCCTCGCAAACGCAGACGCCGCTCACGCATTGTCCGTGTCCGCCGCAGGCGCCGCGCAATGGGTTTTGGTCCATCTTGAACGGATTGAAGAGGAAGTCCACGCGTGTACAGTCATCGTTGGCCTGGGCGGGCGCGACGGCCATGGCGAGGAAGGCGCTCGCGGCCATCGTCGCGGCTCGTCGGACGCTCATGGTGGTCAGCGTCAAATTTCGCGCGGTGCAAGCTAGCGTGCGTGCGTGCGCGCGGGCCTGGTTCGTTTCAGGCTTCTCCGTGCGACGTCCCACTCCGCGCGCGGGGCCAGATCGCGCTCCGGGCTCCTCGTCACCGACCCCTAATGCGAAACGATGTGCGCGTCGGCCAGGCTCGCGGGCCCGCTGCCGGTACGTACGTACGTACGTACGCACCAAAGTTCTCGCGCCTGCCTGCCACTTCGAGCGCGTCCCAAGGACGACACGAGGCGAGCCCACCGGGAGGCCGCGCGTCGCGACGGTGCGATGATGCAATGCGATGCGAGCGAGTCTGGCGTCGCGCAAGACTTCGTCGGCGGCGGATGTGGCTTTGCTTGTGGCTGCGCATCTTGATCACCGGGTCATCGGAGCGGCAGCCGTGAAGTGTAGCCTTCATAGTAGCGCCCAGACGTGGGAAGTGGCGACGTCGTCGTGGGGGATGAAATGTGTGCAGGCCCGGCCTACTTCGTGACCGCTCATGCGAGGAAGTACTACGTACGTACGTACGTACGTACCCGTGAGTACCACAATACGTACGTACGTATACGTACGTACGCGCGCAACTCTTGACCTCTCAGGACTTGCATGTCCTTGCAAGCATGCCTGGCCGATGATCATCTAGCGGCCCGAAGCGCTTCGGAAGTCGTGGCCGCGAAGACGCCGCGAGTGCCTTGGAGGCCTACTACGCATCGCCACTACGACACAAATATTGCGCGCGGAAGCCGCGTGCCCGAGCCGCTGCTTTCTCCCACGCTCAGCTGGAGCAGCTTCAAGCCTTCAATCAATCAAGCAATCGGTGGCCGATCGCCGATGAGTGGCTGCTTGTGCACGCGCGTGCACAACACCTCCCGGGCCCGCGAGCAGAAGGCAAAAGCGGGCAAAAGCAGGCCCACGCACGCGACAAATCTTGGCTGCACGCGACGTCGGGGACGAAAGGCATGCTGATGAGGGCCGGCATGAGACCGACCGCCCGGTCACCGCCGCTGTGACTGATGAGGAGCGGATTAGCACATTTGGAGATCTGCGCCTTGCCGATCGTGTGCACGGTATCGATACAAGACCAGGGGCGACGGGTACTACGACGATCACTACGACATCGACAACGATAATGACACGTTGATGTAGTAGTACGAGCGAGACGAGGGCGCAAGGGCATCGTAACATTCAACCCAGATTAGGCTGAATGACCTGCACAACGGTCTGTCTCGTCGTCTCCGTCTCCACCGTCGGCCCGACCGTCGGCCCACTCGCCCCCCAAACGACAGACAAGCCTGTCCATGTCGACGCGCTTTGCTTTGCTGCTGACGTGGGCCGTGCCGCGACATGTTGCCGCGGGGGCCGCCAGTCTTTGGCGGCAGGAATCCTACCCGGGTACGGTGTTTTGCTTGCTTGTCTTGTGTTTGCAGTGAACGAAGCGTTGCAGGCGTTCGGCGTTGGCCCGGGAGGCTCGCGGACAAAGTATCCATCCTCCCGGCTACTTTGAGCCGGATCCGGCGCTGCTTCCTCGCGCGTCGCAGCACGAACGGTCCCTGTTTTCGCAAGACTCGATGCTTTTGGTTCGTGCCAGGGTCGCCAACATCTGGCCGCGGCCCAACTTACGTTCGTAGTACGTACGGAGTGCGTCCTTCGCCGCCTCGAAGACGCCTCGAACTTCGCGTCCACCATCGAGCAGATTTTTGGCATGCGGTAGACGAATGAGGGACAAACACATCTGTGGCGCACAGCAACTTGGGCTCGGCAACGTTCAAGTTGATTGAGAGATGATCGCCCGTCCCTGGCTCGCCGCTGCCTCGTCCCTGGCTGGCCGCGCCAGGAGCTCGTGCCAGCCGGCCGGCCGACCTCGTGCTCTCGTGCTCGGCCTTTGGTCCTGCACGTGCCGTGGCCGCCTAAGACCTCCTAGGCGCCAAATAGGCGCGCAGCACGTGCCTGTGAGAGGACAAAACGTGCCGCTGGCTCCCGCCTCGCTTCGCTTGCTTCGCGTGCTTCGCTTGCTTCGCTTCGCTTTGTTTGCTCCGGACCCACGTGCAGCACGGGCCGCGCTGGGTCGCCGCATCGCTGCTCGGACGCGCGCGATCTTCGCTGAATTGGGCTCCCGGTCAACGGGCGTCCAACGGGTGCAAGTTCAAGGCTTTCCACGCGTCACTCGCGTTCTCGAGCCCGTTCATTCTGAAAGAAGTCTTCCTTCGACACCGTCGAGCCCGGGCTCGTACCTCGAGGCTGCCAGCCATCTGGACTCTGGAGATCATGCATTGCTGGGCGCGGCGCTCGACATTTGACGACTCTGGGCGCGCCAGTTGTTGGCCGTCTTCTGGATTTGCCTCTTTTGGCCTCTTCCGAGGCTCTTCGGCCCTCTTGACAATACACGTCACGCTGTGGGTGTGTGGGTCCGGACATGGCCAAGGACTTGCTTGGCGAGGACATCATGATCATGAACCCTACGTCCGGGCTGAGCGGTCTCAAGTCGTCACGTCGTCGAGGCCAGCTTTGCCCAGGCTCTGGTCACAATCAGATGCGCTGGATTGGCATCGGCAGGCACGGGGCACATCATCGCGCACATCGCGTACAACGTACGTACGTACGTACGTACGTACGTACTACGTACCACGAATGCGCAGTGATCTGCGCAGAGGAGATGTGCGAGGGCTGCGAGGGACCAGCAACGAAAAACATTCGATCGTCGCAACCTCCTCGCCATGCTGGCTTTTGCTGTGTTTCGCTTCGCTTCTGGCATGTCGCTGCTAGCGCTCTGTGGCCGATCGAGCAGCCACCACAGCGTCCATGTGCAGCATGATCATCATCCATCCTGATCGCTGCTTCTGCTTCTGATTCTCTGATCAGGAATCGCCAAGAGTCATCATCGGACGCTTGCCAAGGACCAAGCCAAGCGCTTCGACAAGCGCAGCGCTCGAAGCGGCACGGCACGGCACGGCGTTGGCACGGCATTCGATCTTCATCTTCGCCTTGCAACTTGCACACCCCCGCACCGCACACCGTCGCCGCACGCGCGTGGCAACAACAACAAATCAATCGAACTCGGCACTGCACTGCAGATCGCCGGCCAGCCAGTCAGCGGCGCGCCGCTGTCCTGTCCCGCACCTCCTGCTGCACCTCCTGCTGGCGGCCGGCCGGACATCCCACGCGCCGAGGCGCACGATCGAGCCCGCCCTTTCTTTTCTTCCTTCTTTTCTTTCGTTCTCTTTTCCTTTCTTTTTCTTTTTCTTCTTTTTCTTTCTTTTTTCTTTCTTTATCTTTCTAATTTAGGCGGTCGTTCGCCTGGCCGACCGCGGAAGGCCGCCGCGACCAGACTCCGAACTGGCCGCTCCGCGCCCCCTCGCGCGCCGCCCCCGCCGCCGCCGCCCCGCGCCGCGCCGCGCCGTGCCGCGCCGCTCCGCGCTACGCCCCGAGCCGGCAGGGTTCGCGAGCCTCAGAGATCTCTCGTCTGCACGTGCCGCGCGGCGTCATGGCGGCCTCCAGCAGCAGCCGCAGCAGCAGCGGCGGCGCGCGGCGGCGCGCCCTGGCGGCGACCATGGCGGTCCTGGCGGCGACGGCCGTCTCGGTGAACGCGCAGGGCGACTGCACGAGCTTGCCGACGGTCCCGAACATGTTCAATGCGGAGCTCAAGCCGGTGCTGGGCCCCTGCTCCGGGAACGGCGACTGCATCAGCAACGTGTGCGTGTGCTACGACGGCTTCACGGGCCGCAGCGACTTTCTCAACACAGAGGGCGAGGATTGCCAGATCAGCATCAACGCCTTGAGGGGACTATGGGCAGTCAACCTCCTCCTCTGCCTGATCAACTTTGGCCGCGCCTTCCCGCGCATGCGAATGCGCTGGGAGCAGTTCGCCGAGGTCAAGCGCAGAAAGAATGCCATGGGCGAGTCGCACTCCTTGATGAAGAACCGCGGCCTTGCCGCTCTCCTCCTCGCCGGCTTCGTTATGTACCCCGCCATGGCCGGCATGGCCATCCTCATGCTGGTCAGGCCCGAGGAGGAGCGCGTTGGTATCACGCCCGGCGCCACGATCTTCTTCGGCGCCGCGCGTATGTCCTTTTATACCTCCATCTACCTCTTCCAGCCGGCCCTCATCGCTTCGCTGCTCAGGGGTTCGCGCGCCACGCGCTACCTCATCCACCGCACCTACGTCATCTCGGCCGTTCTCAGCGCCATGGGCGTCCTCACGGGCATCTTGCCCTTTTTTGAGCTCGCCTTCAGCGATGACGGCAAGGGCCCCGTCGCTCGCGGCGTCTACCTCGGTACCATGGGCCTCACGCTCGTGCAGATCGCCGGCCTGGGCATCCAGGCCCAATGGACCAAGGGCCGTGTCGTCAAGGCTCTCGACATGTCGTACGAGCTCACGCGCTCCGATCGCACCCTCGAGCTCAAGGCCGCCCTCGTGGCCATGGAGCGCGAAAACGTCGTGCAGACCAGCGGACAGGCGCTCATCTACATCGTGCTCGTCTTCGTCCCCTACGTCGCCAACTTTCACGCGTACTGGTTGCCTGTGGGCTGGTTCGCCTACATTATTCTCGGCGTGAAAGTGGCCCGCACCACCATCGACAACAAGTATGGCAGCAAGACTGGCGGGACCTCTAGCGGGCTCGACTCTTCGGGCCCCAACTCGGGGGATACGGGCCCCGCTCGCATCCAGCAGACCCAGGTCGACTCGAGCACCGCCAAGCGGTTCGAGGAGCAGGTCGTCTCCTTTGTCGCACAGAGCGAGAACGAGGACGAAGACTTTGTGTGATTATCGCCGCGCGCTTCGAGCCTGCCTGCATCGGGCACGCACGCGGCCTCCCCCTCTGTTTGTTTTACTGTTTACAGGCTGCGTCTGCTAGCCTTGGCCCCTCTCCTATTTTTTCAATCCCCAAACCAACCTGTTCGTTTCTCTTCTCTTGTTGCGCAAATCCGCCTCGGCCCGCCCGAGAGATTGAGCTTCTGCAGCGGCGGCTTCTTCTCGCAAACTCGAAGTCGGCTGGTCCCAACAGTTCATCGTGGTCCCCGGCATCCGCATCGTCGCACGCCAACTTTTGGGGCCACTCGAACGAGGGAGGGACGCGCGCGCCCAATTTTTCGCCCTTAAGATTGCTCATCAAGCTACGCTCGCAAACGCGGGACGCTCGATCGAGTGCGCGCGCTCGCGCCAGAGGAGCAGACCGCAAATTGCAACCTCCCTCGGAGTCTAGGGACACGGTATAGCCGCCCTCAACGAGCATCATGGGCTGCGTCTTCGGCAAGAGCCAGCCGCCTCCAGAGGGCCTCGCCGGCGTCTGGGTCGGCGGCGAGGACGTGAGTCTTGCCTTCAACCTCGAAGCGTCGCGGGCGCGGTACAAGAAGGGCCGGAGCTCGCGCCCCAAGTTCGGGTCCAAGGAGGGCGTCCAGCTTCACATCTCCAAGAGCGGCTACGTGCGCTACGTGAGGCAATCCGGGCGCGTTGTGCACGTCTACAGCGGGCCCATCACCAGCTGGGGCCGCGAGTTCGCCGAGCCCGAGGTCGCGATCGGCTGCTTGCCCTCCCTGTCGGCGGCCAGCTTCACCTTCTCCGACTTCAGGTTCGCCGGGGCGTCCAAGGCCGTCGAGGGGTTCTCCATCGACGGCTTCCCCGTCGAGCGCCTCGGGCTCTAGGCCTAGCCGCGCCAGCGCTCACGCTGGTCGTCGGCGATGATAGCGTACGTACGTACGTACCATGGTAGCGTCGCTGCGGATAAGCGGTCTGTGCATAATGATGTCGTCGTAGTACTTGTAGGAGTACCCGCGCAAGGTGACGAAGACCTCCCTCGTCGGCCTTGTGGCCGTTGAGCCTCCCGCGGCCGCCGCCCGGCGCAGTGCCCGAACTCGCTGCACTCACTGTCAGTCCCTGGGCTCGTCGGCGGCCCAGCCACGGCCGCGCGCGAAGCGCCTCACCTGGCCGCCGGGCGCGCCGACCGAGCGCGCGGGCGGGCGAAGGAGCGGCGGTGACGCACGCCACGATGGACGTCCCCGTCCACTACTGGACCAAGGACCCGATACAGAACTTCCGCGTGCGCGTGGCGCTGCGCTGCGTGCAGGCCGGAGGCTTTGCGACCGGCGACCGCGGCGACGACGACCCTGACGATGCCGAAAACAGGGACGCCAATCGCGACGAAAACGGCGAGGTCAGCGACAGCGACGGCGACGGCGACGGCGCAAGTAGCAGCAGCAACAGCAGCAGCAACAGCGATGACGACAGCGGCGATGATGGGCCCCGCGAAGGTCTTCTTGGTAAGCAGCGCGGCCAAAAGAAAAAAGGCGGCGGCAAGCACAGAAAACGAGACGCCGATGGTGAGCGCGCGCGCGTCCGGAAACGCGGATCCGCCCAGCGCGAGTGGAGCGAGACCTTCACCTGGCAAGAGAAAAAGTTTGGCCCCCGAGAACTCGTGCGATACCTGGGCAACGACGAGGACGACGCCGTCGGGCTCGGCCGTACAGCTATCGAAGCCGAGTACTCGGAGCAGATCGCGCGGCGCAAGCGCTTCGGCGAGAGCTTTCTTCAGGACGCGGGGCGCGTCATGCTCTTCACCTACACGGACAAGGACGGCTTCGTGCCCAAGAACGAAATGACGAAATTCGTCACCACCTCTGAAAACTTTTCGCTCAATCCGGTCGCCGAGAGTATCGTTACGATCCCGGGCACAGGCGGCCGCATCGCAGAGGGCCGAGAACGCGACGGCGACGGCGCTTTCGACGGCGCCGATGACGGCGACTACGCCAGCCTCGAGCGCGCCTCGGGGACAGGCGAGGTCAGTGCCGGCCAGCGCACCTTTCGCGAGTCGCCCTTTAAGGTTTTCTACCTCATGGCCGCCGTTGACATTGACGCTAGTAAGCTCCGAGCCCTCCGCAAGGAAGATGGCAAGTTCTACGAGGTTGTCCTCTGCACAGTCAAGGTCAACCGCGACGGCAGCCTCGTCGAGATGCAGCCCGGATTCTCGCAGTCGCCATCGGCGTCGGCCTCTCTACGCGGGCGGGCGAACGACGACGAAAACGGCCCGCCGCCCATCACCTGGTACAGGTTCAAGACACCGTACGGCAGTCTTTATGAGTACTCGCTCGTGAACGAGGCCGAGTCGTCGGATCCGCTGCTCGAGACGGAGATCAATACCATCCAGCGCGAGAACCTCGAAAAGGTCGCCGCAGCCCTCGAGGGCCGCGTTCCGACCTCGCTAAACGACGGGCCGACCGCCCCAAACCAAGTCGTGCGTCGTGTGTGGGTCGAGCTCGTCTCGGCGTTCGACTTTGACGAGGCCGCCAGCGACTATCTCTATGTGCAGTACGAGGTGCACCTGCCCACCAATGGCCGTTCACCCTGGACTTGGTTGGACGGCTCGCGCGAGCCGCTGCGGGGAGTGACCCAGACCGCGCGTGCGCGCTTCATGACTCATTTCGGCGCCCACGGCCCTCCCGGCTCCGGAGACACGAACGCCGGCCCCGGTGAGGCAAGGCGTAAACTCAAGGCGCACTATTGTTTCCCCCTCGAGCTTGCCTATACGCAGACCATCACAGATGAGGTTGACGAGATGGGTCACGAACAGCCCAAGATCTACTTCCAGGTGAAATCCCGCGATGTGTGGGAGCGCCATCGCACGGAGGGCTACGCCTCGCTCTCGCTTCCGTCTGCGGCTGGCTCATCGACGCACCAAGTTCGCGCGTGGAAGGTTTCTGGCTCGCTTCGTCAGCGCATGTCGGAGCACTTCGTGGGGGGCGCCCTGCAGCTGGACGCTTCAGTGTACTCGAGCTTTCCTCAGACGCAGCACGGGCCTTTTCTCAACCGCTACGGCTTTAATACGCAGAACGCCGGCAGCCTCTGTGTCAAGATGCACGCGGTCACGCACCGCTTTATTGGCGTCGTCGACGCCGCCGCTCTCGACGCCCGAGACCGCGAGGTGCGCCGTGCCCCGCTCCAGCAAATGTCCGGCTTCGCGGGCGGCGCCCAGCACATGAACGATCCGCAGCATCGCCAGCAGCAAGATGCCGGCCTGCGCCGCCGCACGGTCGCCGACATCTTGCAGAGTCTGCGCCTTGGCCGCGGGCTTACTGGATCGTCAGGCGCGGCATCTCGCACGGCGGCAGCAGCGCGCGCGGGAGCCGGGGCCGGCATCCTTGCGAGTCTCAACCGTGTTCGCCAGCAGCAGCAGCAGCAGCAGCAGCAGCAGCAGCAGGAATAGAACTGCAGTCATCGAGACAGGTCTAGTAATCTGCAAAGAATTCTCGTGCTAGCAACTATGTGATCATAATGCCGATAACCCGAGAGCGTGCCACGAATAGCTGGTCTTTTGTTCGGACCGACAACCGGAGCTGAGCAAACGTCAAACAAGGATCAATTGGGGCTTCGATCCTTATCGTAGTACGTACCATGCAATCAACGCCACGTTTTTGCGGTGGCGACGTGCACGAGCCAGTGGCGAAGCTCTCGACGGCGCGGTGAAGAAAGCAGTCGGCGCCGGGAGGGGCCAATTTCGTCCCAACTTGGCAAATTCGTCCCACCCACAAAGTCACGATCAGAAAGTTCTTCCGGGCAGTGTCGGCGGAGTCACTGATCAGGACCGTGACACCGCTGCTAGCAACGGTATTCCCGCCGAGCAGCTGACCGGTTCGCCTCCAGAGCCGAGGGTGGCCTGCGCGCGCAAGTGCACGGCGGGCCAGCTCGCAGTCCTCAAGGCGCCCCATCCCAAAAAAAAACAATTCTGCATACAGCCATACACTCCAGTATAGCCTCAATCCCCTTTCAAGTTCGCCCCGACAAGTTAAATGTTCACGCATCCTGACTTCCCGGGGTTCAGACTAGCCACGCGCAGGCGCAGCTGTGGGCCTTGTCTGAATCTTGTGCAAGACGTCCACCCAGATCGGTATGCATTTGGGTGTAAAAACAAAGATATGTGAGGCCAGCGGACTAAGCCGGACTACGCGAGGCCCGATCGACTGTCTCAATCGCAGTCCGGCAACCAAGCGCGCGGTCTTCGAGACGCCCCTCGCGCGGCCGGTCGCGCGCGGAGACTCCCCCCGGGCCGGTCCCAGACCCCGCGCCCGCCTTCGGCGCGAGCCCGTCGCCTCGAGGCGGCCCAGGCGCGATACGATGCGGCGAGGCGCGGGACTGGCGCGCCTCGCGGTGTTCGTAGTCCTTGTCACGCTCCTTCTTGCGACTATTGTGACGCAGGGGGGCGCAGTCCTGCGCAAGGACGACGAGAAGCCCGCGGGCGACAGCGCGGCATCCCTGCGCGCTTCGAAGAAAAGGCTCACAGGACTGCCGAAGCGAGAACCGGAACACCAACGCCAAGAGACCCGCGATGAGGAGGAGGATGGAGACCTCGCGAGCGTGGAGCGATGCTATGACGCCGTGGACATTCTGCTTGGGACGACCCTGAACTCGGACGCCAAGCTCGTGCCGTCGGTCGGGGTCCCCTTTGGCAACTTGCTTGTGGGCCCCGAGACAGAGGTCGGCGAGCCCAAATGCGTGCCGTACTACTACTACGAGCGGAGCTTCTTGCGCGGCGTGAGGCTCTCGCACTGGATGTCGGGCTCGTGCACGCAGGACTACGGATCTTTTAGTGTTCGACCTGGCTTTAGCGGCGTCTTTGGGTCCCACTACGTGCACTCCAAGGAAAAGGGCGAGCCCGCCCAGTATCACGTCTGGGACCTCTTTGACGGGCAGGTCAATATGACCACCGCCGCGAACTCGCACTCGGCCCTCGTGCGCTTCGACCTGACGCCGAGCGCCGCCCCGTTCGAGATCGAGATCGGTGCCAACCGCGGCGATGCTGGGTGCAAGTGGGATGCTGGCGCCCACGTGCTCACCTGCACCAACACCGTCTATCGCATGTACACTGGCAACGGCCTGCGAGCGGGCTTTGCGTCCCATCTGTACCTTGACGTCGACCCACTTCCAAAAGAGGTCGTCAAGGGCGCCGACGGCGGCGCAGTGCTCCGCTTTACTTCGGACGTGCGGCGCGTCGTGGTGCGCGGGGCCGTGTCGAATCTCGACTCCGAGGGCGCTGCCAACAACTTGCGCGCCGAAGTCGGATCGACTTTCGAAGTCGCCGAGGTCGCGGCGATCGCAAAGCGGGCATGGCTCGCCGAGATCGGCAAGGTCCGCGTCGGCGCCGACGCTAGGGACCGGGATCTCGCCAAGTTTTACACGGCCATCTACCACGCGTCGCTGCTGCCTCGTGAGTTCTCCGACGTGGACGGCCGGTTCCCGTCTTTTGGCGGCGGCCGCACCACGCACCAGTGGCCGTCGGGCCAGATTTACTACGAGGACTACAGCGCCTGGGACACCTTTCGCGCGTTGCACCCATTTCATACCATCGTGAACCCCTCGCGGTCGGTCGACTTCGCGCGCTCGCTCGTGCAAAAGGGGAAGGACGGTGGCTGGCTGCCCATCTTTCCCGCGTGGAACTCTTACACGGGCGAGATGATCGGCGACCACCTCATCGCCATCTTGGGCGACTTCATCAACAAGGGACTTCTCGACGAGGAGCCCGAGCTGATTCGCGAGGCCTACCGTCTCATGCGGCAGAACGCCAACGAGTCCCCTCGCGTCACCGACTACTACATGGAAGGCAAGGGACGCCGGTCTTTGCAAGCGTACAAGCGGCTCGGCTACGTTCCGCTCGAGGAAGAGAATCTCATGGCCTTTCACCCGTTCGAGCAGAGCAGCCGTACGATCGAGTACTCGATGGACGATGCTGTCCTGGCGAGCGTCGCGTGCAGCTCGCGCATCAACGACACGAAGACTTGCGAGCAAATGACGGCGCGCGCCAAGAATTTCCAGAATGTCATTGACCGTGACTTTGGCTTTGTGAATGGCCGTCACGCTGACGGCCGCTTCCAGTCCACGACCAATCTGGACCCTGCCATGCCTCAGCGCTTTGTGACGGAGGGCACGCCCTGGCAGTGGACCTTTGCGCCCATGCACGACGTGCAGGGCCTCATGGACGCCCTCGGTCTCGACGCGGCCGGCTTCGAGTCCAAGCTCGACCGCTTCTTCCAGCTCAAGCAGTACGACCACAACAACGAGCCGAGCCACCACATTGCCTTTATGTACAACTTTGTCGGCGCCTACCACAAGACCCAGGCCCACGTGCACGCCATTCGAGACGAGCTCTACTCGACCGGCCCGGCCGGCCTGCTCGGCAACGATGATGCTGGCCAGATTAGCGCCTGGTTCATCTTCGCCGCGATGGGGCTCTACCAGGTGAGCCCGCACAGACCCGTTTTCCAAGTTTTCCAGCCGCTCTTCTCGCGCGTTGAGCTGCATCTGGAGAGCGGCCGCGTCTTCACCGTCAGCGCCCCCGAGCTACGCGACGTCGACACCCAGGACCAATTTTTCCTCGAGGCAGCCGCCGTCGACGGTGCCTGTATCCACCTCGCCGAGATCTCCTTTGAGCAGATCGCCGCGGGCAGCACGCTCGCGCTCAACGTGTCCAAGACCAAGCCCTCGAGACCTTTTGTTCAGAACTGCGCGCTCCCGCCGCGCGAAACCGCCGTTGCACTCTAGTTTTGCCGCTCGTATCCGAGTCCTGCCAGCCCTTTTATCTATTTTCGTATACTCCATGCCAGTCGTTTGCCTGCGCGTCGAAAAGCGCGCTCCGCTGATCATTCTGCACAGCACAGCATCCATCGGCGAACCTTGCTCGAGTCGTGGATGTGGCGTTTACAGCAGAACGCTCTTCGCGATGATCAAGAGACAAACCACTTTGCTCTTCGGCTTCAGCGCCCTCAGCCAGCAAAGAACAGCTGCCCGTCGTCCCCGCGCGCGCACGTCACCGCCTCGAGCGTGCTCGTCGTCCCACGCCAAAGCTCGCAAAATGTGCTCGCCCACATCCACGGCCCCTTCGACGTCGATGATCTCCGACAGGACGCCGACGAAAGCCCCACAAAGCGAGCGGGCTTCGTCGTGCTCCCTCTGGGGCGCCTCGAGCCTCGAGCACGGGCATGGCGATGCATGAGCGAGCAGCAGGCCGAGGAGTACATGGCGAAGATGGTGTCCACGACGCCCGGCATGACGACGCCCTCCTCGGGGGCGTTCTCGTCAGAACGCCTTCCGGGCCGCCGCCGCCGCCGCCGCGCGCGACCAGGATGCGCGCGCAGGG
>KQ758850.1:12186661-12205300 GCA_001462505.1 Aurantiochytrium sp. T66 | reverse complement strand
GGCGGGCCTCGCGAGGGGCCTGAAGACGACCACCGCGGCGACGAGCGAGCTGGCGCGCGCTATGCACGAGGCCGGCGTGGAGCGCGCGTACGTGGCGTGGCGCGGCGGCCGCGTGGAGGCGAGCCACGATGTGGTGGAGCCGCTGCGGCAGATGATGGAGCGGGACACCGTCGACTACGACGAGCACGAGGCCGTATTCCTGCAGGCGTACAAAGACTGCGTCTTCGGCGCCTTCCTGTGGCGCACGGCGCGCGGTCAGGGCTGCGGCGGGATCCGCCTCAGGCCGTACGAGTCGACGGAGGCATTCGTGCGCGACGGCCTGCGGCTGGCCATCGGCATGGGCCGCAAATCGGCCCTCGCCGGGCTCTGGTGGGGCGGCGGCAAGGGCGTCATCGCGCGCGGCGAGGACGACGACCTCGTCAACGACCCGGCGTCCCGCGTGGAGCTGCTCCGGGCCTACGGCGCCTTCATCACCAGCCTCCGCGGCGCCTACGTGGCTGCGGAGGACGCCGGCATCTCCGTCGCGGACATGGACCACGTCTTCGAGACCACGCGGTACACGACGTGCATCAGCCCCTCCCTGGGCGGCAGCGGCAACCCGAGCGTGCCGACGGCGCTGGGCGTGGTAGCCGGCATGCAGGGCGCCCTGGCGCAGCTCGGCATGGGGACGCTCGAAGGCAAGTCCGTCGCCGTGCAGGGCTGCGGCAACGTGGGCGGGCCCATGATCCGCTACCTCTTGGAGCGAGGCGTGAGCCGCGTCACGGCCGTCGACATTGACGCCGCGCGCATCGCCGCGCTCGAGCAAGAGTGCGCCGACATCGCGGACGGCCGGCTGTCCCTGTCCGTGGACGCCTCGACCGCGATCCTCGCGCACGAGGCTGACATCGTCTCTCCGTGCGCCTTTGGCGGCGTTCTCAACGCGGAGACTGTGCCTAAGATCCGCGCCAAGATTGTCTGCGGCGCGGCCAACAACCAGCTGCTTGACCCGACCACCGACTACGGCATGCAGGAGCGCGGCATCACCTACTGTCCGGACTTTGTTGTGAACCGCATGGGCATCGTCAACTGTGCCAACGAGCAGTACGGCCGCGTCGGCAACCCCGGCGGCGTCGAGGACTCGCTCGTGTCGCGCCATCTCGGAACCGACTTTCCCAGCTCGATCCACAACGCCGTATGCGCCGTGATCGAGCGTGCCAGCGCCGAGAACTCCACCACCAACGAGGTGGCCAACGCCATGGCCAACGAAAGCGCCGCGGAGCTCCATCCCATTCATGGCCACCGCACCAAGGATATCGTCAACCAGCTCATCCTTGATGGCTGGGCAAGCTAGAGGAGCGAGGCTCGGGTGATCGTCTGGGTTCACTACCACGCCCTTGCCCTTGGCCTTACAGGTAGGCCTATAGTCCTACTATTACCCCTGGCCCAGGACTCATGATAGCGTACGATTGCGCGCGCGAGGCGCCAATTTACTAGTAAGGTAGTACACGTACGAACGTACGTACGTACGTACGTACGTACGTACGTACGTGCTTTTACTTTGAATAGCTTGGCTGAACGCGCACTGGAAAGCGACCCTTGTTATGAAATTAACGCTGTACCTTGCACGCATTTTACCTCACCACTCTAGCCCCCCGTCCTCCCCGTCGAACCAGCGGGTGCCTCGTCACCGAGCTAAATCTGACACCAAATCGCCCACCTCTAAACCGGCCCACCCTATCTCTCGGCTAGATTTCGTCCACCTCTTAATGCATGTCACCTTGGGCAAGCACTTGGGCAAGCACGCCCACATTCCCCGCTCGCGTTCTGTGCGGCCTTCCAGGCGATCGCTTCTCGCAGGCAAGCCATCTGGGATCTGTGATCCCGAAGGAACGTCCAAGTCCCGCTCAAGTCTCGCGAGCGAGCCGGACGAGCTCGTAGGTACTCGTAGGTCCAAAACGGTGTGCACTCCCACAGTAGGGTACTTATACGAAGTACCCGCGTACCCCTCGTAGTACTAGTAGTACGAACGTCGTAACGGAGCCTCCGAGTCCGAGATTGATCTCGGACCCTCGCCCACCCCCGCCCGCCCGCTGGCGAATCCACTTTCGGCTTCCTCCTCCGCCCGCGGCCGCCGCGAAGAACGCGCAGGCTGCAGGCCGGCCTCTGCAGCCTGCGCGAGTGGACTGCGGCCGGACCCTGGCAGCGCGCTGCGGCTGGAGCGGCGCAGTCGAGCATTATTCCAGCGAAGAAACACGATCGATTGGAGGGGCCACGGCGAAGATCATAATTGGCATCGACATTGACTCATTGACGTCGAGCTCCGGGGCCCAGAGCGCATTCGAGGTCGCGTCGCTTGCCTTGGCGAGCAACAATCACGAAAGGACCTTGCGCGGCGGCGCTCGTGGCGCGGCGAGGCCGAGCGTGCCGGGAGAGGAGCACAATGAACAACCGGACGCGAAGACCGCGGCCTCGGGGACTCGCGCTGGCGGCAGTGGCCGTGCTCGTGGCCGCGGCTGTGCAAAGCGCCGATGCCAAGGGGTTTCTGTCCTTCCCGCCATCGCGGAGGATGATTGCGCTGGAAAATGGGGAGCGCCCCTCGCGCAATGACGCAGGCGGCGCCATGAAGGAGTTCTACGAGAGCCACGGACTGTGCGGCGCCCCGGGCGCGAATGCGGACCTCGACGCGCACGCGGAGACGGCACCACAGGCCTTTTTGCGCGAGGGAACTACCGTCGACATTGACGTGGCTCTCGAATTGCATCGAAAGGGCCACTTCGAGTTCCGTCTCTGCAGTCTCGACGGCAGCGACGTGCTCACACAAGACTGCCTGAACGAGCACGTACTGGAGTTTGACGAAAAATTCACGCGGGCGAGCTACTCGGGCCAGATGGAGGACCCGACGCGCTGGTCACCGGCGGACCTCTCACCTCTTGACGATTGCGCGCGTCATGCGGACGCCCCGGTCGGCTCGTGCTGCAATCAAGGAGGAATGTGCTCCCCACGAGAGAACAACGCGCACCGCTGGGTGGTTCCCGAGCCCGCCGCTGGACCGGTGTTTACAATGCGCTACAAGCTGCCCCAGGGTCTCACGTGTAAACATTGCGTGCTCCAGTGGTTCTACCAGACCGAGGATGGCGCGAACGGGTTCCACGACTACCCGGACGCCTTTTGGGACTGCGCAGATATCAGCATCAAGCCCCGTCTAGCCAAGTCGGAGCAACACTTGAGGGAACGCAAGCTGCAGACAAATGAGACGGATAGAGAAAACAAGTCCACCAAGGTGGAGGGTTGTTGGTCTGCAGTGGGGGACGATCACTCCATTTGTCGAGCCTCCGATTGCCGGGCCAATTTAGTCAATGAGGGGTTCTGCACCACGACGAACCCGTACACTAACTCGCCGACTGAAACGCCGACTGCAATCTCGACGTATCTGAATTCCACGACGCCTGCGCCAAGTCCCGCAGCAGGTGAGACACCTTCGCCGAGCTTCGAAGACGACACAACGCCGTCGCCTAGCTCTCCTGATGATGGAGCGTTGCTCCCTGATGGGGACGAGGACGACGATTCGAAGAGCGATGTGGAGGACAACGAGGAAAGCAACGGTGCTAATGGAGGTCACAGCATTATCCCCATCGCTGCTGGATCTGCTGGTGCCGTCGTAGTCTTTGCAAGCGCTCTCCTCTTTATTCGGCGCGGCAAACCCAAAGAGATCATCATGGACGCTGTTCCGGTCCCTTTCGGGTCAACGGGCGGCCCAGGCGGTGCAAACGGAGCTGCGCAAGCCTCCGGGAAGCGGAAAACCTTGGGAAAGCTTCGCCAGGCCTTGTTCAAGTCGAAAAACGCGACACCAGAGGTTATGTTTGCGAAAGAGGTCGAAACCGTGGTCATCGCCAGCCCCGTCACCGACGCCGCTTAGGCAATATGATCCCAGAAGCACGAATGTGAATGTGCTATGCTCTGTAATGCGATTTTGTACACTCTGTCCGTGATGTTCAAGTACTTACTCAGCCCGATTCCTTTGGTCGTCAGCTACCGTGGCCCTTTGAATTTCCGCGGAGGATTCTGTTCGCCTCAGCGCTGAGAGTATCAACATTCATCTTTTTCTCGAGCTCTATGGACTGCAAGGCAGAGCAACAGCGGTGTTGATAACGCTTGGAGGTCTGCAACGCGTGCGTGCATGCTTCACACATTGTTCCCGCGATTGGTGCTCCAGCGGACCGGATCAAACTTAACATTTCTCGCTCGAGAATTCTTGTGGCGAGAACCCCTGGCCAGTGTCCGTGGAAGCTTTGGCGTCCTGCTTTTGCGGCAAGGTCGAGGATTTCGGGCCGGCATGCGTCTTGGCTGCTGAGTGAACTTGGAGTCATAACCGCCGTCGCGGCCCGCCGTCATAACCGTCATAACCGGGACATAACCGGGACATAGCCAAGACATAACCAAGTAGTGGTACACACCGTTTGGGACCGTGTCGGGGACTGGACACGGACGACACAAGGGCTCCCTCTCTCCCTCGCTCGCCCGCATCCGGTCACGCGCTCGGCCGACTCCGGTCGCTTGCGCGCTCTGCGAAAGTGGATTCCACGAACGAGACAAGCCAGCGCGACCCCTAAGGCCGGGTGCGAAGGCTTCTCGAGGAGGGAGGGGCAAACAAACCCACCCCATCGGGCGATTTGCCGACGCGGCACGGCGCCAGGGGACGATCACATCATGGCGTGGCGGACCTTGGCCTCGACGGCGCTCGTGCTGTGCAGCGCGGGCCTTGTGCGCGGCGAGGGCTATCTGAGCTACCCGAGCGCGCGAAATGTGCTCTACGACGGCGGATCTGAGGGCCTTGAAGCGATCGGAAAGCAGAATGCCGGCGGCGCGGAGATGGAGTCGCGGGAGGGCCACGGGCTGTGCGGCGACTTTGCCTGGCGCCGCGAATTTACGTCGCCGCACGAGTTTGGCGGAGGCCCGCCGCTCGTCATCTACGAGGAAGGCAGCACGATTGAGATTAACGTCACGCTGACGGTCCACCGCATGGGTTTCTTCGAGTTCCGCTTGTGCGAGCTCCCAGACGGCGGACGCAATCTGAGCGCACCAATAACTCAAGATTGTCTGAATGAGCACGTATTGCACTTTGACGCTGCGTATACAGAGGCGAGCTACTCGGGCCAGATGGAAGCGGGTCGATCGTCCCCTGCTGACTACGTGGGGACGCCCAGGGATCTCCTCGCGACCTCGCTCGCAACGCAGTGTGGCAGCCTGCTCGCGAGTGGCGCCGGCGCCCCAGAAGGATCGTGCTGCAACGGCGGCGGAACATGCTCAGTCGCAGCACTCAACTCGAATCGCTGGGTTGTCCCCTTGCCGGAGGCCGGCCCAGAGTACACGATGCGTTTCATATTGCCCTCGGGGGTGACGTGCGAACGATGCGTGCTCCAATGGTTTTACCAGACGGGGGATGGTGTCGACATGACCGACGCGGGCTACCCTGAAGCATTCTGGAATTGTGCCGACATTGCGATTGTCCCGGAGATCGAGGCCGTCAACGAGACTGCTTGGGCTAGTTTTCTCACGGATATGATCTTTGACGACGAAGACGAGCAGTGCTGGTCAGCAGTGCCCGACGAGGACCACGCGCTGTGCAGGTTCTACAAATGCCCCGAGGTGCTCCTTGCGGAGGGTCTTTGCTCCCTCGACGACCCCTATGACTCAAGCGACGATGGGTCTGATGGTGATGACAAGGATGACAAGGACGACGGAGACGATAAAGACGATGCCGACGATAAGGACGAGAAGGATGACGGCGGGGACGAAGCCGGCTCAGAGCCAGGCAGCGAAGACAACGGTACGGTGTCGCCAGGAGCGAGCACGTCGAAAGACTCTGCGCTCTCAACGGTGATTCCAGTGGCCGCAGGAGCTGGAGCTGGCCTCCTGGTTCTGCTTGGCGGCGGATTTGTGTTCGCTCGTCGTCGTGGTTCGCGCGACCGTGTGCTAGAGGCGCTGCCAGTGGCTGATCCAAGCGGCGGCGGGGGCCGTGGAGGCAGGGGCAGCAACAGTGCTACGAGCCGCGGAAGTGGCCGGGGTAGCGGGAGCGGCGGGAGCACGGGCGCCTCAAGAATCCCAGGTCGCGGCGTCTTTCGCAATCTCTTTTCCTCATCCTCCGCCGCGACTGGCAACGAGCAACAGGTCGTCATGTATGCCAAGGAGGTGGAGACGGTGGTGATCGCAAGCCCTATTGCTGATGCAATGCCTGAACTGTGAAACCTTCCTGTCCGTGCGCGTCGTGCGTCATATATAAACTCTTTGAGAGTCAACCAATTTTGCAGCAATTTTTCCTTCGCCCAAGACCTAAGCTCGCCCTCAATTGCCCGGCGCAGGGAGTTTTGGACCACGCTACCTCGCCCCTTTCGAGGAGTCCTTCGCGCCTTGCAGCCCGGTAGAATCCAATTGAAGGCTATTGACGTGGGGTCCTACTTAACGTCTAGTCGAAAGGCTAGGAATAGGACGGTCCAAAAGGCTGTACGAGAAGCGAAGAGAGCGCTCTCAGGCTGGTTCGCGAATCGATGTCCCGGCTTTTGCTTGCAGATCGCAAGATTGTCTAAACCTCGTTTCTGCAAGAGCGCATCGTCAAGCGGGCGAACATGCGGACGTCGTCGGAGCGCCGAGGGAAGCCGAGCGCCGTGGCGCTTGCGCTTTGCGAACGATGCGTACGCGGCGAAGGCTTTATGCTATTTCCGCCGTCATGAAACCTCGTGCATCAGAGCGGATCGCAAGGCGTATATGAGATCGGGCCGCTCTCAACGTTGACGGCGCGCAGGTCGAGTACTCGAACGGGCATGGGCTATGCGGAGATATCGGGTGGCGACGTCCAACGAGTACGGTGTCGTATGTGGGAGGGGGGAGCACGATCGAGATCAATGTGATGCTGGCGACGCACCGCAAGGGGTACGTACGTACTTTGGGTTTCGATTGTACGATCCGGAGGACAACGGCATCAACCTGAAAAATGCAATCACGCAAACCTGCTTGAACGAGCACGTGCTCGAGTTCAACGCCGGCTTCACCATGGCGAACTGCACGGAGGAGATGGAGGCCCGGCGGGATTCCCCTGCGAAATATCGCGATGAAAATAGGTAGTACCTCTCATCAGAGTCGAGCAAGTTCAAGTGCGAGAACTTGGCGAATTATCCGTCTGGCAGCTCTTTCAGTGGCGGTAGATGCTCGTGCTCGGGCTCTTCGAGCAAGCAACGCGCATCGCTGGGCGGTGCCCGTGCCGGAGGCAGGACCCCTGTATACGATGCGCTACAAGCTCCCCGAGCACGTCACGTGCGACCGGTGAGTCCTTCAGTGGAACTACCAGACGGGGGACCCGGCCCAGGCAGACGAGACGTACACGGGCTAGTATGCGTATCCCTACCCGATCCGGACGGCTTTTGGGATTGCGCTGACATTGCAATCGTCGCGGCCGGGGCGACCATCTCTACGCCATTGAGCGCGGGCAAGTTCTCTGCGAGCAGCTTGTACGACGCCGAGTCGGGGTCCTCGGTCTCATGAGCGCTGCATGTCGGCCGTCGGCGACGATCACACGGTCTGCAGGTACTACATGCAGGTCATTGTCCGCGACTGCTGACCCTGGTGGGTCTGGCGAGGACGATTCTGACGTCGCTGCGTCGACATTTCCAACATCGTCAGCGCCGTTGGCCTGCACCATGGGCGGTGTGATTCACATGCGTCGGAGACTCTCGAGCAAGCAGCTCGTGGAGGCAGTTCTGGTCTCGGGCAGCGCGGGTCTCGCTCGCGGACGAGACGGGCGACGGCAGCAGCAGCAAGCGCCAGGATGACGCGCGCGCAGTCCCTGAAGAGAACTGCGGGAGGCCTCTTGCGCAAGGGTCTCTTTGTCCAGTCACGTCATGCTCGCCACGGAGATCGAGACCGCGGTCCTCGCGAGCTGTGAGTCAGCCCGGTGTCATCAATCAACGTCCCAAGCCCGCAAGGAGGCCGTCCTTGGGGGGGGAATGAATGGAATGTCCCGAACACCGTGAGTCTGTCATGCGGCGCCCCAACCGTGACCTGACAGGAGTTGGCCTCGCATCGTCATCTCATCATGCCACGATTACGATCATCATCATCAGGACTTTGGTGGGGAAGCCTTCTCCTCCTCGAGTTCATCACAAGTTATCGACGCGACGACGGCCGTGATGACGACGATGACGCTCTCGGGAAGTGGCCAAAGCCCCCGAAATGACTGGTCCCGGGAGTGTACGAAAACTCCCCGTTATCGTACATTCCACCGCTCCCCAACGCTCGCTCGGCGTCTCGCTCCGGGCCTCCTCCGGTGTCGTCGGTTCGCTCCTGCCGGCCTCCTGGCGGGCTGCGGCCTTCGCAGGGGCCCCTCCGCCGCCGCTCGTCGCGGCCTCGCGGCCTCCCGCGCTCGGGCGCGAGGCTGGCCGGCGGTGGTTGGGCAGGGCGCGGTGCGCGGAGTCCGGTGATAGCTTCGCGGCGCGGGAGAGGGGCAAGGATAGGGGCGGAGGGTGGCGCGGGTGTTACCCGCGGGGCGGCGGCGCCGTGCGTGGCGGGGCGGGCGGCAGACCCCGAAGCGGAGACGAACGGTCGCGAGGCGCGGGAGCGAGCGGACGCGGGCTGCGAGGCGCGGAGGTTCCCGGCGGACGCGGGAGCGCGGCGAGACCCGGGCAGGATGGGGAAGAAGGGCAAGTACGCGGCGGCGCCGAAGAGCGAGAAGGCGTCGAAGAAGAAGGGCAAGAAGACCGGCGCCAAGAATGAGGCCTCCGAGAAGGCCGCCGCCGCGGAGGAGGCCGCCAAGGCCGCGCGGCTCGGGAGACCCGTGCCGGAGATGTACCCGGACATCATCGCGACGTACGGCACGAACGAGAAGAAGATCGCCGCCAGCGCGAAGCAGATTCTGGTGGAGAACCTCACGGTGCTCTTCCACGGCCACGAGCTGCTCTCCGACACCACGCTGACGCTGAGCTGGGGCAACAGGTACGGGCTCATCGCGCGCAACGGCGAGGGCAAGTCCACCCTGCTCCGCGCGCTGGCGAGCGGCATCATCCCGCGACCGGCCAACATCGACGTGTACACGGTGGAGCGCGGCATGGACAAGACCGACAAGACCGCGCTCGAGGCGGTGCTCGAGGTGGACCAGGAGAAGGAGGAGCTCGAGGCGGAGATCGACCGCCTGACCAACATGATGGGCGACGAGTCGCTCTCGGACGAGGAGCAGAGCGCGTTGAGCGACGAGATGAGCGACCTCTACGAGCGCCTCGACGAGCTCGGCGCCGACACGGCCGAGGCGCGCGCAGCCTCGATCCTCAACGGCCTCGGCTTTACCAAGGAGATGCAGGCCAAGAAGACGACGGACTTTTCGGGCGGCTGGCTGATGCGCATCTCGCTGGCCAAGGCGCTCTACCTGAACCCGAGCTTTCTGATCCTGGACGAGCCGACAAATCACCTGGACATGGGCGCCGTGGTCTGGCTGGAGCAGTACTTGAAAAAGTTCAACCGCATCCTCCTGATGGTGTCGCACTCGCAGGATTTCCTGAACGGAGTGTGCTCGAACATGATCCTGCTGCGCGACCGCAAGCTCGAGTACTATGGCGGCAACTACGACTCGTACGTTAGAACGCGGTCCGAGAAGGAGGTGCGCCAGCAAAAAGCGTACGAGTCGGAGCAGGCGCAGATTGCCGATATGAAGAACTACATTGCCCGCTTCGGTCACGGTTCCGCCAAGCTGGCCAAGCAGGCGCAGTCCAAGGAGAAGACCCTGGAGAAGATGATGCGCGGCGGCCTTACCGAAAAGGTCAAGGACGAGAAGCGCCTCAAGATTCATTTCTACCCTTGCGGAAAGCTGCCGCCCCCCGTGCTCCAGCTGCAAGAGGTCGGCTTCGCCTACCCGAACTGCGAGCTGCTGTACTCGGGCGTGGACCGTGGTCTGGACTGCGACTCGCGCGTGTGCTTGGTTGGTCCCAACGGTTGCGGCAAGTCGACCCTCTGCAAGCTGCTCATGGGCGACCTCGTGCCCACGGAGGGCATGGTGCGCCGCCACCACCACCTCAAGATCGCCTCGTACCAGCAGCACACGGTGGACCAGCTGCCCTTTGACAAGTCGCCGCTCGAGTACATGCACGAGGTCTTCCCCAAGGACCTGGTCACGGGCGAGGTCAACTCGGTGGACAAGATCCGCAGCATGGTGGGCCGCTTCGGCATCACAGGCGCGGCGCAGACCATGAAGATTGAGCACCTTTCGGACGGCCAGCGCTCGCGCCTGGTGTTTGCGGTCATCGCGGAGCAGCGGCCCAACTTTATCTTTTTCGACGAGCCGACCAACAACATCGACATGGAGACGATCGACTCGCTCGCCGACGCCATCAACGAGTTCGAGGGCGGCGTCTGCGTGGTGTCGCATGACATCCGCCTCATCTCGCAGGTGGCGCAGGAGATTTGGCTTGTAGAAAACGGCGAGGTGATCACCTTCCCCGGCGACATTGCCGACTTCAAGAAAATGCTCGAGCGCCAGGTCCAGGAGACCGGGTCTGCGAGCAACGCGCCTACGCTTCAGGGCGACGGCTCGCGCGCCAAGGTCCCCGGGGCGCCCAAAGAGGCCCCCAAGGAGACCAAGCCCAAGGCCTCGATCTCGGTGGCCAAGCCGGGCGCCAGCAGCGCGCCCAAGCCGGCTTCGGAGGCGCCGCCGCCCGCCTTTGAGGGCCTCAAGCCGCTCAAGAAGAAGGACGAGGACGAGAACGGCTTCCTGCAGCCCCTGGGCTCGGAGGACAAGAAGGCCGCCCTCGCCGCCGCCGAGGCGGCGTCGAGCGAGCCCGCTGCCGAGAAGAAGGCCTCGTCGCTCGAGAGCCTCCTCAAGCAGCAGGAGCAGGGTCTGTAAGGACGTCGTGCGCTGCCAACCGCGAGAGATCGCAAGAGGAAAGGGCTCGAAGAGGAGCGCGACCACCCTGCCGGGCTCTCTCTCTCAGCGTGTCTAGGAAAGCGAGGCTCTCTCGTTCCTGCCGTCACCCTCGTGGTTGTCGTTGTTGTTGTTGTTGTTGTTTGTTGCTGCTGCTGCTGCTGCTGCTGCTGCTGTACGCAGCCAGTTTGCCTCGCTATAGCGCGGGGGAGCGACGACATCGCCGACGGCGACGGTGCGACGGTGCTGCGACGACGAAGACGACGACGACGATGCCGCCGTAGCTCGCGCGTCTTTGCGTGCACCGCCTGCCTGCCTGCTGCCGCGAAGTACATTGAATCCATCATCATGAAGAAGAACCCAGATCTACATAAATTTGTCCGTCTCTAGTACGTACTAGCCTACCCAAGCATCATCATATTCCATCCATCCAATCGATCGAAACTCCTCAGCTGCTTGGCCTTGCGAGCGCGCCGTCCTGCGCGCATGATGCGCGAAGTCGAGCTCAGGAAAACGTGCGTTTACGTCGCCGTAGTCGGAGCGTAGTACTGGTACGTGCGTATGCGGGGCCCGGGTGGGCGAGCGCGGCGCCGTCCCATCCCTTGGGGACCGTTTTCGTTTCTGACCCCGGGCCCCGAGTCCCCAGTCGCTCGCTTGGCAACGTGCCGACAGGACAGGCCGACGCCGGGCGCGCGAGCTGCGCGCAGACTTGCTGCGAGGCAATACGTACGTAGGTACCCGGGTACTAGTACGTACGTACAGAGTCGCACGCGCACTCGCGCATCGTGATCGAGGGGTCACAGTCGGACGGCAGTCCGCATTTGCGAAGTAGTCGTAGTAGTCCACCTCCTCGCGAGAACTGCCTGGCCTCGCGAACAGAGCCAGAGGCCGCTCGCTCGCGCGCAGAAAGTCGGCGGCGACAAACGCGTGACGGGAAGGAGAAAACGGCAGAGCGCGTGATCGCGCGCATGGACCCCGCGGAGACGGAGAATAAGAGCCTCGTTGGCAACGAGGAAAACTGCGCCATGATGAACTCGGCGCAGACGACGATGCTCAAGGGCGCGGAAATGCTGCGCGAGAAGGACGAAGACGCTGCGAGCAGAGTTCGTGGAAAGGAGATCGATGTGCAGGGTAACGCCATCGTCCAGACGCTGGAAGACATTGATATCGCGGCGGAGGACGATGATGACGAGGGCGCACGCATTGTCGAAGAGGTCAAGGACGACGATAGCCACGACGACGAGGACGTTGAGGCCGACATCGACGAAGGCAAGCTCGCGCACGATGAGCTCGCCTCGAAGGACGAGTCTGAGGCCGCGCCAGTGACCCAGAGGGCAGAGGAGACGATTCACGAGACCACCACGCCCGCCATCCTGACATTGAGTGAGGAATCAGACGGCCGGGCGGCGCTATTTGCCCTCGTCGCCCTTGCCCATGCGCAAGAAGTCGAAGAGGACGCTGGTCTTGTTGAAGAAGAGCATTCTGAGTCTGCAGATGACGTCGAGGTCCCGGCCTCACTTCCGCCCGCTGCACAGGACGAAGTTGCAGTCGCCGACAATACTGCTGCGCCGGCCAGCAAGCCTCAGGACGCCGCCTCGTCGAGCTCGACGAAGGTGACGACGACGAAGGCGACGACGATGACGACGAGGACGATGACGACGACGACGACGACGACGTGCAACTGGAAGGAGGGTTCAGAAGCCCGAGGCGCGCTTTTTGCGCTCGCAGCGCTGGCCTCTGTTGCAGCGCTGCCTGAGCAGGTCGAAGAGGCCGAGACGCAGGATTTGCCGGCCGAGGAGCACGCTTCACCAGCAGAGGACGGCGCCAAGTCAGCAGGAGAGCCCCCAAAGCCCACGCCAAAAGAAGAGACTATCATCGACTCCGCAGAGGAGCAGGTCAGGCCAGCAGCAGAGGATCCCGAGGATCTCGCCAAGTCTGCAGAAGAGCCATCGAAACCCGCAGCACAAGAGCGAGACGAAGTCGACGAAACTGCACAAGAAGCGGACGTCAAGGTCGTGAAGCGGGTGAACTTTGAGGAGCAGGAGCAGGAGGAGGACGATGAAGAAAAGGAGGACGTCGAGAGCACGGTTGACGAGGAGACCGCGAGCGCATCGGAGGCAGCGCCAAGCAAGGCACCGGACGCGGAGGCAGCGCCAATCCAGGCCAGGCCTGTGGAGCCGCTGGACCACGCGACCCGAGAGTGCTCGTGCACCCTGCTGTAGGCAGACGAAAGTATGATGGCGGCCCGAAGCCCGGAGGCTCGATCGATCAATCAATTGAATCCATAGAAGCTGGCAGGAATTTCGTTTGTGAGTCAGAGTACAGGTTGATTAGAAGTATGGTAATGTTCGCTCAAAAGCCGCGCGCAGCGGCGGCGTCGGGCCACATGGAGCGCAGCATGTGTCCCCAAGCAGACGGTTGCTGCTGCTGCTCGTGGAGGATGGAAAGGATGTCGCTGGTGGACTTTTCGAGGCCCTGGGGCAGGGCCGAGAGCTTCTGGGGCTGGGCCGGGGCCGGGGCGCCTGCGCCGAGGAGGAAGTGCTTGAGCGTTTGGGCGTCAAGCGGGAGGGCGACGGGCGGCGAGGGCGCGCCCGAGGAGAACCCCGCAGTGGGGGCCTCGTTGCCTGGCTGCAGGGGAAAGACGAGCGGGCTGGCGTCGGCCTGCACGGGGCTGGCGAGGCGCGCGGCGTTGGAGGACATGCCCGGCATGAAGCCGGAGGCCGCCGAGAGCTTGTGGAAAAGGTGGCGGTGCCCGGACGCGTTGCTGGTCATGTGGGAGAGGAAGTCGGCGCTCGGCGTCGTTGCGACCGAGGCCGGCGAGGCGAGCAGGCTCGCGGATCCCGGGCGGCAGTTGCTGCACGAGCTCACGCTGCTGGCTCCGCAAGAGGCGACGCTCTGGGCGGAGGGGGTCCTCTGCATGATTGGGGTGGAGAGGTTGCTGCGGTTGAGCATGAACTCGGCGGTGGAGACGCGGCGCACCTTTTGCGGCCGGGTGTCGACGGCCGAGGGCTGGACCTTGCGCTGATCCGCAAGGATCCCCGCCTTGGGTGCCTCGGCGCCGGTGGTTGCGTTGTTGTTGATGATGTTTCGGTTCTCGTTTGTGTCGACGAGCAGGGGCGAGGGCGGCGGGCCATCGTGGTGGGGCTCGGTGATGTCGCTGCTCTGGGAGCTGGACTCGGAGAACTTGCGCTTGCGCTGGTGGAGGTGGGTTTTGTAGTGGGAGTTGCGGCCCGACGTCTGCGTGAAGCGCTTGTTGCAGCCGGGGAAGGGGCACGGGTACGGGCGATCGCCCGAGTGGACACGGAAGTGAGTTTGGAGGTTCGCCTTGAGGGCGAAGCGCTTGTTGCATCCCTCAAAGGTGCAGACGAAGTTCTTTTCGCCGGTGTGGACGAGGTTGTGGCGCTTGAGCTTGGCCCGCTCGTAGAAGCTCTTGTGGCAGCCCGGGTAGGCGCAGTGGAAGCGCTTGGGCTGGTGGGTGAGCAGGTGCTTGCGGAGGACCTTTTTCTCCTTGAAGGCCTTGGTGCAGTTCAAGAAGGTGCACTTGAAGGGCCGCGGGTCATCGCGGGCCTTGGCGAGCAGGGCGCCGGCCTGGCTCTCCTCGAGGTAGATTTGCAGCTCGTGCTGGCGGAAGGCCTCCTCGACGAGCTTGGCGTGCGGGGACCCCGAGGTCCCGAGCGCGGATGTCTGCTTTTGCATTTCGGCGAGCTGCTGGCGCAGGTGCTGCGACCTTGCGGCGGCGGCGGCGGCGACAACGGTCTCGCTCGTCGTGCTGCTGGTGTCGAGGGCGCTGAGCCCGCTGCTGCCGGCGCGCTGAAGGACGGCCCTGAACGCGGGCGCCGGGGGCGCCTCGAGCCCGGGCACGGCCTGCTGCTGCTGCTGCTGCTGCTGCTGCTGCGGCATGGCGCCGGACATGGCAAGCTGGCGCAGAAAGGAGGCCACGCGGTCACTGGATGCCGAGGTCATGGGTGCCGACGGGTGGGCGGGGAGGGTGGGTGAGCTCCAGGGCCACGGAATGGTCAAGACCAGACCGGCGGCGCGCACTTGCTCCACGTGCCGGGAAGCGGCGCTCTACGGACAGACAGACAGACAGACAGACAGACACGGCGTGACGCGACGCGCGAGCTACTCGCTTGCGTGCCCCCGGGACGTGCGGGGCAGTCTGGCTGACTCGAAGGCGCGCGCGGCGCCTCGTGCGTGTGTCGTGCGTGTCGTGTCCGGGATGGATGGCGAGGCCGATGGCGATGGCGGGCAGCGCAGAGGAGACGAAAGAAACTCTCGACTCGATGCCGCGCGAGAGGCTGACGCGAAGACCCCGGCGGAGCGCAGGCGCGCAGGCACGAACGCGGGCGGGTCCGGGCGTAGAGAGGGAGCCGGCGGCTCTCTCCTGAGGCAGACGCAGACAACGTCAGACTGGCTTGGCTCGCGGCGTGGGCTGGGATGCGATGGCAGAATGGCTCGGGTTGCGAGACGAGACGCGGCAACGAGCTTGGCCTTGCCGTGTCTTGACTTGTCGGATCGGGTCGGGTCGGATCGGGTCGGGTCTTGCGGGCGGGCGAGCGGGCAGGGCAGGGCGAGGGTTCTTGGCGCTCGAAGGCTCTCGGATCGGCGTGGACAGTCTCCGCGAAGTTGGTTCAGGTTGTGGGTTTGCTGGCGTGCCGCCGCGCTCGTTCGCTTTTAGTTTCATTTCTTTTCTCTTTTTTCTTTTTTCTTCTTTTACCCTTTCTTTCTTCCTCTACTTTCTTTCTTTCTTTCGCTACTTGCTCCACCACTCGGTTTCTTTCGCTGACTCAACTCTCAACTCGAAACGACAGGGATGTTTATGTTTTCACTTTTGTCACAACTCGGAAGGGAAAGGAAGGGAAAGGAAGTAAAAAGTTTGAAAGAGCCTCGGGATTTCTTTATCTTTTATTTTTATTTTATTTCCTCCAAATATTCCTTGCTGCAACGCGTGCTCATAGACAGATAGACAGACAAAGGTAAGACAAGACAAAACTTATTTTCTTTTCTTTTCTTTTCAAGAGGTTCTTCCGGCTGACGGGACTCGATTTCTCCGGCCAACCGAGTCGCCCCTCCCGCCGCCCCGGCGCGTTGCTCAGCTCAGCGCAGCGGCGGCAGCGCTGGCTGGCCGCGTGCCGCGCCTCCTCGGAGACCCCTATGCCGCCCGGCGGGCGGGCGGGCGGGCGACCGGCCGGCCCGCGGCAGGCACAGCCCTCCTTGGCGACACTGACTTGGTCCAGCGGTGCGACTCGCTCGCCCCGCCTGCGAACTCACTAGCTCGAATTCAAATTCATGCATCATCTTCAAAACCTCTGCCTGCGACCAGGTCGCACAAAGGAAAGCTCTGCAAACAAATGGCAAAACGACAAATGGCGACGGCGGTGGCTGGCCGGGCAGCGCGGAGCTGCCAGAGCAGCGCAGCCAGAGCAGCGCGCGACGGGAGGCTAGGCTAGGCAAGGCTAGCTAGGCTGGGCTGGCCGGTCGGCTCGCTGGCCGACTGCTTGGCAGCGTGCGCTGCCTGCCCACGAGTGCCTGTGGGGACAGATAGACCTGCTGCGGGGAGGCTGCGATACTGAGTCTGACTCTCCCAGACAGAGACAGACAGACAGATCAGTGAGGAGGTCCCAAGCGCAGGAGGCACGTAGTACGTAGTACGTACGTACGCAGTAGTACGTACGTACGTACCCCTTGCCTACCCCTAGTACGTATACGTACGTACTACATAACACAATACGTACATTGTAAGCGCCACTCCCTGCACGCCGCTGCGCTGCGCTCTGCTCCCGGACTGTCAGCCAGACGTGACGAGAGCGAGGCTGTTTGTGCAGACCCGGCCTTCCGGACCGGCCTTGTGAATGACGGATCTGGAAGAGAGAGGCCAGGGCCGCAGGCAGGCAGGCAGGCAGGCAGGCCCAGCCAGCCAGGGCCCTGATCACTACAAGCAAGGCAGGCTGAACTGAGCCGAGCTCGCTCGCTTGCGAAGGCCGGCCGGCCGGCCGGCCGGCCGGCAGCCGTTGCCAGTAGCGCGCGCAAGACGTCACGCGCGGCCGGCCCGCCCGCGCGCTGCGCGGAGCACGAAGGGGCTTCCCGCCTCCCGAATCGGGAGTCGAATGAGATCATTGGCCGGCGCCGCATGTGCATCTTTCTTTTTTCTTTTCCTTTTTCTTTCTTTCTTTCTTTCTTTCTTTCTTTCTTTCTTTCTTTCTTTCTTTCTTTCTTTTTGTTCGTAAACTATGTTCAGCCGGAGGTCTTTCGACTCGAGCGGGCGAGCGACCGCGCGAGCGAGGAGCGAAAGACGCGATGCGACGCGTGTGCGTCCCACTGTGGGGTGGGGGGTGGCGTAAGTAAGATCAGCCGGGCTTTTCAAAATGTATAGTGCATACATGCACTCTCGCTCGCTCGCTCTTCGCGAAATCGCGAGAAGACCTGCTGTCGCGGCGCCAAGCCGCGCTGGGCGCCGCGCCGCGGACGTTGCCTCCCTCCGAGCCGGACCGGATCATCCGAATGTTTGTTTGTTTATCCAAAGGATCCTGATTCCTGTCTCGTCTGTCCAGGAGGACTGTCATGTCAGGCCCCCCAAGCGCGCTCAAGTCGCTCGGAACGAATGTCGCGATTCTATCTAATCTAATCTTATCTTCTTTTGGCGCTCGCGATGCGATGCGACGATCCGATCGCTCGCGCGGTTTCCCAGGTCGTCGGATGGGGTCGGATGCGGAGGTGCAATCGCCGCAACGCGCGCCGAAGGGTGCGACAAGCATCCTGCCCCGAAGAACGACACACGAGACGAGACGAAACACCGAGACGATACAAAACGATCCGCGCAGAGCGAGCGAGCGAGCGAGCGAGCGCAGCAGCGCCATGCGGAGCCGACGGCGGCGGGCCCGCTGGCGAGCGCTCCATCATGGGCTCTCCTCTCCAGCATGAAGCAAGCAAGCAAGCTGGACGGGCGGTTGCTTGGTTGGTCAAACTTAGCCTGCCTGGCTGGCCGGCTCGCTGTTGGCAGTGAACGAAAGATCCAAAGCGCGCGGATATGGCGTTGTTATTTATTTTATTTTAGGCTAGTAGGCAAGCAGCCATGGACCGCACTGCAGAGACGATCATCATGGATGCTCGCTCCTCGCGTCGATTCTTTTCGTCGTGGCTTGCGTAGCGACCACTTTCTGTGCTCGAGGCGCTCAATGAATGAATGGATTGATGAAGGATGTGACCCCTCGTCGAAAGTATTTGGCTAACCTTGGGAATCCGGACCGGCCGCGTCGTCGTCGTCGCCGCCGCCGCCGTTGCCGCCGCCGTGAAAGGTGGGGCCCGCTCGAGGCGTGGCGTGATCACCACTGTCCTGCCGCGCAGTACCTTGCATTTGCATTCCCGTTGCGTTGCATTGAATTGAATTAACATTCGGGAGCGGGGCGTCCCTCGCGGCCTCGGACAGCCTAGCCTTACCTTAAGCTAGCGATCCCGACTTGGTGCGTGCGTGCGTCCATGGCTCACAAGACAGCACAACTAAATTTGGGGCCGTCCATCGCGACTCCGCCCATCCACCGCGACTCCGCCCATCCATCGCGACCCCGTCCGCACGGCGAACCGGGAGCCGCCCCTGGCCGGCACGCAAAAAAGCAAGCAAGCACTGCAAGGCTATAACCTTACGCCTCGCGAGACTCATCAACTGGCCAATCGATTGGCCCGTCGGTCGGCCGGTCGGTCGGTCCCTCGCGCGTCCGAGCCCTCGCGCTCGACTCGAGGACCGGCCGGTCGGTCAGAGTCTCCGT
>KQ758850.1:12161739-12177143 GCA_001462505.1 Aurantiochytrium sp. T66 | reverse complement strand
GCCCCCTCGCGCCGCCCGCCCCGCCCCGCGCGCCCGCGCCGGGGGCGCCGATCGATCGGCGGCCCGGGCGAAGGATCCGAGGCTCTACGTATCCATCCCCGTCGCCAACTCCGTCGCCAACGCGCGCGCGCAGCAGCAGACAGGACAGCGACGCCCGGCGCGCCCCCCGCTCCGCGCCCGCGCCCCGCCCGCCGGACGCCGGCGAGCACCCCGTGGACGAGGTGTTCAACTCGAGCCTGGAAAACCCCTTGTTGAAGATGAGCGCGAAGGCCGGCGGCGGCTTCGCCGAGCTCGAGGGCGATGCGTACGCAATGGACAGGTACTCGCGTCAGATCGGCGCCTACGGCGTGGAGGCCATGTCGAAACTTATCAAGATGAAGGTGCTCGTGGTCGGCCTCCGCGGCGTGGGCGTCGAGATCGCCAAGAACCTCATTCTCGCCGGGCCGGGCGCCGTCACGGTGGCGGACCCGAGCGAGGTCGAGATCCGCGACCTCGGGTCGAACTTCTTCCTCTCCGAAGAGCACGTTGGCACCACGACGCGCGCAAAGGCCTGCGCCACCCAGCTGCAGGCGCTCAACCGTCTCGTCGACGTCAAGGCCCACAACGGCGCCGTCACCAAGGACCTCGTGCGCGCGCACACCGCCATGGTCCTCTGCGAGCCAACACGCGAGGAGGCACTAAAGTGGAACTCGTACGCGCGTCTGCACAACGTCGCCTTTTACGCCACCGGCATCCACGGCCTCTTCGGCTACGCCTTTGCGGACCTCGGCAGCGAGTTCACCATCAAGGACCGCTCGGGCGAGAACACCGTGAGCCGCATCATCGACTCTATCGACGTCGAGGGCGCCGGCGCGACCGGCGAGATGCTCGTCCACCTGCTCCCGCCGCCCGACGGCCAGCGCCACAACATGGAGGACAACGACCACGAGGGCTGGGTCACCTTTGATGAGGTCGAGGGCCCGCTCGGGGCCGTCCTCAACAACAAAGGCCCCTTCCGCGCCCACCACTACCAGAAGGAGCGCGTCGACGCCAAGTCCGGGAAAACCATCAAAGTCTTTGACGCCTTCACGCTCCGCGTCGTCGTGGACCCCAAGGGCAAGGCCCAGGTGCCCGCGTACACGCGCGGCGGCGGCCAGCTCTTGCAGGCCAAGGTGCCCGTGACCGAGGCGCACCGGCCGCTCGACCAGAACATCGAGCAGCCCATCGCGCCCGGCGACTACTCGCTCATGTTCACGGACGGCGCCAAGTTCGGCCGCGCCGAGCAGCTGCACGTGGCGCTCCAGGGCCTCTGGGAGTGGCAGGCCGACGAGGGCCGCTGGCCCGTCCCCAATGATGAGGGCGACATTGACGCCGTCGTCGAGGTCGCCGTCAAGCGCAACGAGGACCTGCTCGCCAAGCTCAAGCGCGCCATGGAGGAGGACGACCACGACGACCACCCGCCCGTCCTCGCGCTCGACGAGGTCGACGAGGAGGTCATCAAGATGGTCGTGCAGCACGCTGACGTCTCGTTCCAGCCCCTGTGCGCCTTTTTCGGCGGCGTCGTCGCGCAAGAGGTCGTCAAGGTGAGCGGCAAGTTCACCCCGCTCCACCAGTGGATCCACCTAGACTGCTTCGAGGTCCTCCCGGAAAAGTTCACCGACCCGCCCCTCTCCGTCTCGGCGGCCGACCGCGCCCCGCGCAACTCGCGCTACGACGACCTCATCGCCATCATCGGCAGGCCGCTCCAGGAGGAGCTCCTGCGCAAGTCCACCTTTATGGTCGGGTGCGGCGCGCTGGGCTGCGAGCTCCTCAAGAACTTTGCGCTCCTGGGCGTGGCCTGCGACCCGGACGGCGCCGGCACCATCACCGTCACGGACAACGACCGCATCGAGGTCTCGAACCTCTCGCGCCAGTTTCTCTTTCGGGAGCACAACGTGGGCCAGCCAAAGTCCGCGGCCGCGGGCGAGGCCGTCGCGGAAATGAACCCGGCGGTCAACATCGTTGCCAAGCAGGATCTCGTGGCGCCCGACACCGAGCACGTCTTTGACGACGAGTTCTGGGAGGCCCAGGATTTCATCACCAACGCCCTCGACAACGTCAAGGCGCGCCTCTACGTCGATAGCCAGTGCGTCTTCTATAACAAGCCCTTGCTCGAGAGCGGCACGCTCGGCACCAAGTGCAACAGCCAGACCATCGTCCCCAAGCTCACCTGCTCGTACGCTGACGGCCCCAAGGACGAGGCCGGCGACGCCATCCCCATGTGCACGCTGCGCAACTTTCCCAGCACTATTGAGCATGTCGCCGAGTGGGCCCGCGCCCGCTTCGAGGACCAGTTCAGCACGGCCGCCACCGAGGCCGCGAACTTTTGCAAGTCCCCCGAGGAGTGGATCGACGCGCTGCGCGCCAAGACTGTCGACGTCAAGGAGTCCGGCAAGCGCCTCTCCTCGATCGAGATGGAGATCAAGCCGCTGCGCAACGTCGTCCACGTGCTCTCGCAGGCCGCCTCGCCCGACATGTGCTACGCGACCTGCGTCAAGGAGAGCTTTATGCTCTTCCACCGCCTGTTTCGTGACCCCATCATCTCGCTCATCCGCACCTACCCGGAGGACGCCACCGACCGCAAGGGCAACCCGTTCTGGTCCGGCACCAAGCGCTTCCCGCGGGTGCTGGACTTTGATGCTGACGACGAGACCCACCTCGGCTTTGTCATTTCCGCCAGCATCATCTTCGCCGTCAACTACGGCTTGCAGCCTGCGGACCAGCCGCTGCCGGCCGACCACTTTTGGCGCGACCCGGAACATGTCAAGAAGATCGTCGCCACCCTCAAAGCGCCGTCCGTCCAGGAAGAAAAGGTCGATATGAGCGGCGGCGGCGAGGAGGATGAGGGCGCAGACATGGACGTCGACGACGACGCCACCTTGCGCGAGTTCGACGCGCTGCTTGAGGAGCTCGAGGCCATGGTGGGCAAGGCCAAGGACTTGTCCGTCGAGCCCGCCGAGTTCGAAAAGGACGACGACACCAACTGCCACATTGACTGGATCTCATCCGCCGCCAACCTGCGCGCCATGAACTACCGGATCAAGACCGCCCCGCGTCACAAGATCAAGCTCATCGCCGGCAAGATCATCCCGGCCCTCGCCACCACCACGGCCGCTGTGACGGGCCTCGTCATGATCGAAATGCTCAAGGTCATCCAGCCCGGCAAGCAGCTCGAGGCGTACAAGGACTCGTCCAACAACCTCGGCATCAACGCCTACTTTTTCAGCGAGCCGAGCCCGCCTGAAAAGGCCCAGGACGAGTACGACCCCATCGAGATGGCCGAGGTCAAGTGCGTCCCCTCGGGCTTTACCAAGTGGGACCGCACCATTGTGCGCAGCGACAAGGGCTCGCTCACGGTCGCCGAATTTGTCGAGGCCTTCCACGAGGCCACTGGCGTCACCTGCACGGACATCATGCATCCGCAGGCAAATCGTCCGGGCGCCATGGGCGCTGGCAAGATGCTGTGGGCCGCCAACGTCTTCGACAAGACCCAAAAGGCCACTTTCGCCGCGCGCGCCGACACGCCGCTTGAGGAGGTCATTATGGAGGTCCACGGCGACGAGGCCCTCCCCTCGAACCGCAAGTACACTCGCCTCGAAGTCTCGTGCGAGAACGACGAGGGCGACACTGTCAAGGTCCCCGAGGTTGTCTACTACTTTGCCTGAGCTCCGTGACCCTTTCCATTGCAAAATAAAGATTTTAGCTCTCCTACGGGCGGCCGCGCCGACGGGCGGCCGTGCCGCGCTCCGACGGGCGGCCGTACTGCGCTCCGACGGGCGATTGTCCCGCGCTTCGACGGGCGATTGTCCCGCGCTTCGACGGGCGATCGTGCCGCGCTCCGACGGGCGATCGTGCCGCGCTCTGACGGGCTCTTTCCGCGGGCACGAGGCGCCGAGCCGCCTTGGATTGGGGTTCGGTTTCTCGCGCGGCGTGGCGAAAGTGGTCATCAGGCCTAAGAGCCCGTCGCTCCTCGCTTGACCTCGTGCAGCAGCAGCAGCAGCAGCAGAAGCGTAGCCTTCCGGGATCTATCGTCGACATCGACGACGGCATCTTCTTGGGCGGCACACCCGGCCGCTAGTCGTATACGGACGCGCAAGGCGCTGTCGCGCCCACCTCACCTGGATCTCTAAGCGAAGTCGGGAAGGCTTCGCCTTACCGTCTGTACTTTATGACCGTCGGAACCAAGACTTTCGCAAAGACTGACCCGAAACCCGGGACTGGGATCTGTCTCCTGAAGCCGCTTTGGATCTGCGGTGTGTCTTCACATCTCTCGCCTGGATGCCTAAGCGTAATCATGAAGGCGTCGACGCTTCTGTCGGCATCCTAGGCCGTCAGAAGCAAGACTTTCGTGGAGTTTTCAAAGGAAGAGAAGTAGGATATGAGTGAGCGCGGAGGGTCACGTACAACCTCTGCAAAGATATCGAAGACACGGCAAGAGATGGGCGCGAAATCGGGATACGTATCTGCGAGAGCACCTCAAGATCAAAGCTCTAGGCTCGCGAACCTCCCTCCCCTATGCAGGATGAATGCTAGAGGACCTTCAAGTTCTGCGGCACTGCACTGGCACTGGCACTGGCACTGGCACTGGCACTGCAGAGCGAGCTCGACTTGTTCAATTCCGGACGACGTGTCGCACTATCATCACATAGAACCGTTCTCTGGTTCTCTCGGCGCGCCCACCGCGGCGCGGCAAAAGCGGCCCAAATTTCAAAATAGGCCGGCGGCGCGGCCCGTCGTTACTGCCGTGGCAGAACTCCGATTCCGACTCCCCGACTCCGACTCTCCGGCCCCGCCGCCCGCGCGCGCCGCCCGGACCCCCGCGCGCGTCCGGCCCCAGCCCCGGCCGCCGCTCGCCAGGCGCCTGGCGCGGCGCGCCACCGTTGTCATCGTTCAACCACTTGGGACGATGACGGAGCGCGGCGGCGACGACGCGCGCGGGCGCGACGTGTTCGAGGAGGTGCTGCAGGCCAAGGGCAGCCTCGCCGTCGGGTCGCAGCTGAGCCTGACGCAGGCCGACGGCGACATGATCTCCCTGAAGGAGCGCCTCGGCGCGGTGCGCGCGGAGGACCTGCGCGAGACGCTGCGGGCCCACGTCGAGGATCCGAGCCTGCACAGCTTCATCAAGGCGGTCTTTAGGGGGTCTGCGGTGAGCGAGGAAGACGCGCTGCAGCGCCGCCTCGCCGTCTACCGCGAGGTCTTCCAGCTCGCCGAGGCCGGGAGCCAGCTGCGGCGCGAGTCCGTCTTCAACTTTTTGCTCGTCGAGGTGGCGAACCTTCCGACGGACGTGGTGGCTTCGCTCGTGGAAATGGCGCTCGCCAGCATCGAGGGCGAACGGACCATCGTCACCAACGTCGAGGACCGCTGGTCGCCCTTTGAGTTCTTGCCCGCGCTCCTAGTCCGCACCTTTGATCTGCCCCAGGCCGGCGTGGATCCGCGCGGGCTCTGTGAGGCGGACTACTCGCAGATGACCGGGAGAGAGTACGCGCTGCACATTATCCGCGAAGTCTGCCGGCGGCCCTGGCCCGTCAACGCGGCGACCATGATCATTGCCACGCTGCAGGAAATGGCCTTGCACTTTTCGGAGGACATTGTCACGGAAATCGTGCGCAAGGGCCTCCACCAGATCAAACGCACCACATACTCGGACCTGCCGCGCTTGGCCCATCGCCTGCTCCTGCTGCTCACCTCAACCTCGGTCAAGGCCGCGCGCCAGGTCGAGGCCGTGGACGAGCTCATCTTTGTCTTTGAGGAGCTCAACGCGCGCTATGCCATTGACGACGACGACGATGATGAAGACGGCGACGCCAACGCGCTCAGCATCCCCGGGCTACGCAACAGCAGCGAAGCGATCCCGGCAACCGAGGATGACGCCGAGGAGCAGGCGCAGTGTCTCGACCGTGTGCAGCAAGAGGCGTTCACGAGTCTGCTGCAGGCAGAGGGCGCCGTGGTGAGCCACTTTTGTATGACCGCGGCCAAGCACCTGAGCTTGGGCCGCATCTTTGTCAAAGCCTGCTCGCACTCGCAAAACGGCGTCCTGCAGCTGACGCCGCTGCGCGTGGCATTCCTGCTTGCCTTGGCCAAGATTAAGCGTCTCGAAGCCCTCGTCGTGGATGTCTTTGTTGACCGGGTCAGCGCCGCCAGCACCCGCGTTGCGCGCGTCGCGGCCTCGCGGTGGATCGAAGAATGGCACCGCGTTGGAAGTCCGGAGGCCGCGCTTCTCGAAAGCGGCGCTGGCGCCCCCAGCGAAGACATTTGGCTGGCGCGCAGCGATGGTCTCTTTGGCGTCTTTGACACGGTCGTCGAGTACAGCGTGCGCGGCGGCTGGGACGCCGTGGTCCAGAGCCTCGCGCTCGTCGGAATCCGGCTCATGGACACGGCCAACAAGTACCGGCCAGCCCAGAGCGTGGCCCGCGATGTGCGGCAGCCGGGCCATGAGGCGCGCTTCACCGCGAGCGAGCGCGTCTCGCTGGAAACTCGGGACCCGAGGGTGGTCACTGGCGAGCTCGGTGTGCGCATTTTGGCGCGCAGCTTTGCCAGCCACAGCATCGTGCAGCGCGAGGTGCTCGAGTGCATCAAGATGCGTCTCGCGAGCGCGGCCGGGTCGGTCGCGGACCAGGGCGTCGTCCAAGTCGTGCGGCTGCTCGCTGCCTTGGTGGACCAGGTCCCCGAGCTGATCCTTCGCGAAATAAACAGTCTCAAAGACATGCTGGCCGGCCTTCCGCGCGTGTCGCCGCGAACAGCCGCTGGGATCCTCCTCGCCGTGCAGCCGCTCTTCGAGATTCGAGCAGACATGGTGGACTTTTGCGTGCTCGTTTTCCGCAAGGCACTCTTCCAGCGCGATCTGCAGCCTCGTCTCGTGGCCGTGCAGGGGCTCTTGGTCCTCCTGCGCTGCTGCGCTGCCGAACAGCAGTCGGAAATCATCAACTGCGTGCGCCGCTGCCTCGGCCACCAGATGCAGGTCCGCGCTGCCCTCTATTCGGGCCTCGGCGCCGCATCTCTGAGCGCCGAGACCACGCCGCTTGTGCGAGAAATGCTCTGCGCCCACCTAGAAACCATGCTCGCGTCGCCGATATCCTCCGCGAAGATCGCGCATGACGATGACGATGACGACGACGACGACGACGATGGCGACGAAGCAATGACGCAGCCGAAGCAAGCTGTCGAAACGGAGGGCGCCTCGAGCGAGTTGCGCTTTCCTCTGCTCATCGCGGAGCGCTGCGTCGACCGCGCAACGGGGGCCGTCCTGGACCCTATGCATTTGCTGCTGGAGGCGCTCGTCAAGGTCGGCGCCGCATCAACTGTGGACCAGGTGCACGAACGAGTATGCGCTTATGGCGGCAGCGGCGCGGAGCTGGGCGCGAGCGAGGCGGGCAAGACCGTATTTCGCCACGTCTGCGAAATCCTTCTTCACTATCGGTACGAAGATCGGCTCTGGACAGTGCTCTGTGGGTCGATGCTGGGCGCGGGGGGTGCGACTTCGCCCACAGGCAAGGCTCGCAGCAAGAGCGCCGCGAGCCGCGGCGAAGCGGGCAGCAACAACGACGGCGGCGTCGAGGAGGTTGCTGCAGACGACGCCGGTGCGGATGGCGCGGACGCGCACACAGAACTGCCGGCCGCGTCCCGCGTGGCGGGCGCCCTCAGCGTGGAGAAGCTTCTGGACCTGCTCAAACTCGAGGACGTCCCGCAGCCGGTTGAGAGGTTCGCCATCTCTTCGCTGGCGGTGGGACTGCGGGCCATCCGGGAAACTCGCAAGGTGGCGGCCGCGGAGGCGCTGGAGCGCGTCATGGGAACGAATCTTTCCGTGTGCTGTGACGCGGCTCGGCTGGGCGCCGGCGAAGTACCCGAGCCTCCTCAACTCGTGCTACGGCGGGTGGGACGCGCGCTTTGTCCGCGGCTGCTGAACGAGAGCGTCCGCACAGAGCTGGCGAGCGTCTTTGTGGCCTTTCAGGAATGTCTCGAGATTGCGCTCGAGCTTGGCGACAAGGACGACTTTCTGCGCGAGACGCTGTTGCGCGGGCGCGCGGGCGGCGCCGATGCGACAGATGAAGCGTCTCTCGAGTCTACCGTGGACGCGGCGCTCTGCGTGCTGCGAAACGAGGTCCTCGATCGGCTGCTAGAGGCCATTGGCTCGCAGCGCAGCATGTGGCCACGGCTGCAACCGGCGCTCGGCATGATGGCTGCGCTGCTGCCAGCTTGCAGCAAGGGCGGTATGCATGTCGAATGGGTCCGCGCGAATCTCATGGAGCGCGAGTTCCGCAATACCAAGTTTTGCGATGCCGCCATGCACCTCTACCTTTGCGCCGAGCAGCTCGCTTCGCCAGACGGCCACGACCTGGTGGGGGACGCCGGGTTCGCCTGGGAGCTCTTGCGCACGCTCGGTAAGCGCGAAGACCTGGCCGAGGACGAGGACAGCGACAACGAAAGTGACAATGGGCACGAGGGGGACCGCGTTGATGCTTCTCGTCTCGAGGGTTGTGACGATGATGACGACCTTGGCGACGACGAAGAGGGTTCCGAAGCCGAGAACGCAAATGCCACCGACAGGAACAAAGACGAGGACGAGGACGAGGACGAGGACGAGCGTGAGCTAGGTGCCGCAGATGGCGACGAGGACGAGAACAACGGCGATGACGACGAAGCCGAGGGTGCCAGCGCGCCCGAACGAGGTGATAAGACGACGACGACGAAGAAGGAGAAGAAGAAGAAGGAGAAGAAGGGAAAGAAGGAGAGCCAGCGAGCGGCGGTGGATGCGCAATCGACGCAGCAGTCCGCGACGCAAGTCAAGGCAGCCAAGGTGGACTTTCGAATCCTGACGGAGCGCGTCAAGGCTCAGGCGGTGCAGTGCGTCCTTGCGCACTTGCTGCAGACCCTTGAGGAATGCGAGTGGGCCGCGAGCCAGATGAAGGATGACGCGATCGCCGTGCCGGCCCCCATTAGCTTTCGATTTCGTGAAATGTCCCGGGCGAGCCGCCGGCGCCGCGAGCAGAACAAGCTCTTGCACGAGAAGCTGCGGCAGATCCAGGTGGCGTGGGCGCCGCTGCTCCGCGCCGAGCTGCCGGATCACAAGTGCTACGACGTGCTCGTCAAGGCGCAGACGCGCATGTACAAGGTGCTGGGGGGCCAGTTGCGTATTCGCACGTCGCAAAAGAATGCCAGCGCGCCGCTGGACCTCCGCCGGCTGCTTCGTCGCACGCGAATGAACTCCGAGTCAACGTACAAGATGCTTCGGCACTGCGGCGCGGCAACTTCGACAACGGCGGCCAACATTGCCAAGGAGGCGAAGCAGATTCCCATGCTGGTCTTTCAGATCGAGCAGTACGACGTGCAGCTGGTACGCCTGGCCAAGTTGCAGCGCAAGACCGCGCCGCTTTCTTTCGGGGACTTTGTGTACATCATTTCGGCGTGGGACTTTCAGATCCGCGTCGCGGACAAGTCGGGCGGGCGCAAGAAGCGCTCGCGCGGCGAAAAGCCGAGGAGCCAGCGGTCTGAGCAGAGCGAGAGCGAGCGCTCCCGCAGCGAGAAGGAGAACAGCCAGCAGTCCTCGTCGGCGGGGTCGGCGAAGCGGATCAAGCGCAAGGCGAAGAAGGCCCTGGCAGCCTCGCAGATGACCTCGTCCTCGGCCTCGTCGGCTTGAGGTGCCTTTCCTTCATGGAGCAGAGGCGATCAGCTTGAATGAAATAATGTCAGGCGTTTTGTAGTAGGTATGTTTATCATACACCTCCATCGTTCGTTTGCGGCGGGGCGGCGGCGGCGCAGGAGCGCCCCTGAACGACGACTTCGGGGGTCGGAGCTCTCGGTTTACGCGAGCCTTGGGCTCTTGGACTGCGGGGTGGCGAAGGCCTCGTCCGCGGCGGAGTCAAAGTCGCTGGCGGGGTTGAAGCTGTCGTCGACGGTCTTGCGCTTGTGGTGCTCCATCGAGGCCGGATGCCGCGGCGAAGGCGAGGAGGACTGCTGCGAGGACCCGAAGAAGTCGTCGCTGGAGAAGTGGACCATTGGCGAGGGCGGCGAGTCCGTGTGGTGCGAGAGCGCGAAGGGGCTCGAGGCGGCCCCTGCCGCTGAAGAAGCCGAGGCCGGGTTCGTCTCGTCCCGGTGCTGCTGCGGGGACCTCGACGGCCCGTTGAGACTGAGCGGGGCCAGGGCGCCGGGGAGATGGCGCGTGGGCGAGAGCATCGGCGACGGGCTCGCAGACGTCTGGGCGCGCGAGTTTGGGCTCACGGGCGATGACGACCGCGAAGAGGGCGTCGAGGTTGACGAGCCCGCGTACGGGCGACGCCTCGCGTTGAGGTTTTGCAGCTGCAGGCGCATGTACGGCGGGGACTTTGGCGGCGACTGCTGGTGATGGCCGTGGTGATGGTTGTAGTGGTGGTCGTGGCCCGCGTGGCGGCCCGCGAAGGTGTTGTCGTCGGCGGCGTCGTCGTTCCTCGGGGTGAGCTTGAGGAGCTGCGCCAGCGCTCGCGAGGTCCCGTTCGAGGAGTTCCGCTGGAAGGCGGCGTGCGCGATGGCGTCGTCTGCCTTGTGGTCGGCGGCCGTGGGCGGGAAGTCGAAGTCAAAGTAGCTCATCCCCGGCGCGCTGGCGTGGGGCGTGGTGCCGTTGCTGAGGCTCGAGTTGCAGTGGTTGTTGGGCACCGAGGACGAGGACGTGGTTCGCCCCACAGCGAAGAGGTCGAGGGGGTCCGGGTAGATCTGGCTCAGGTGGAGCACGTTGTGCGAGGTGGAGATGGGCGGCGGCGGCGGCGGCGCGTGGTGCATGCGAAAGTTGAGCGGGCGCTCCTCGCCGTGGTAGATTTCAGTCGAGCGGTCGAAGTCTGCCTCGACGCCTGTGTGATGGTCGTTGTGGAGCATCGAGGAGAGGTGGAAGGGGCTCGAGGTGCCGCCGGGGTTGTTGCCGGAGGCCTGCGCGTAGACGAGGGCGCCGACGCGGTCGTTTTCGTTGCCGCCTCCATTGCCGTACATGCCGGAGTCGTTGAGATGGCTCCCGCCGCCACCGCCGCCGCCGCCGTTGTAAAGCGGGCTCGACAGGCCCCCGGAGTGCGCGTAGGGGCTGCCAGCGTGCGAGGGCGAGCCGGGCGGATGGTGGCCGTGGTAGACTTGTGAGCCGTGGTGGTGTCCGCCGCGCCCGGGTGCGACTTTGCTGTAGAAGCGGCGACGCACCTCGAGGAGAAGGCTGCGCGCGTCAAAGGGGGCCTTGACGGAGGGCAGGCGCTGGTCGCAGGTGCTGCACGATGCATAGTCGCATTTTGCGAGCCCGCGCTGGACCCGGAGCCGGTGCATTTGGAGGCAGCGCGTGCACGCGTTGTGGCTCGAGCACACCCAGCGGTGCTCGAGAAGCTTGTCGAGCATGCGAATGTCCCGCTCTGCCGGGGTGACCTGCGGGCTCTTGTCGACGAGGGGCCCCAGATTGGAGCGTCGTAACTTGAGGTGGTGGCGCACGGCGTCGTGCGAGCGCTTTTGGTTGGTTTTCTCGTTGAACCGGTCCGTGATGAGGTGCATGAAGCTCTTGCCGCGAATGCTTTGCTTGCGCTGCTGGTGGCAGAAAGCGCTGAGGACGTGGCTGTCGTTCCAGATGAGACTGACGAGGATGCGGCGCTCTTCGGCGCTAAAGCGGCCCGTCCGCCCGGCGCCGCTGCTTTCCTCTGAGTTTGCACATGGCGTGGAGGGCGACTCGGGGCTTAGCCCGGGCATGGCGCCGCGAATGCCGTCCCCGTCTTGATCCTCGTCGAATGCGGGGTTGTCGGCAGCGGCGATGGCTGCGATACTGGCGAGGGTATCGACGTTGGAGCTGGTGTCGCTCGCCGCGGCGGCGCTCATGGCTGACCGGTTCGCCAACTAGCTCGCTTGCCACCTACCTAGCTAGCTGGCTAGCTATCTAGCTAGCTAGCTTATGGCGAGCGCGCGGGCTCGCCAGCTACGCGGAAAAGCGGGGCGGGGGGAGGGCCGGTCACGATGAAGTTTGCCAGTTTGGTGGTCCGCGTTCCGGTCGCCGCCTGGATCGCCGTCGTGGTCCGCGCACCTTGCTTGGTGGATGGGTGTTTACCTCTCCGGCTTGCTCTGTCTTGTGCGACCTCCTCTGGGCGTGATGACTGTCCGGCGGCTCGCTGGGATGACAGTGCGTGGGCAAGCAAACTGACTGCCCCACCCAGCGCTTCTTTTTAGATTTGGGTATGACTCGGAAAGAAGAGGCCTCGTCAAATCTGTTCGCCTGGCGGATGACAAGCACGTGAGCAAGCACGCCTTCGATAATAAGCCAGCCAGTCAGCACGGGAAGCAAGCAAGAAGAAGCGAGGCTGGCGAGGCTGGATGCGGGTATGTAGGGCAGCTGCGAGCAAGCTCGCTCGTGCCCTGTAAGCGAGCCGGCGATCTGACTGACTCTGGTTTGTTGGTTAGTATATAGAGGCGCAGCGTTAACGCAAGCAAGCGCTTTCTGCAAACTGTCGCTGCGATTCGATGCAAGAGGGCGACCGATCTCGCGCCCGGCGAAAGCAAGCAAGCAAGCAAGCAAGCAAACAAGCAGGCGGGCTGGCTGGCTGGCGTTGGCTGGCTGGCTGGCTGGCTGGCTGGCTGGCTGGCTGTCAGCAGCTGCATAAACTGCTCACCTGGCCACACGCGCGCAGTCATGGGCATGCGTTTCCTCGGTCTCGCGTTCGCGTGCGCAAAGATGGCGTGCCACCCCTCCCCGCACGACTGCAATGTCAGCGCACAGTCCGGCCGCGTCGAGGCTTCTTTCGCCGACTTCAAGCGAGCCTTCGGGCCTTCGGGCCGCGACTGTCAGTCTCGGCCATCGCATCGCATCGCCTCGCCTGCTCGCCGGCATCAGACGGATGATTTTTCGCCAGCCAGCCTCCTTCCCCGGCCGGCCGGCCGGCCGCCCGCGGCCGCGATCTTTTTTGGGGGTGGTGCAACGCGCACCGGACTTCAGAAACGAAGGCGTATCGGCGCGGGGCGGGCGCATGGGGTCCGGTGCGAGGTTGCCACGGCGGATCGGACCATCTCGCGGAGATGGTCCGCCTGGGGGGCGCAATCGAAGAGACCGCGCAACACCGCTTCCGCGCCGCGCGGCTTGGCGCTACGCGGGTGGGTGGGCGCGTAGCGCGCCTGCAGGCGTGGCGTGGCGTCGCGTCGCGCCGCGTGGCGCGGCCTGTCGTGGCGCGCGGGGGCGTCCATGCGCAAGAGTTTTGGCCTTGCCTTGCCTTGCTTTGCGTTATTATGCAAGACGACCAACTTTTTAACCGTCCGCTCATGACCGAAGATGGCGAGCGTGGCGCCTGCCGAGAACGATGAAGGGTACGTACGTACGTACTCACGTACGCAGGGCGCTCGAAAGCTATGGCGTAGAGACCCACACGAACACGAACGATGTGGATTCCAAGGACGCGTGCGCAAGGAATTTTAGGGCGAGGGGAGGGCCAGGGAGAGATTGCCCGAGGGACATGAGCGCGCCGCGCGACGCGAAGAAAAAGGCTCGGCGATGGCGCCGCGAGCGCACGAGACGTGGCGTAGTCACGAATGCGAGAACGCAGGGGAATGAAACCAAGGACCCGGACCCTCGCCAAGGCAGTAAAGGCGCAGCCCTCGCGTGCGCGCGGGGCGTGCTCCTCTCCCGAACTTTTCGCCGTACCAGAACCGGCGACCGGGCTCGCTTGCTATAGATCCAAGCCAGGCCAAGCTTCCGGCCCTTCGTCAGCAGCAGCAGCAGGAGCAGCAATCATTCTTGATGTCGTTGATGTGAGAGTATATGTATATATTTTACGAGTCAAAGTCATGGGGGGAGAGGTCCTCCCTCCATCCGAGCAGGGTCGATGAGCGCTACTGCTTCCTGCTGGCCTGCGCGAGGGTCTCGGCGAGAGAGACTTCAAAATCAGAGAAAGCCCGAGGCGTCGGGCGGGATTTGGGGTCCGGGTTGACGGAGTTGCCGTTGTTGACGGAAAAATTGAGGCTGGCCAGGTTGCTGAGGGGCGTGAGCGGCGGCATGGCGCGCGCGTTGCTGACGTTGGCCGCCAGGAGGGCGCTGAGCATGGCCTGGCGCTCGCGCTGCTCCTGGAGCAGGCGCATGAGCGTTGCGGTGTGGGCGTTTTCGGCCTCGGCGGCGGCCTCGCTCGAGTGCGAGGCGGCAGGGTTAATGCCTGCGCCGAGGAACTTGATGAGGTCGGTCATGTTGGTGCCGGTGTTGGGCGAGGCCTGGAGGTGAGCGAGCGCGGCCGAGGGCTGCTGGAAGAGGCCGGACTTTTGTTGGTGCGGGAGCATCATGCCGGGCTGGTGGTGGAGCGAGGCGACCGAGGCGGTGGAGCAGGTGCTGCCCGCCGAGTTGCGGCGCTCGGGCATAGGGCTGCTGCTGCTGCTGTTGGCCTTCTCCTCCTCGGCCTTGCGGATGGAGGCCGCGAGGGCGGGGTTGGTGATGTTGAGGGTGTTGAGCTGGAGGCGGTGGTGGCGCTGCTGCTGCTGCTCGTGGTAGTGGCGGTGCTGCTCGTGCTGCTGCATGCAGCGGAGGAGGCCGCGGACGTCGAAGTCGTCGAGGACGTGGGGCAGCGCGGGGTCGCACTTTTCGCATCCGGGGTAGCCGCAGCGCGCGAGTCCGCGGCGGACGCGGAGGCGGGAGAGCTGGAGGCAGCGCGCGCAGGCGTCGCGGCGCGAGCAGGTGCTCGAGTGCTCGAGGAGGTGGAGGAAGTCGGTGACCTCTTGCTCCTCGGCCGAGAGGACGGCGCGCGAGTCGGTGGGCTGCGGGCGGCGCAGCTTGAGGTGGTGGCGCACGGCGTCGTGCGAGCGCTTCTTCTTGGCGCGCTTGTTGAAGCGGGTGCCGATCTCGTGCATCCAGGACTTGCCGTCCCAGATGCGGCGCTTGAGCTGGTGCAGGAAGGAGCGGAGGAGCTCGGGGTCCTCGCGGATGATGCCGAACAGGAGGCGGCGCTCGCTCTGCGAGAACCGGCCCTTCATGCGCCCCCCGCGCGCTTTGCCGCCGGCGAGCTCGTCGTCGTCGTCGTCGTCGTCGTCGTCATCCTCGTCGCTGCTGCTGCTGTTGTGGTTCCCGCTGCTGGCGCTGGCGTGGCTGGCCTCGCGGATCGCGGCCTGCGGACCCTCCGCGTCGCCGTCGACCTCCTCCTCGGCCTTGAGCTTTTTCGCATGCGGCGCGGCGGCCTCGTCGTTGGGCAGCGGGCGCTTGAGCGCCGTCGCCGTCGCCGTCGTCGTCGTCGTCGTCGTCGTGGTCTCCTCCTGCTCCTGCTGCGCGACCTGCCTCTGCGCGCGCGCGAACTGCTCGAGCAGCGCCGCGAAGGCCGCCGAGGACCCGGCCTGCGCGGCCTGCGCGGCCTGCAGCGGCGCCGCCTCGAGGCCCAGCGCGCCGAGCGCCTCCTTCTCGTGCTCGTGAGCATGCATCATCCCTGCCGACCAAAACG
>KQ758850.1:12134959-12154495 GCA_001462505.1 Aurantiochytrium sp. T66 | reverse complement strand
CCAAATTGGGTTGCGCAGGCCAAGTTGGGTTGCGCTGAGAGCGCTCTACATGTGTCATGGAGACCGTCATTGGTCCCGCCAGACGCAGGCAGCCCGGACCTGCGCAAGCCTGAGGTCCTTGCGCCCGGCCCTCGGGGGTCGCGAACGCGGAGAGAAGGTCGAGAGAAGGCCGCGAGTGCTTCTGGCGGAGACCCTGACCGCGGCGGCCAGCGAAGAAGGGTTGGGGGATGCCAAAGGCCGGTCGACGGAGTGTGACGTTCTCTGCGGTGGTGCACTGCAGCACGCGCTGCAGGCTGTCGCGCAGGCACAAAGTGATCATGATAATGATCATCATGATGATCATCATGGTCATCATGGCACGCTCCGGAGTGTGTCATGATCATCAGACGGCCCGAGCGAAGAGTTGAAGAGCAAAGCCCGAAAGTAAGCACTGGCGGCCTCCTCGCACGCAGGCACGCACGCACGACGCAGCGCGACGCAGCGCGACGCAGCTAGACGCAGCTAGACGCAGCGCGAAGCAGCGCGAAGCAGTGAAGACGCGCTGCACGCGGAGACTAAGGCGAAGGCGGAGGAGGGGGCCGGCCGGGTCTGCTGGCCGTAGCGCTCTCCGTCGACGGAGGCTGGCGCGTGAAAGAGCTGAGCTCGGGCCCACGTCAAGATGACGACAGACTTTCGGTGGCGGCTCGACCGCGCCCGCGCTGACCAAGAGATCACCGAGGATGAGATGCGCGCAGGCCTCGAGTTCTACATCACGTCCACTGCGCCATGCATTGGTTGCGCGACTTCGGCACATTACCGAGCCCGCCAGGCGATCGCTAGGGACGAGTGGGCGGGGCTGGAGAGAGCGTACCGCGCGAAGTTGGCTAGCCTCAACGAGCGTATCGAGCGCTACGGCATCAAGCGCGCCTTCCTGTGCTACTGGGACATTGGCGACGACCGCTTTGCGGATGTAAGAATTTACAACCTGCTCGCTGCGCCCGAGGAGCAGGAGATGCTGCAGGCTTGGCGCTACGGCGCGCCATTTCAGCTGATCGAAAACGCCCCGGGCCTCGAGGGCTTGAGCTTTATGCAGCGTCAAGTGGCGGCCGCCTCGGCGCTCCACGTTGAGGCTACCGATGACGACGAGCGCAGCGAGGCCGAGCGTGCGGAGGCGGAGCGAATGATGGCAATTGTGAGCTTTCTGAACGAGGGCGACCAGGCCGAGGACGTGCGCGATGTGCAGGACATGCTCCCGGAGCACTTGCGCATCCCGGAGGAGCGCATCGACGACGTCACCGAGGCCTTCACCCGCTCGGAGGAGGTGGCGCAGGAGCTCGAGCAAGTGGTCGCGCAGGGTGGAAGCAGCGCCGAGGTGCAGCGCGTCTTCAATAGCGCCCGCGCCGACCGCCAGGCGGAGCGCCAGACTCGCCGCGATAGCCATCGCGCCAAAATCGAGAACAGAGCGCGCAAGCAATGGGGCATCCGCGACCGATTTGGGACGTGGTGGCGCCAACGCGGCCAGCCGCTGCGCTGGGAGCGGCTCTCCGTGCGTTACAGCATGACGCGCTCAGCGTACAACGAGCCCATCTTTACGCCCAAGCTCCTTCGCACGCACCCGGTTGATGACGAGGATTTCGTTCCCGAGGTCGACCTTGACGCGCTCAGATAGTGATGCAAATGTCCCATGCGACGTCCCAAAGCAAAACCAAGATCTTGTTTCTTGCCGCCAGTATAAGGTTTCTTGCCGCCAGAATAAGCTTCGTACCCGTACGCGAACAGGCTCGGTCAGGCTCGGCGGGCCAGCTCTTGCGTCTCGAAGTTGGCTTCCATGCGCTTCAAGCAAGGCCGCCTCGTCGCAAGAGACGTGAACGATATTCCATCCGTACATCCATAGATGTCCATCGATCGGATGAACCGTCAAATCAGAGCAAAGCACAAATTCATACGCATACGCACGTGCTCGTCCGCACGCACGACATCCCTTATCGCAAGCATTCGGAACTTCGTAGTACCCGAGAGGACGCGCGTCTTCCTGCAGAAATTTGCGAAATCCCACGGATTCTCTCTCACCACTTGCCGAACTCCATCCATTTCGCTGCGAACTAGTAACTTGAGGGCCTGGATTTACAACGTGAAGCCGACTTCGACTAGTAGAAGTCGGCACTTCAAACGTCTCAAATGCCCCCCTTATCTAAGCGAGAAGTCGCAGACTTCAAGAAGTAGCATCCTGTAAATTCGCGGCATGCGGAATGTGTATTTGTTCATGCGGATGGATGGAAAGGCGCTCGCAAAGCGCCGTCGTCGTGTCGAAGGACGCGAGCACGAGGATGAGCGACGACGAGCGCGCCCGGCGTGGGCGACGGGGAAGAAATCGTCGAGACCAGTTTTATCTGTGAGCCAGAGCCCCCGTCGAAGGAGAGTGGTCGCGAGGCCAACAAGCTAGATGGGGCGCAGGCCGGACCTGCTCAGCGCGAGGGTCCTGCTCGCCGCGCTCCTCGCGACGGAGAGGAGTCGTCGTCGTCGGGTAGTGAAGACGAAAGCGACGAGGATGAAGTCCATCGTTCTAAGAAGCCAAGACTGGAGGTGAACAAGAGCTCTGTCTCGTCGGGCAGCCCCCTTACCTCCGGGAGCGACGATGAGGACGAAGCACGTGGAGCTTTCTCGACATCGCACCAGCACGGCTCTGCGGAAGATCGCTGGCTGAGTGAGACGAGGCGTGCCGCTGATAACGCATTGGAATCCTTCGGAGTGCCGGCTGGATCTATGAAGGCCCTTCGTCGGCTGAAGAAGTTGCCGCCCAAGACTACCCTTGAGGCCGCGAAAAACATGCTCATCGCGGCCAAAACCCTCCTGCGGGATACGGAAGTGTTCAAGCGGATCGTTCGCTTTGTTCTAACGACGCTTGACAAAGGAGGCTTCAATGTCGACGAGCTGGAGAAAGTTCGAGACGTGGTCCCCGGAACTACGACGCGGATCTCAGCCAAACCGGCCGCGCTCTGCGCCTTCTTCCCTGGCGAATTTCCGTGGACAGGTTTACCCAAGAGTAGTCCCAACAGGCAGCCTATTCAGGTTTCTAGTGCTTTCGTGAGCTCCACCAAGGACGGCGATCTAAGCCTCTTCCATCAGCTCGCCATTACGCTGCGATACATATTCGTACATGTCTTCGTCTGTGAAGCGGGTGAGCTGACGATTGGCGAGCAGTGGAAGGACATCGTAGGCCCGAATGTCGTTGCGACGATACGGGAGATTTTGGCATCCGTGGCGCACCCATCGATCGACACGTCTGGTGCGATCGCAGCTGGCTCAGGGAGCGGCGATGTGCAAAAGCGCAATTTCAAGTCCGAAGAGATGGGGAACCTCGTCGTGCGCATGGTCGAGGCCATCATTGGCGATACACAGAAATCGGGCATGGTGTACACGGGTCTTACCATGGGAGCTCTCAATCTGCGGCAGATGACCATTTCCCGGGGCAAGACCCCTTGGATGCTTTTGGCGGAAATTGTTAATGACGTCAAGTTTGCACCGCCTGCTCGGATAGACTGTGAGCTTGATCCCACGGCTCCTCCGCCTTCGCCGTATACGCCCGTCTCCGGCCCTGAATTGCAATCATTGTTGCGCGACGTGCGTAGGGAAGTAGGCATTGTACAGGATGCTTTCGAGCGCAGTGGTCAAAATGCGTCGACTTTGGAGGAGATGAATGTGAGCGGGACAACTGGCGAGGATGATGGAGGGTACGGGACTTATGGTGGGGCTTCCTTTGATGCTGTGACGGACAAAACTGTTGCGGATTTCGGGCCCGTTGCTCGTACCAAATGCAGACTGAACCCAACAGCTATCATCTACGTGGCCAGACTCCTGCTTGAGACTGAGCATGGTGTACATTCGCGAGTTTCAAGCATTATGGATTCTCGAGTGCAGGAGCTTGTGGAGTGCGACCTGACAGGAGCAGAGCCATCGCCGAAGCAGACGCGACGGTCGCCATCGCCGAAGTCCGCATTCTCGTCGGCAGGCCTTTCCGAGGCCTACGAAAGACGACTTGGCATCGACGAAAGTCGTCTCGAGTTTGAAAAGGACGCGATGAAGTGGAAGATAGAGATGGAGGAGAGGAAGATGCGATATGCTGAGTCACGGAGGGAGGAGGAGCTCGCTTTTCGAAGAGCGAGAGCTCATGCGAAAGACCAGACGAGGCGCATTACAATGCTTAGAGAGTACACCAACACCTTGCACCAGCGTCTACGCGAAGCTGAGGAAAAGGGCAACAATACCCTAATCGAGCACTACCAGAAAAAGGTTCTGGAAGCAGAGGACAAGCTCTCGCACCTGATCTGCAGCGATATATAAAACGCAAATTTACCGTTCGTATTGCACTCTTCTCCTCACGCTCGTATCCGTATTGGCTTCCCCCACATATGCATCCTGTTGGCGTCGTTTCTGACCACGTTGGCGGTACATTTCTTGTCGGCGAGCTTGTTCGTTCAGGACCTTTTCCCTCTCTTCATCAGGATCAAAGCGCCAGACCTTCACGAGCTCCTTCATTAACGCAGTTCTCTTGCCTTTCGTTCGCGACCCCTGATGATCCCTCTCAATAGGTCTGTTTCCACCCAATTCAACCGTCAACACGGAGGTTTCCGAGACGAGGCGAACGGTGAGCGAGTTTGTGCCGTTCTTGCTCACTCTCTGCGTGTATGCCATTCGTTCTGCCGGGACCCGCCGACGTAGAAAGTTGTGCAAGCAGCAGATGGCGATGAAAGTATCCCGTTGGCGAATCGGAGACGGGGATGGAAGGCCGTGGGCGACGATCGGAAAGCGGTTCGTCATGATTCCAAAGGCCATTTCGATCCGAACGCGAAGAGAGCTAAGCTTCTCATTGAAACTGCGGTGGTCTCGACCAGGCTGTGCAGCCGTATACGGAGTAAGAACTTTGTTTGTGCACGTGTAAGCTGCATCCGCAGCAACCCAGGACTCGTCGCTCATGGCAGGCTCCGTATCACCCCCGTAGATCCATTCGTACAGTTTGGTCCTCTGGAACGCTGCATTGTCGGAAGAACTACCCAAATAGGCCTTCGACACATAGGTAAAAATCATGTCGGCATCACAGAGCCTGAAATACCAGTGCCGAATAACCTTTCCGGTTGTGGTAGCGGATATGGTTCTCAACGTCAGGCCGACGCACCTTAACCACGATTCCGTCCAGTGCGCCAATACACCCCTGCATGGTCTTCGGAGTGTCTGCGCAATCGTAACGATAGGTCCTCGAGTTGAAACCCTCGGCAAGCTTTCGTTGCTTTTCTAGGCTGCCGAAGGGATTCGGGTCGATGAACTTGTCAGATAGGCCAACGACGACCCTCACGCCGTCTCGGACTGCGGCGTTTACGGTTGTGACGTGAAGACCGAAATGCAGGCCAATATCAGTACGGTAGGCTGTGAAGCTCATCTGGCCAAATCAAGAGCGCGGGCAGGGCGCGCTGGAAGGACAAGGAGAGGCCTCCCAGTCATGGCTGACGGCCCACGCGAACGTTCGTCTCGTTTTTCCAGGCATCAAGGCGATGTGCGATTACGTCGACAGAGTCAGAAACAAGAGCAACGACGGCGATGAACCCTCAAACGACAGAACAGGGTTAGCCGACAATGTGGACAACAGGACCTTGGACGCTGTTACGCGCGGCCATGCTGCCGCGCGGGATCTAGAGACCATCGCGAGGGATTGGGCTGCGGAGCAGGGCGCGAACTTCGAGCTGCCGCCGGAGTATGAGCACCACGGTCCGAAGCCGGGCGACGGCGCCGACACAGCGCCGCGCGCTCAGGCTGCTGGCATAGATCCTGCTGCGCGGCCCAAGGACTTTGGCTACGGTCTTCGGTTACGACCTCACAAAAGTACCGTGCCACAGGGTTCCAAGGGTTGCGACGTGCAGGTCCAACGCGTGACCTTTACGAATAGTCGTGCAGTCGCTCTACGTTTCATCTCTTGTAGCGAGGAAGAGGGGGCCCTTTTGCATTCGTGCGGCATTGGCCATTCGGGTGCCCGGCAGCGGCGACCCGTCGAGACCACGGAGGAGATTTGCTAGAAATTTCAGGACGGTTTGACCGCTTCTCAGGTCCATGCGTACTTTATGCATCGATACCGCGTGTTCACTGCGCAAAATGAGGGCGCGGCGGTTTCCCGCGAGTACTTCATCCGGATGTCTGACATCAAAGCGTTGCCCGACAGTACGGTCTCGGCCCTTGTTCTAGGCCTGCCCGGGCCGAGAAAGCCCGGGCAGAGAAAGCGGATGCCCCCAAGGCCGACGACGGAGACTTTGACGGTGAAGACTCCCTAGCCAACGACGAACAGTTTCCAGCCGACGACGGAGAGTCCCTGGCCAACGACGAGGCTCGGGGGGATGCTGGATACAGTGGTGACTCCGCTCCTGATGACGCCAGGGGTGCGGGTGAAGATCGTGGACGCATTCTCCAAGACGGGACCGGAGCCGCGCTCGCTGGTTTTCTGAATGCCTCCAAGGCGCTGTTGGCGACGCCCAGCTTTGCGCGGCTCGCTGCAGAAGACTCCGTGTCGAGTAGCACTTTTCGTCAGGTTCAGTCAGCGCTCGCGGCTGTAGAAAGCCTAGAGCGCTATCGCTCGCTCCCCACGATGCTGCATAGTAGTGCATCGCACCAAGGTACCCCTGCACCAACGTTTAGGATGGGGCAAGGTCCTCGCGCGGTACGTCGAGACGCGCAAGGAGAAGCTTCAGCTGCCTGCGAAAATCCAGCACGCGCTCCGGATGCTGGGGCATCGGTTACGACAGGCGATGGCCCTGGGCTCGCTGGAGCTACTCGAGGTCTAGAAGATCAGCTTTCAGGTGCCCAGGCTCAGAGAAATGGCTCCACTGTAACCAGCCAGGGGCGTGATGGTGGTGGGCCCGCAGGCGACCACGATCTTGGCCCTGGGCATGCTGGACCTGCTCGAGGTCAAGAGGATGGAGTCGCGGGCGCTCATGGCCCGGCGCAAGGCTCGACCCGTGATCGAGAACAGAATCTCGTTGCCGCCACCTCGCGTCATACAGAGGTTTCTGCTGCAGAGCATCGGGGTGACACGGCTCGTGCAGCTCAACGGAAGCGAAAAGGCGAGGTTCAAGTCCGTAATTTATCGAGGTCGCGCGCTCGTATCGTTGACGAGGGAACCGAAGGAGTAGGTCCAAGAGGGCACGCCAGAACCTTGCCTACAAGCAGCCGTAGCCAGTTTTGATAACGCGACAAAGTTCCATCGAGGCGCAGTGGGCTCGTGAAGCCTGTGAACATAAATGATCGCTTGCACAAGTATCTGCGTGCGAGCGATCGTGCGAGCGACGGCTGTGCTCTTGCCAAGCTGCGATTGTGAATCGTCGTCGGCCAAGATTGTCCCGTTGTCCAACTTGTCCCATTCCCATTATCCCGCGACTGCGCAACTCTTTTTCGTTGCACTGTGTCTTGTTTAAACGTCCAGCTAGCTGCAGTGCCTGGTCTTCTTCTTGTGGGACGTCCCCAGGGTCACTCGCACGCACTTTCCGACGCTCCTGCTGACCTCCTGCTCCAGCCAGCTCCGAAAGCACAAGCGCGTGCAACACGTTCGTGTCGATCGGGCGTCTCTGTCGCGCCGCATCGCATCGCATCGCATCTGGAAGCCTCCTCGCGGCGCACCGCCATCCATTCCTCTGTGCAAGCTGACTGGAACGCAGCGCGGTGCGTGCGCACTGCGTGCAGCGCAGGGGGTAGCGCAGCGCAGGCGGGCCGCCGGGACGATCTTCCTTCCCGCTTGGAAGCGAATGCCGTCTCATCTCATCTCATCTTGATCTGGTCAAAGATGATGATGATGATGATGATGATGATGATGATGCGCGCGCTCGTCGCGCTCCGTCGCACGCGCTTGCATCGCTCTCGCGACTGATTGCAGGAGGTGACAAGTCCACGACCAAGGTCCTGATGAGAGGTATGAAGGGACGGACGCCCCACGCGCAAAGCTTTGCGCGAGCGAGCCCTTCGATCGATCGACGAATTGCTGTCCTATCCTATGCCATCATGGACCATCACCTCATCGCATTGCCAATGCATGCACTCATGATTGATCTCACGATGCGGCAGTGGTCGCGGCAGCGGGCAGTGGCAGCGGCACAGCACAGCACAGCACAGCGGCGCCGGGGTCGATCGTCCATCGATTGTCTGTCCGTACCCGAGGCTTTTTTGATGTCCATTTGCTTGCATTGCTTTGGCGTTTGCGTCGGACTATGTCGCCTCCCGCGGGGTGTTGTGTTGTGTCGTGTCGTGTCGTGTAGGCCTAGTGGGGGGAACACGCCGTCGCGACTCGCTCGCGCGCGCGCGCGCGCGCGTGCGTGCCACCCATTTCCTTCCTTCCTTCCTTCCTTCCTTCCTTCTTGACCCATGAAGATCTCGGGAATCGCCATCATCATGAAGATCGACCATCGTCCGTTGGATAGTTCTCATCAAGCCTCTCGCGTGCAGTGCAGAGCAGTGCAGTGCAGTGCAGCGCCCGCCGCGTTCGTTCGTTCGTTCGCTCCGAGTCCGAGTCCGAGTCCGAGTCCGAGTCGTTTTCCAGGGCCGCCCGGCTGCCGCTTCCTTATTTATCTTATCTCTGTTGCACATTGTTGCATTGATTCAATGAACTTCAATTGCATTGATTGACAAACCGGGCGAGACCAGACCAGACCGCCAACCCCAGCCAGCCCCGAGCGCGACGCGACGCGACGCGACGAGACGCGACGAGACGCGAGGCGAGACGAGACGAGACGAGACGAGACGAGACGAGACGAGACGAGCGAGCGAGGCGAGACGAGAGAGCGAGAATGGCCCCGAGCAAGATGCAGGACGGCGAGGGCCTGAAGATGAAGAAGCCCCGGCACTCGTTCCCGGTGCATTTTGCACGGTACGAGGTGCTTCACGTGTACCTGATGATCATCACGCTCGTGGTGCTGGGCGAGATGACGATGGCGAAGGAGTACTACGCGAACTCGGTGTCGCGGTCGTGCGTTTGCGGCGACGACTACGATCCGAACGTGGACTACTTCGCCAACAAGGTCGAGCCCACCACCAGCACGGGCTGGAGCGTGGAGTACCACAACAACTACAAGGTCGTGACTGACAGCTCCGGCGTCACCGCGTACTTGTACTTGTGTGGTACTCCGGCGCCGGATGTGGAAACGGACGCCAACACCTTTCTGGTCTCCATTCCCATCCAGCGCGCAAGCTCCGCCTCAACGACGAACTTTGCCTACTTTGAGTACCTGAACCAGCGCGACAGCCTGGTTTTTTACCAGTATGTGTTTGGGTACGTCACCGACGCCTGCATGATCAAGCGTTTCGAGGACGGCGATCTTCTCGACACCAGCAACGGCAACGACGCCGCTTCTGCCAATGTCGACACTCGTTTCGTCAGCTATGCGCCAACCGATGCCACGATCCCGTACATTGTCGACAGCGCCTCGTACGAGGACGGCCCGGTGTCGACGGCCGAGTGGGTCAAGTTCTTCTCCCTCTTCTTCAACCGCGAGGAAGCCGCCAACGACATCTTTACCCGCATCAAGGATCGCTACGAGTGCACCTCCGAGGAGGCGGCCGCTGCCCCGAGCGAGCCGACCCTCGCGGCCTTTCAGATCCCGTTCCTCTCCGCGACCTCGTCTATATACTACGAGACCGCCAATGCCGCTTGCTCCGACTTTGACGAGAACACCATCATTGCCAACTGGGGCATTCGCGACCAAGCGAGCGCGGACTTTCAGCTCATGGAGGACGCCGGCGCCACCGTTGTTGGCTACCTCGAGGCGCTCACCGCGGCCAACGGCGGAAACGACGCGAACATCACCTTTGGACAATTGCTCGACACGATCGCTGACGTGGACGTCATCCTCTGGGAGAGCACCTTTGACTCCATCAAGGACACTTGCATGGACAGGCTTCTCGAGTTTTTGAACCAGACGAAGGCTGGCCGCAACGGCGAGGTCTACGACTATGGTGCGCTCGTCAGCTCCGACGGCGGCACGTCCTGGTTCGAGTCCAAGTCTGCGCAGCCCGATGTGGCGCTCCGCGATCTCGTCTCCATCCTCTACCCGGGGCTCCTCCCCAATTACGAGCGCGTCCTTTTGCGCAAGGCTATTGCGCCCAACGTTGAGGAGGAAATTGTCGCTGACGCCAGCCAGTGCGAGGACGTCAACACCCCCCTCTACAGCGACTGGGTGGAAACGGCCTGCAACGACGACAGCGACAACGTAGAGATCGTCGGTGTCGAGGCCGTCAGCGCCGACGACATCTGCGATGCTGCTCCCAGCACCGCCAGTGTCCGCGGTTCGCCCGCGGGTCTCCTGGTAGCCGTGGCTGCCTTCTTCGGCGCCGCTCGCGCCCTTTAAGCGCGCTCGCTATCCAGCCCAACGTCCTGCTCGCTCATGATTGTGTCTCCAACGTGTCTTTTCTTCTCCGGTCGCGTGCGTTTTGCCGCATGATCTGGACTGAGTTCGACTTCATTCGGACGCAAGGGTTGAGCGCTGACGCGGCGCATGCTGCCACCTCCTGCCAAGCCAAGCTGGCGGGCTAGCTAGCCAGCATCCATTTCTATCCAATGTCTTTCCCTTCGTTATTTCCAATATCATGCCTCTTTCACCGCAAGATTCGCGATGGAGGGGATCCAAGCCTGCCGTGCCGTGCCCACTGCTCCGAAGATTCAATCGCTTGATGCCGATGTCATTATTTCCACGTTGCTGCATCAAAGCCCCGCCCGTGCATGGCGCATCGGCACCACGAAGAAAGCTTTCGAGCGCAGCTCCGCGCAAAAGGTACCAGCCAGCCAGAGAGTCGCTTACAGTGTTATCTAGATAGGCCGTGGCACTCAAGCTTCGTCTGCCCAGACGGTGTTGTCCTTCTTGGAACTGTACAAGCGCGCGTGAATGTAGAGGCTCGTGATGATCATGGGGATGCCGCAAATCGCAATGAAGAGCATGATCAGCGAGAGCACAATGATGGGCTGCAACGTCGTCTCGCAGAGCTCCGTGTAAATGCCGCTGTAGACCTCGCCAATAAAGCTGCAGTTGCCCGCGGTCTTCAGCACCTCCACCTCGTCCAATAGGGGCTGCAAGGTGCTCTTGATCTCAGCAAACGTAGCGTTCAGGGACGATACCTCATCCTTAAAACCCGTCGTGCTCGCGTCCACCGTGTCCATCGACGTCTGCAGGTCCGAGATGATCGAGTCAATGCTCACGGCCGCGTCCGCGACGTCAAAGACCGCCGTACGCGCATCGTCAAGCGTGGACTGGTCCGCAGATGTATGGTCACTGGGCGGCGCGCAGGTTGCATCCCGAGTACAGGCGCGATCGCAGGTCGGCGTCGCGGTGCAGCCCTCTAGGGTGTAGTTGGTAAAGCTGCCGCTGCCCGTGTAGTGTCCGCGCGCGTAGTCGTTGAGCGCCGCAAGCACGCTGTCGATGTCGCTCTGCGAGAGGCCAAGGTCTGCGCGCTGCAGCCCGTGCACGTCGTCACTCAGGCCCTCGAGATCCTCGAAATTGAGAGCCTCATCGTCGATGAGGTTCTCGCCCTCCAGCGCGGCGAAGGCGTCACCAAAGTCAAATTGCTCGCTCATCCCGAGCACGGTGAGGATGCCGGGAGGCGCCGCCGAAAAGCACTCTTCAAGGATCTCGCTCACATCGAGATTCATTGCGCCGCTATCGCTGCTGTACGAGGAGCTGCCATCGTCGCCGTTCAGAATCGGGTCCAGGTAGAGTGAAAAGTTCGTCGGGATCACGTCCATGACAACGCAGGCGTCCGAGAGCACAATCGAGATTGGGAAAAAGATCCCGCTCAGCAGAAAGAGGAGCATCATGAACAGGTAGCTCAGAAAGAACGAGCACGAGAGGCACCCGTGGCCCACCTTGTCGTCGATCTTGCAAGGTGTGGCAAAGGTCAACAGCACGAAGATACCGGCCACGAGCGAGAGGAAAACCGTCGAAAAGAACAGAAACGAGGCTGTCGTCGTCGTGCCCAGGTATTTATCCGCGTACGTCTTGGCGTCATACACAAAGTCGCTCAGGTCATCGCGAAACTCAAGCACGCCCTCGATAGCCTCCTTGGCCGAAGACGCAGCCTCGTCAATCAAGTCTTGCGAGTCCACGATGCTCGCCTGGATTTGCTCGCGCGTTTCCTTGAGCGATGTCTTGATAGGCTCTCCCTGGTCCTGCAGCTCCGTCAGCGCGCTCTGAACCTGGGCAGAGGCTCCGTCCAAGAAGCTGCTCGAGTACCCTGCGGGCAGCGAGACGCCGCTCACAACGGTGCTAAAGGCCGAGACGGAGTCAATGAGGTCGTCCAGCGCCGTCTCCATGGTTGCGGTGTCCTCAACCATCGAGGAGACCTCCGGCAGGATAGTCGTGCTCAAGTTGGTGATCGTGTCGACCGGGGTAATGACCTCGTCGAAGAACGCGCCCATCTCGTCGGCAAGGTTGTCGAACTCGCAGAGCGTGGCCGCCGACCCGTCGACCATCGAGCCGATGTTTGAGATCGCAACAAACGCCAGACTGCATGCAACCACGGAGAAGAACATGTAGAAAATGATCGGCAGCAGCTTCTGGATGAGCGAATACTCGTCCGGGTTCTTCCGCTTACGGCAGCAGCACCTGTTTGAGCAGAACACGCAGCACGGGCACACGAGAAGAGAAATCACACAGAGCGCAATGCCCGGACTAGCGAGCGGAATCACCGAAATAGCGTAGTCTTTGGCAAATGCGCCCTCATCCTCCATGCCGCTCTCCACAAACGCGAGAAGCTGGTTCTCGCCGCGATACTCTTGCAGTCGGGCCACGAGCTGGTCTGCTTGCTCGTTCGCGGCGTCTACGCTCGAGCTAATGGTCTCCTGATCCATCGCTGCGCTTGCCAGCGAGGTTTCGTTCGCCGAAAGGTAGTCATCGCAAAATGTCTCCGCATCGCCGCGAACTACGGCAGGGAGGGCCGCCAGGAGGGCCGCTGCGCAAAAGAGTCCGCGCATATTGCTCAAGACCGCTGGTTCGCTTACTCAGACTGCAGGCAGCGCGCTTCGGCCTGCGCGCGGCGTGCAGCGTCCTGACTCTCTGCACGGTGTGCCAGGCGGGCACGGCACGGCACACCAGAATCCGTCAAATCAAGTCTGCTCGCCGGTGCCTGATGCACACCGGTGCCCTCAACGTTGTTCTTTAGGCCATAATCTTCGCGGCAAGCACTCGGAAGAAGCGTCCGAGAGCGGCCGAGTCAACCGTCTTTAGGTTCCACAGTGCATAAATGACGGCACGTACCCCCCGGCGGCCAACCGGGGTGGCATGTGCGCGTAATAACAATCTCGATTTATCCCGTGGATCTCGAATATGGCCTTTCGCTTCCCCGTCGCAACGAATATGACGGCTTCATCCACGTACGGCCCGGGGGGGGGTTCCCTCTGCCTCTCATAGCCAGGCGAGATACGCTGCAGAAACGAACGTTTACGTACCCCTCTGCACTTCACAGTTTGTCAGACCTTCGACTGAACCTTCTTACGTTGCGGCTCAAGTCGTCGGAGAGGGCTCTCTTATTTTGGCTGGAAAGGGGCGGGATCTGGGCCGGGGAAGCGCGGCCGGCCGTGGCCTTGATGACTGACAAGCACAGACGAATCCATTCGCACCATGCCAGGTGCGGCGCCGGATTCTGCGCGACTTTTACCTCTCCCGACGCTGGGCGGCGGACCAAAAGCGGAGCGGCCGGGCCTCGCAGGGCCGCTCTGCATCGGAGCTCAGCCCGGGCCGGCACCTTGAACTTGGACTTGAAACTAAACGTCCACAACGGGCAAATATGTCCGGTAGCGTTAGGCCTAATTTATAGACCAGAATGGGAATGAGACCACGAGCCAGGGCTCGTTGAGATGGAATTGTTGGGATTCATCAGACCAAGGGCCACGGAAATATTGGGATTCACTAGCCCACGAGCCAGGGTTCGTCGAGGGCCACGGAAATGTTGGAATTCATCACACCACGAGCCAGGGCTCGAGGGCCACGGAAATGTTGGGATTCTTGACGGCGTGGCGCAACTTGTTGGTCGGATTGCCGTTGTTCGCATGGAGGCTTTCCGCAAATCCTCTTGAATCGTAGTTGTAGAACGTGGTGCTCCCGTCCACGAGGCCAAAGAGCTGAAAGGGCGAATACTTGCATCTCGGCTTGTTTCGCTCGCACGTGTCGAAGAAGAAGATCTCGTCGATTGACCAGTTGAGTGGCGTGAAGGCAGCCTCGAGGCACCACTGTATCATGCGCCGCGACACTCGAATAGCGCCGGCGTTGACCCTGCCGAGGCGCAGTCGCGGCTGCCAGTATCTTGCGATGCCCTTCCACATATTGACGTCTTCGGTCGCGGCTTCTTTCTTCAAAACAGCCTCTGGACTGCTAGCGAACTGCCACGAGACCGCGAGCAGGTCCGAATCGTCGTGCCCGACCCTGTCGAATAGCGTGGAGAGCTTCCCAGTGAAGGTTACATCGTAGTCGAACACCCAGAGATACTCTAGGTCTGGGCGGGAGTCGAGCATGTGCTTGAAGATGACCATGGTCGACGCAAACGTATGGAACCACATGAGCCGATTCACGCTGTGATTGTCCCTTGCAAAGGTCATCGTTTCATTGGGGGGCCGCTTGTTGCAGAGAAGCGTATTGTAAAAGTACAATTTGCACGACTGGGCGAAGCCGACGGGCGCCTCAAAGGGAATTACATGGCGCACGATCTCGTCGTTGTCGAGGCGCAACAGCTCAAATCCGATATCCGCGGCGCGGTGTTGCTCGTCTTTGATGGCTGCGTACATCTCCGGCGAGTGTTTGCCCTGGAAGGCGGCAATAACCTCGCCGCCCTCTGCGTAAAGGTGGCGCGCCCAGGCGTGGAGCGTCTGGTTCACGCGCTCGGTAAAGAGATGGCTTTTCATGACCATGGCCTGGTGCGCGAATCGCCCGCGTCGCGGGCCAGTCCGTGGTGGTCTCGGCCTGATCCCCATGATCTGCGCCTTGGCTACCTTTGCCATGCGCTCCACCTGAAAAGCTTTTGCGCACGCCTTGGCGTCACTGGTCTCGAGCATGTCATAGAGCCAGGAGACGAGCGCGCCTGAGGCCTTGAGCACTTGGTCTTTTTTCCACGCGTACTGCACTGGAAGCGGGTATTCTCCGGCCATCGCACTTCCCCAGAGGATCTCGTCTGCAGGAACTTGCTCAAGCAGGCTAGCTAGACGGCACTCCGAAGTCGATCCCGCGAACCCGGCCATGATACCCAGTGTGCACTCATCGAGGGAGACGGGTCGGAAACGTGCCTCGTCCTTGAACTGAGCCGCGTCCGCGTTGTAGAGCGAGCTCTCGGGCCGGAACCAGAGCGCGAGTACAGGCCGCATGCGAGGATCGGTCTCCCACTCGACAAGGGAGACGTTGAGCTTGGTCAGTTTGCTAATGTCAATGGCCGGATTGAGCGGCGTAATCTTGGCAGGCGGCAGCTCTAGGTTACGACGGCCTTGCCTTCCCCCAGGTGGCGCCGAGACAAGGTCTGCTGCGAGCCCGCTCGTCTTGGTCAGCCGGCGCCTATTGTCCCCAGGCCCGCGCGCCTCGTGAAAGTCGGCCGCGGCGGGGCTATGCGCGCGCATTATGCACTCGGAAGACCCGAGTCGCTTCCAAAGCGCGCCTAGAGACACGCCTTCGCGGAAACGCATCCCAGGGCGTACGTACAGAACGCGCTCGTAGGAATCGAGAGACCAGAGGGCGCGCATCTCGTAGCCGCCGTCCGCGACCACGACACGGGCGCCCTTGCGAAGCATACTTCGTACCTCTCTGCGCTCCAGACCTGCTGGGCTTGTCACAACTACGAGCTCAGCGAAGCGCTTTCCAGAGGCCCGGTTGGCTTCGTCCACCTGTCTGCTCAGTGCGCTAATGTGCAGAAGCTGCATGCGCATCAGCAAGGTGCGTTTGTTCGCATACTTGTCCCTGAGCGTCTCGAGGCTTGCCTCGGCCTCATCGCTAAAGTCCCGGAGCACGGTCGCCACGCCGAGTCGCGCGGTCTGCGTCGCAAGCCCGAATCGCGCGCGCTCGGCCGTGGCATCCAGGAACGGCGATGATGATGACGACACATCCAGCAAGGCTAGGGTGTTCGGCTCCACGACCAGTACGAAGATAGCGAAGACCGTGGCAATCGCCAGGAAGAGGCCAAGAAGTATCTTGGTGGCCCTGTCGGCCGGCAGGCGGGCCTCCAGCTCTCGCCATAGTCTCGGGCACTCGGCCCGGGGTTCTGCGGCCTGCATCGCCGATGCCGGCGGCGAGTTCTCTCTCGCCCCGGCGACGGTCCCGGCGGCGGGCACGGGCCTTGGGCTCCGCGCAGGAGGCCTCGCGGGCGCCGCCTCCAGGCGGGCGGGAGTCGGAGTCTCGCTCGCCTCGCCGCAGCCCGTTGATGCCGATACCGGTGGCCCTCGCGCTCCTCGAGGGCGCCGGCGGCGGCCCGGGCGCAGTGGCGGGGGCTCTCTGCGCGCGCGCGGAAGGGAAGCGGCCCGCGGCTGGGCGCGCGCGCGCGGGGTGTCGTGGCCTGCGCGGTTTTCGAGGTTAGTAAAGAAGGGACTTTGGGGCACCCGAATCTCGCGCGGGCACCCGAAATGATCGAAATGATCGGGCTGCAAGCCGGATTGCACGGCTTCGGAAGATCTCCAGGCCTACGGAGCATACTGGACGCGCATGGGGGCAGGGATTTTCCCGACCTCGAAGAAGACGTAGAGTCATACGTACATGTGTCGCGAAGTTGCCGATATCTGGCGAATGTTGCTCCAAAACGAAGTTGAGGGCACGCGTGGATCATTGTATGATGGAATGCTCCTCTTGCATTGCCGCATTGTGACCTGGATATGCTCCACGCAGCCGACCACCCAAGTTATCCTGCTGTAGAATCTGTGTTTGCAAAAAGCTCGTGAAAGAGTTTCTCGAGCGTCAGCGGGATGCCTCAAGCAAGGATTCTGTACAAGAGCATCACATCATCCTGCAACAGATTGACCTTGCCAAATTAGCCAGACCTTGCGGCCACCTCCGCGTGAGCAGCTGGCTTGATCTTTATAGACCAAAGGCTCCTCGCGCGAGGAAGCCCTTCAAGAATCGAGCGGGGTTGGTTGTGTACGTAGCAGGTTGCGAACTTACTACGTATAGGCCTATGGAGAGACGTTACGGACTCGGACTCCGACTCCAACTTCTGGGCCAGAACCCTGCGGCAGAGCAGCTCGCCGCGCGCGACGCTGGGGCCGCGAGGATGGACCTTGCAGCCCCCTTCGGGCGAGACGGCCCGGCGAAGGCCGCGCCGCGGGGCCTTCCGCGGCGAGCTCTTGCGGCGCTGCTCGTGGTCATGGTATGGGGCGCCTTGACGCTCGACAAGAACCTGACGAGGATCCCCTTCGACGTCGTCGCGCAAGCGGAGGACGGCGGGGATCTCGCCGGGCAGGACCCCACTGATGCTGCTGCTGCTCCCACTGCTGCTGCCGCTTGGCCGGCGGAAGCATCGTCGCCGGCAGAAGATGATGGCGTGGACTGCGAGCAACCAGAAAGCCTCGTGCAGGAGGCCGAGTGCGGCCATGATTTCCAGGCGTACTATAACGGGAGCAAGGCGCGAGACCCGGCCGGCCTCCGCATCGCCTTCTACGGCCACATGCACGGCAGCACTGCGCTGCCCTTGCAACGATTCTCGGGTTGCCCTGTGAACCACGGCAAGGGCACGCCGGGGTGCCTTCAAGATCCCAGCTGCTCCATGTTCCGCGTCCCTCGGGGCGGCGATCTGCGCAAGGCAGACGTGGTTGTGGTCGATCGCACCGACGCAGAACGCCTCACCACGAGCCGCCTCTGGGACAAAGAGATTCCCAGATATCGAGAGCCGCAAGGGCCCGCGCCGGGCCGCAGGCGCTATCGTGTCATTTACGTTCGCGAGGCAGGCTACGTGAGCGAGGCGGCGCAGGCCGAAGCAGACTTCGTCATGGGCGTGCACTACTGGAACGCGCTGCTCAATCCAAATTTCTTTGTACGGCCCATGACCTTTGTGAACCGGAATCAGAGAGTCGCGCGCGCCGTCGCGTCCAAAGGCAGGCCTTCCTTTGCGATCTCAGTGACGAGCAACTGCGAGCCGACGGCAAGTCGTCGCGGCGTCTACATGGACGCGCTGCAAAAGGCGCTCGGCACGCGTGTGCGCGTCGACCGCTACGGAACGTGCGGCCGCGGCTTTCGGCGCGCCCCACCCAAGCCCCTCGCCAACATGGCCGACCTCGCCGCTGAGTACAAGTTCTACCTCGCCTTTGAGAACACTATCATGGACGGCTACGTCAGCGAGAAGCTCCTGCAGTCTCTGACGTTCGGGCCAGTGCCGGTGTACTTGGGCGCCCCTGACGTCTTCAACATCACGCGCTTGCCATCCTTTATTAACGTTCACGACTTTGGCTCCCCGTCGGAGCTCGCGGACTATCTCGTATACCTTGCAGGCAACGAGACGGCCTACGACGCCTATCACGCGTGGCGGGACCTCCCCGTTAATGACATGTTCACGGACGACTATCTGGCCAGGGTGTCGCGCCACGTGCCCGGCCGCTCGGCGTACCGGGCCATCCAGGAGGCCTACAGGAAGGCAGCTCCGGACCGCAAGGTCAACCCCACTCGCGTCGCAAATTGCTGTACCCTGTGCAACCCTGCCCTACTGGAGGAGCTGTCGAAGCCAGCCCTCTCGCGGCGTTTCATCGAGCGCAAGCCGTGGTCCGTCTCCCAGATCCAGAGGCAGCTCTTTGATTGATTGACAACCATCTTGACTGACAGCTATCACCCGCCCCTTGCCTTGGCATCTCACGAACGCGCTCTCTGCGAGACATCGAGACATCGTCTGGAACGAGAGTCTATCGTAGAACTGGGACGAGAATTGAGAGAGCCTCTTTTCAGCGACTAGACAAACACCTCACGTCACACAAACTATGCACCATGCACCAGGGCACGTACAGGACGCTACCGGTGTCACGCGTCGTCACACGGACCCGGTGGCTGTTCCCAGCAGCGGCCACAAGATCTCGTGCAACTTTCGCATGCATGCGGGTGCACCCGCACGAATCTTGTGAGAGCACAAGCGTTTCTCTGCGGGCGAATCCAAATGGTCATCTGACATCGAGCTGGGCCAGGAGTTCTTCTCATGCATGTTCATCATGCTCATGTCCATGTTCATGCTCATGCTCATGCTCATGCTCATGTTCATGCTCATGTTCATGTTCATGTTCATGTTCATGCTCATGCTCAAGCTCATGCTCACGCTCGTGCTCATGCTCATGCCCATGCTCATGCTCATGCTCATGCTCATGGGCCGATCTGCTCTTCTCCGCTCTGCCGCTCTTCTCCAGACCTCCAATCAGCCGAAGCGAAGCGCGCGGCCGCCTGCTCCCGCGCCTCCGCGCGCGCGTCGCGTCGCGCCGCGTCTCGCGCCCTGCCGGCCGCACTTGTGTCGCCGCCGCAGAGCCTCCGGCCGGCGCGGGCGCGGCAGAGCCCCGGACGGAGTCCGGAGTCCGCGGACGCGAGCCGCTGCTGCGCGCCGGGCTGC
>KQ758850.1:12107446-12119243 GCA_001462505.1 Aurantiochytrium sp. T66 | reverse complement strand
CGCCCGCGCGGCCGAGCCCCACGCGCCGGCCACGCGCGGCCGGCCGAAGCCCCGAGGACGCCGCGGCTGGCGCGAGCGGAACCCGCGAAGGGAAAGTCGCGGCGGCCCGAACTGACGCGTCCGCAAAGCTGCCTGCCCAACGACCCCGAGGACCGCCGCCGCGCGCAGCGACGAGGAGCCGGAGAAAAGAAGAGCGGAGAGCACGGCAGGAGGAGCTACCTCCCGCCCGCGCGCCAGTCTGCCATCACAGGCTGCACGACCGGAGAGACGCGCGAAGACGGCTGCCCCCGGGAGCGAGAGCCCCTTGCATGTCGATCTCGGTGTCCGCTGCCGTCCCCGCCCCAACAACACTCGCTTCGTCTTCATCCGCCGCCGCTGCAACCACGAGCGCTGCGTCGTGCCCGGGCCCTGCCCGGATCGCTACCACGGCACGGACAACAACGGTCTCCATCTCGGGCCCGCCGCCCGCGCAAACCTCGTCGGCCACGCCGTCTCTCCCGGAACGGCCCGCCCGAGCCGGCTCGACGAACGGGACCGAGCCCGCCGCGACCCGGGACGCGGACGCAAAGCCTGCGTGCGCCCCGCCGCAGCCGCTCGACAGCCCGCAGGCCCGCGCCGCGGCCAACGAGCGCAGCAGCCCGCGCCGCAAGCGCAAAGTGGAAGAGGCGGGTCTCCCGGGCCTCGCGCAGCAGGGCGGTGCCAGCGCCAAGAGCCGCCAGCTCCTCCGCGGCATGGCGTATGCAGCGGCCGGCTGTACGGGGTCCAGCAAAGCCCCAACCGTAAAGAATGGGGGCCTCAACGAGGACCGCTTTCAGATCGCGAACCTGACGCTCGACAGGTCCGAGGACAACGCGCTCTACGTGGGCGTCTTCGATGGCCATGGCGGGCCCGGGGCGTCCTCGTACCTCTTTGAGCACTTTCTCGATAGCTTCAAGGTCGTCATGAATGAGGGGTCTGCCTCGGACGCCCCGCTCGAGGACCTCCTCCATCACAGCTTCATGGAAGCCGACAGAGCCCTATTCTCTGACGTCGAGCGCCTCGGGCGGGAATTCGCGCACTTGCGTGAAGAGCGCTGCAAGTGCAACTTTTACCGCGAGTCGCCATGCCGCTGCATGCGCGCGCCCCGCTCTGCCCACGAGGGCAGCACGGCCACCGTGCTCATGTACACCAATGATCGTCTTTATTGTGCAAACGTAGGTGACTCAGAGGCTTTGCTCGTCACCAAGAGCGGCTACATCCGGAGCACCAGCGAGGCCGGCTGCAGAGACTTTGACGTGCCCGGCGCTCGCTCCGCAGTATCCCACCACAATTACCACCTTCAGCAGCAGCAGCAGCAGCAGCAGCAGCAGCAGCAGCAGCAGCAGCAGCAGAATCACCACAGCCACCAGCAAAACCTTAACTCGCATCAGGAGCCACAGGTCTTGCAATACCACCCCATGCAAATTCACTCCAATTATCAGCAGGGCGCCAATCCGCAGCTGCTGCTGCAGCAACAGCACCAGCAACACTTTGTTTCCAAACCTTCGCAACCGCCCAAGCCGCCCGTCACCGCCAACTCCGACGCCATCATGATGGACCACGCCGCCGACAAACTGAGCGCTGCTGACGGGACCGCCGACGCCGGCAGCAATAACAATAGCCACGACAACGCCAAACTCGCGCCCGCTACGCCCGTCATCGATGAGTCCTCTCCGCGCAGCGGTGACGCCATCGCCGCCACTGCGGGGTCCGCGCACCTCTCACCATCCTCGCTCGCCACAACCTCGGCCGCGCCGAACGTCACGAATCCCGTCGGCGGCGGCATCGGCGCCTTTTCGCCATCTCCGGCGTCGCCTTCCTCCTCGACGTCCTCGGCCGCGCCCAACGTCGCGGCCGGCCCTTCGGCACCGCCAGTCCCGGCGCCCTCCTTTATCGGAGCGCCGTCTGCTGGGGCCATGCCCCTTCCTGGCACGCCAGCATCGGCGGTGTCCACGTTCAAGACAACTGATGCCCCGCAGCCCCGAGCTCTCCGGACACACACTGGCGACGGATCATCGGGCGAAATCGGCGCCACGCCTCCCGCGCAGATCTCAGATACCCAGGCCGCGAATGCCCCAACCGCAGGCGCCTCTGGCGCCGCGAATGCAATGGGCGTTGATCGGGCCGCCACGTCAGGGCCCGAGACCGTTTGCATGGACACCTCAGACTTGGTCCCCAGGCTCGTTCTGCGGCCCGTGGAACCGGGGTGCCCCGAGACGCCCACGCTCCGCGCAGAGACTTTGACCATTGCCGATACTCCCGTGCCCGACCTCCAGAACGAGGACTACCTCCGCGTCAAGCAGATCGCAGAAACACGCGTGCGTCGCAAGGCCTCCAAGACACGCAGCCGCAGCGACGGCATCCGCCGCGGGCCCTCGAGCCGGCACAACTACGTCGCGCTCGAAGGCGCCCACTCGCTCAACATGACGCGCGCCTTTGGCAACTATGGGCACAAGGTCTTTAGCCAGGACCCGCGCCGCCTCATCATCGAGCCCGAGTCCCCCATCATCGTCAGGCCCCACGTCAACATCTTCGAGCCTGCCTACAAGGACGACTTCCTCTTTGTCGTCGTCGCCTCGGACGGACTATGGGACAACCTCCGAAAGGACGAAGTCTCCAGCGTCGTCACGGAGTTCTGCGTGCGCCGCATCCGCGAGAGCTCGGCAGACTCCGAGCCCACCTCCATCACGTCTTCGCCCACCCGCGTCACGCCTGCCGGCGCCGGAATGCAGGACGAAACCAAGAGCGTAGACTCCGACACGGCTCTGCTTACCTCTCTGGCAGAGGGCGCTGCGGAAGAGCTCCTCTCCCAGGCTCTCAATCGCAACCGCAAGCTCGACGACATTACCGTCGTCGTCGTCTTGTTCAACAGCGTCCTCGCCGTGTTCCGCGACAGCCCCTTCTTCTAATCAGCCTCGCCCACAGTCATCTAACGCCACCAATCGCGACGTGCCAACGATGGGGCGTTCGCTTGTTCGAATCGAAAGCCACATCTGACTTGGCGTCCCAACAGGAGGACGTAAAATACACATTTCTTGCTTGGCTTTGCCCATTCTTTCAGGTGCGAGCGCGTAGCGAGCGCTCTAGGAACTCGTCAATCTCCTCCGTGAACTCGCCGGGCTCGACCAGCAGGCCCAGATCTTGTGGCGCGAAGCGGTCGAAAAACAGCTGCACGGCCCGGAGATCGCCCGAAATACACGCCGCGTGCACCACCGAGTTACCCTCCCGGTCGTTGACAAAGTCCGCGACGCTGTCGCAGCACTCGAGCAGGAGCCTCATGACCCGCAAGTTGCCACTTCGGGCCGCGAGGTGCAATGGAGTTTCGCCTGACCCACGGGTCAGGGCCCAGGCGTCAGCGCTGTGCTCGAGCAGGACTTTGCTAGCCTTGAGCCTGCCATTCGCTGCGGCATAATGCAGCGCCGTCCACCCGGACACCGGGCAGACCTCGTTGATCCCTGCGGCTCCGCTCTGAGGCTTGTACACCACTGTCCGCGCGCGAATGTGCTGTTGCAGCCGCTTCAGGTCACCGTTGGCGGCCGCGTCCCACATGTCGACGGGCCGGAACATCGTGCAAGCCAGCTTCGTCAGCAAGGCCGCGCTCGCCCAAGATCTCCTGCGTCGCTGCAGAGGCGTTGGGGCCTTTGGTGGCGGCGGCGGCGGGCAGCGAGTTGAGCGGCGACTCGGACTCGAGTGGTGTACTAAAACGAAACTGACGGGACTTTTGCGGGGACGTCGCGGGGACGCCTTTGCGCACACCTGGAAGTCAGGTTCTTCGCCGCTGTGCTAGCTGAGCAGGCGTTGAGGCTAGTAGAGTTGCAGCAAGACCTAGCAGAATAATCTCTGGGCCTTGAGCAACCACCAAGCCGGGGCCGATGCTTTCGAGAAAGTGCGCAAGACGGGAAGTCTTATCAAGGCAGCACGGCATGAAGACCAGATCGCAATGCATAGGATCCGCGTTGTTTAGGAATCAGAAATCTCTCGTAAGCAACACGTACGTCCGTAAGTACGTACATGCAGATGATCGTCCAGCGCTTTATGCACAGGCTGCTTGCTCGTCGTATCGCATCATCGACAAGCTGCGCCCGGTTCACCACTCCCCGCTGTCCCCACTACGATTTCATTCTCCCATATCTCCTTCAATTTTTCTCCAAACCCGACGATCTCGACGCCTCACGCCTTCGCGCAGCGTTGCCCGCGCACTCGCTACCTCACATTGCCCCGCGCGCAGCCCGGGCGGCGGCGCGGCGCGAGGAGCGGCGCGGCGGTGGGGACAGGAGGCAGGTGTCTGCGGCGGTTAGCGCCGTCTTGGGCGTCTCCAAGAGCATAACGCCTTTCGGAGCCCGCCGCCGACCGTCGCGCGCGTCGCGGAGCGCGAGAGCCGAGCAGCGGCGCAGCGGCCCGCGGCACCCTCCCCCGCGCAGAGCCCGCCCCGCGCCCGCGCCGGGCCCGGACGGGGTCGGGATGGCCGGGAGCATGGAGCATGAGATGGACGCGGCGAACGGCGCCGAGAGCCCCGCGGCGGCGACGGCGACGACGACGGCCGCGGACGAGGGCGAAGGCGAGAACGCCGTCAGGGTGCACGAGAGCCCGTTTCCCGGGTCGAGGCTGATGATCCGGGAGATGGTGCTGGAGAACTTCAAGTCGTACGCGGGCGTGAAGCGCATTGGGCCGTTTCACAAGTGCTTTAGCGCCGTGGTGGGACCCAACGGCAGCGGCAAGTCGAACGTGATTGACGCCATGCTCTTCGTCTTTGGAAAGCGCGCCAAGAAGCTGCGGCTCAGCAAGGTTTCCGAGCTGATCCATAATTCGACGGCGCACCCAGACTGCGAGTACGCCAAGGTGACCGTGTGCTTTCAGAACATCAAGGACCGCGAGTTCCGCGACGAGGACGACGACGAGGGATTCGAGGTGGTCCCGGACTCGCTGCTCGAGGTGAGTCGCGTCGCCGACCGCAACAACAAGTCCGACTACTACGTCGACGGCAAGAAGAAGTCCTTCTCTGAGGTTGCCGACCTCCTGCAAACCCGCGGCATCGATCTGCACAACAACCGCTTCCTGATCCTCCAGGGCGAGGTCGAGCAGATCTCGCTCATGAAGCCCAAGGCGCAGAACCCGCACGAAGAGGGCCTCCTCGAGTACCTCGAGGACATCATCGGGTCCAACAAGTACCTCGAGGCCATCGAGGAAGCCACCAAGTCCGTCGAGGAGCTCACACAGTATCGCGCCGAGAAGCTGGGCCGCGTCAAGGTCGTAGAAAAGGAAAAGGATAGCCTCGAGGACGCCAAGAACGAGGCGCAAGAGTTCTTGAAAAAGGAAGGCCAGCTCATGCAGAAGCGCGGGGCCCTCATCCAGGTCAAGCTTGCGCAGTGCCGCGCAGAGCAAGAGTCCCTCAACGAGAAGCGCGAGAAGCTCGCCGCTAGGCTCCAGGAAGAGGAAGAATCTGCCTCGGCTGCCACCTCGGAGTCGAACGGCATCGAGGCCTCGGTGGCCGCTCTGCACGCCGAGCACGAGACGCTCAGCACCGCGCTGAAAAAGAGCAAGAAGGAGTTCGCCGAGATGGAGCGCAAGGACATCATGTTCCGCGAGAACCTCAAGGACGCCCAGGGCCAGAGCAAGGAGCTCGAGGCTGCGCTGGCCAAGCTCGAAAAGGCGAGCAAGAAGCACGCCGCCGCCGCCGAAAAGGCTGCACAGCAGACCGTGCCCCAGCTCGAACAGGCGGCCGCCGACCTTCTCGAGGAGCGCAAGGCCACAGAGGCCAAGCTCGAGGCTCTCTTTGAGTCTCTCCAGGGCGAGACGAGCAGTCTCCGCGCAGAACTCGAGGCCAAGCAAAAGAACCTCGCCCCGCTCAGCGAAGAGGTTGCGGCGGCCAAGTCCAAGCTCGATGTGGCCACCACCGAAGTGGACCTTCTCCAGGAGAGCACGCGCGCCAACCAGGCCCAGCTCGAGCACGCGCGCGAAAAGGTGCAAGAGCTCCAGGCCGCCGTGGCCTCGCGACCGCAAGAGATCAAGCAAGCCGAGGCCGACCTCGCCAAGGCGCAGCGCGATCTCGACGAGACTCGCGAGGGCTTCGAGGACGCGACGCAGCAAGAGGCGGCGCTGGAAAAGCAGGTGACCGCGTCCCGCACCAAGTCCGAGGGCGCCAAGGCCCAGCTCGCGCAGGCGTCGGGCCGCGGCGTTCTTCTGGGCAGCCTGGCCGAGGCGAAGGCCGATAAGCGCAGCCCCATTCACCGCGCCGGGCTCCACGGCCGCCTCGGCGACCTCGGCGCCATCGACCCCAAGTACGACGTCGCCGTCTCGACCGCGTGCGGTGGACTCGAGTTCCTCGTCACAGACGACACGCGCGGCGCCGAAGCTTGCGTCGAGTTCCTACGCAAGCGCAATCTGGGCCGGGCCACCTTTGCCATTCTCGAAAAGCTCGAGCACTTGCGCGCCAAGATGGACCGCAAGATCGAGACGCCCGAGGGCGTGCCCCGGCTCTTTGACCTCGTGCAGACTCGCGACGACCGCTTCCGCCCGGCGTTCTATTTCGCCATGCGCGACACCCTCGTGGCCAAAGACCTCGACCAGGCCGTGCGCATCGCCTACAAGGGCAACAAGTGCGTCTGGCGCGTGGTCACCCTGCAGGGCCAGGTCATTGACACCTCGGGAACCATGTCTGGTGGCGGCAAGAAAACCAAGCGCGGAGCCATGAAGCTCGTGGCCGAGACCAAGGCCGCGCAGCGCAGCGGGCAAATGTCCGAGGAGGGCGACGACGATGAGGACCTGGGCCTCGTGACCAAGGAAAAGGTCGAAGAGCTCGAGCAGTCCACCGCCAGTCTCGTTGCCGAGCTGAAGAGGGTCCGCGAGACCAAGGCACAGCTCTCCAAGGAGCGCGTGCGCCTAGAGAAGCTCGTGGCGAACCTGGGCCGCATGATTCCCAAGATGCGTCTTGAGATTGACGAGCTCGCCAAGCAGGAGCAGGTCCTTCATGAGACCATTGCCGATCTCGAGCCCCGCTGCGAGCTCTCGACGGAGGACGCCAAGCGCCTTGCCCAGCTGGAGAAGGAGCGGACCGCCCTGCAGAAAGCCTTCGACAAGGCGCACAAGAAGCTTGCCGCGCTCGAGGAAGAGACCTCGGCGCTGCACCAGCAAATCTCGGACCTGGGCGGCCCCAAGGAGAAGGCGCTCCGCAAGCGCCTCGCCGAGATCGAAAAGGGCCTCGAGACCAATCGCAAAGCGCACACCAAGGCCCGCAACGAGGTCACGTCCTCGGAGGCGAAGCAGGAGAAGGCCCTAAAGGCCATCGAGGAGGCCAAGGCCGAGTTGGACGCCAACGTCGAGCGCGTCGCCAGCCTCAAGGCCGAAGCCAAGAGCGTCGAGGACGCCGCGCTTGGGGTCCTTCAGGCCTTTGAGACGACCAAGGCTGAGGAGCAGGCCAAGCGCGAGGAGCTCGAGGCCCTGCAGGCCAAGCTCGCCGAGCACAAGGCCAAGTACAACAAGGTCGAGAAGCTCCTCGTTGAGATGCGCGGCCAGCTCACGCAGTACGACGACCACGACATTCCGCGCCGCCAGCTCTCCGTCGAAAAGCTAGAAGCCGATCTCGACGACCTGCGCGAGCGCTTCGCTGCCAGTGCCAAGGAGCGCGAACAGCACGCGCCGCCAGCTCCGGCCGAGGACGAGGATGGGGACGAGGCCATGGAGCACGACGAGGACCAGGAAAAAGACGGCGTCAAGAAGGAGTCTGGCGACGAAGGGGAGGAGAACGAGGAGGAAGAAGAAAAGGCCGACGCGGCCCAGGGCCGGCGCCGCAGCACGGCCGCCCCGTCGTCTACGACGATGCAGCTGCTCAGCGAAGAGCAGCTCGCCGAGCTGGACATGGACCGGCTGGGCATCGAAATTGATGCGCTCAATGCGGACGTGGCCAAGCTGAAGAAGGTGGTTAACCTCGGTGCCATCCAGGAGTACCGGGCCCGCGAGGCCGAGTACAACTCGCGCATCCAGGACCTGGACGCGGCGACCCAGGAGCGCGACGGGGCGCGCGAGGCGTGCGAGGTGCTGCGCAAGAAGCGCCTCACCGAGTTCATGGCCGGATTCTCGCAGATCACTCTCAAGCTCAAGGAAATGTACCAAATGATCACCCTGGGCGGCGATGCCGAGCTCGAGCTCGTCGACAGCTGTGACCCGTTCTCGGAGGGTCTCGAGCTGAGCGTGCGGCCGCCGAAAAAGTCATGGAAGGTCACGGCCAACCTGAGCGGTGGTGAGAAGACGCTCAGCTCGCTGGCGCTCGTCTTTGCGCTGCATCACTACAAGCCCACACCGCTGTACGTAATGGACGAGATCGACGCCGCGCTCGACTTCAAGAACGTCTCCATCATCGGCAACTACATCAAGGAGCGCACGCGGAACGCCCAGTTTATTGTCATCTCGCTGCGCAACAACATGTTCGAGCTCGCGGATCGCCTCGTGGGCATTTACAAGACGCACGACGCCACCAAGTCGATCACCATCAACCCTGCCAAGATCGTGCGCGCGGCCCAGCTGGCCGATGCCGACGCGAAGCAGCAGAAGCAGCGCAAGGCCAAAGCTGGTCAGGCCCCTGCGGAGGACCGCCATCCGCTCGCCGTCGTGCAGACGAACGCGCAGCAGCAATAACATCTTTTTCTCTGGCCTGCGCTCCACGTGCGCAATCTCTGCACAAACCTACCTATACCATGAACGGCCTTGGACACAGACTTTGACATTTCTTCTTTTTCTCTCCTCTCGTATACTGCTCAACAACTTGGTTTTGCGCTTGCCAACACATGTGGTACGTACGTACTTGCTCGTCATCATCCTCGCCAGCGCCCAAAGGTGGGGGCTAGACTTTTCGTCGAGCTTTGCGGCAGCAAGCGTCTGTCGTCGGGGCGCCCGTAAAGCGTGACGGGCACGTCGAGCGAAACCATGGGATCCTGCGCGTAGTTTGTGCGGATGATCACCCGGATGCTATGGAACACGTGGCACGCGGGCCCATGCGCCGTGGGTCGCTCGAAGCTGATGGGCAGCTCGAGCGCGGCCTCGAGCGAGACGCCCCTGCCGCCCCCCAGATCTCGCTTTACAGGGACGCCCGAGGCCTCGAAGCGCTTCCACCCTTTGCCGCCGAGGCTGATGTCCTGGGTCTCGCACAGCGCGCAGGAAATGGCCCGCACTGCGTAAAAGGACTCGTTGGTGATGTCAACGCTGACCTCGGCCGTGTCGCCGACCTCGAAGGCGTTCGTGCTCACTTGCACCTGCACTTTCAGGTCCCCGCCGCCGTCGCCGATGAGACAGGATCCGCAACCGCCAAAGGATCTCGTGAACGTCTTGTCCACAGCACTCACGATTGCGGGCCGCACGGAGGATAAAACGACGTCCTGGTCCCGGACCGTGGACGACCCATCCGCGCAGCGCAGCGTGGCGCGTACCAAGTACCGTATCTCGCTCGTGGTCTTGCGCCTGGGGTCAGGTCTGATCGAGGGCGCGGCGTCCGCCGGCACGCGCACGTAGAAGGCGCCGCCCGCGCGGTCGACCTCGCACTCCTCGCCGACGGTCTCCGTGACCGTATGCGGTGACCTCAAGCTGCGCAAGCTCGAGGTTTCGCGCAGGCTCCACTTCGTTGTCGTGATCTTGACGAGGCGCGCCGCGATGCTCTGCACGTCGTGGTCGTGGTCGTCGCCGTCGTCGTCGCCGTCGTCGCGGACCTGCACGGTCCCGTTGAGCAGGTCGCCCGCGGCGACCTCGTGCACGGCGAGCCTGACTCTGGCCCGCACGGCGTGCGCCTGCGCGGGCGCGCGGCCGTCGCCGCCGTCCCCCTCCTCCGCCTCCGCGGGGCCCGTCCTGGACGCGCGCGCGCGGCCTTTCCAGGACGCCGTCGACACCGCCGACGATTCCGCCGCGCCCATGGCCGCGCCCGCGCGCCGCGCGCGGACTCTGCCTCGGGCGGGCGGGCGCGGGCGCCGGGCGTGCGTCGCGCGCGGGCGGGTCTGCGCCGCGGGTCTGCGGCGTCGGGGTCCGGAGGCGCGGGAATCGGGCTCTGCGGCACTATACGACTCGGAGTACCACCATTATGTCATGTCGTGGGCCGTGTGCGCATGACATCCCGACGCCCCGCGCTCGGCGCGCGCGAGAGCGGCGCGCGCGCGGAGAACGACAGCCTCCTCGCGACGGGCCCGCGGCAGCAGCGCTCTCCGTCTAGAGCTGGCCTCTTCGCCAATATCATTTGGGCTCTTGCCCGAAAGGGAGACGTGGACGAACGAGGCTACAATGTGTGCGGGCCAGAGGCTCTAGCTAGGAGAGGAGAAGATAGAAGCGGCAGATTACGGTTGGCTAGCTAGTTGTAGACCATGTACTTTGCGGTGGAGGAGAACTTCTGGTAGCCCTTGATGACCTTGTTGATGGCATCGAGGAGGTCCTTCTCGGTGACGACCTTGCGCCTGGCGCGGATCGCGAACATGCCGGCCTCGGTCGTGACGGAACGGAGCTCGGCGCCCGTGGTGTTGGGCGTGAGGCGGGCGAGGAGCTCGAAGCGAATGCCCTTTTCTACACTCATGGACTTGGTGTGGATACGCAAAATATGCGCGCGGCCCTCGAGGTCGGGGAGGCCGAATTCGACCTTGCGGTCGAGGCGGCCCGGGCGCATGAGCGCCGGATCGAGCGTGTCGGGTCGGTTGGTGGCCATGAGAACCTTGATGTTTCCGCGCGCGGAGAAGCCATCGAGCTGCGTGACGATCTCAAGCATTGTTCGGTTGACCTCGGTGTCATTGGAGCTGTCGCCGCCCTCGCGGGATCCGCCGATGGCGTCGATCTCGTCAAAGAAGATGATGGCGGCCTTCTTGGAGCGCGCCATCTGGAAGAGCTCGCGCACGAGACGAGCGCCCTCGCCGACGTACTTTTGCACGAGCTCGCTACCGATGACCCGAATAAAGGTCGCGTCCGTGCCGTTGGCGCAGGCGCGGGCCGAGAGCGTTTTGCCGGTGCCGGGCGGACCGTAAAGCAGGATTCCCTTGGGTGGGTCGATGCCCAGCGCCGTGAACCGCTCCGGGTGCAAGAGCGGGAGCTCGAGGACCTCGCGCAGCTTCTCGAGGCCCTCCTTGGCGCCGCCGACGTCGTCGTAAGTCACATTGGGTTTGTCCTCGACGGTCATGAGCGAGACCGAGGCGTCGATACGGGGCGGGAGCGGGATCTTGATCGAGTACTTGCTCCTGTCAACGCCGACGCGCATGCCCTCTTCGATGTCGGTGGGCGAGAGCTTTTCGTCGAGGGCGACCACGAACTTGGCGATCTGCTTGATGGACACGACGTACTTAGCCTCGTCCGTGTCGGCGTCGATGATCTTGGTGCACCGCGCGACCTGGAGCGGCTGCTCCTCCTGCATCATCTGCTTGTCGGACACGAGATCCCAGAGGCTGGGTGCCGCCAGGCCGGTGTCCGACTCCTTGACGCCAGCGAGTTCATTGACGCGCTTGAGCGTGGTCTCCACGGCCTTCTCGGCCTCCTTGATTGCCAGCGTGTACGCGCCGAGGCCGTAGCTCTTCAGGAGCGCGATATCGCCTGCATCGAGTGCGGCGTTGACCTTGTCCTCGGCCTTCTCCTCCTCCTCCTCGCCCTTCTTCTCCTCGTCGCTGTCCTTGGCCTCCTTGAGCTCCTCCTCCTTGCGCGCGGCCTTGGGCGACTTCGCCTTCTTCGGGTCCTTGCGGGCCATCCTGCTCAGCGCCGGCCGCCTCGCCTCGCCTCGCTCTCTCTCGCCGCGCGCAGCGGCCGCTCCCGCCTCCGCTCCCGCTCCCGG
>KQ758850.1:12026809-12043408 GCA_001462505.1 Aurantiochytrium sp. T66 | reverse complement strand
GCGGGCGGCGGCGGCGGGCGGAGAAGGTTTGCGTGCGGGGAGGAATGCGGGTTTGAGACGACGGCCTACTTGATGGACAACGTTCCACGCTGGCCCTCGGCGAAACTCTGCTCGGCCCGGGGAATTATCCCGATTCGCCGACGACCCGGGCTCGGACCGACGCTGCCGACGCCAAGCCGGCCGATCGATGCCCCGGATCGTCGCGAGCTGCACTGCTTGCTGGGCTGGGCTTCAAGCTCCGAGTCGCCACGGCGACGAACGGACGCGAGAGCGGCGAGATGATGATATTCTTCTTTTTTGCTATGAAGAACTTCAAGTTGAAGAAGAAGATCATGGCATGATGGGCCCGAAGGCTCTGACTGATGATAAGCCGCCAAGCGCGATTCCGACGAAGCAGGTCAAGCAAGACCTTGGTCAGCTAGAGCAGAATCTGGAAAGAATACTGGCGGGGCTGGGCGAGACGGGCCCAGAGCCCCAGATCTCGGGTGGAAGAAGCAGCGCGCTCATGTTGATGGCCTACTTGTCTTACCCGGATGGTAGACAAAATATGGCGTCTTCAAAACTTGGACGGGCACAGAACAATGCAATGACTACCTGAGGCTAAGTCGCAAAAGTTCTCCAAGGCTCTGCATGCTGATTCGAGTTTCTCACGCTACCAGCTTTTCCGCCGAGCTTACGCTTACGCCTTAGTGGAGTGTCGCCCATTTCGCTGCGCGATGCACGCGCGGCTTGGTGCGACTTGGCGCGCGCGTACTGCCCATTCTCTCCTCAAGGACTTGTTATCATTTGCAAGACCAGAGCTGCACCATAGCTGCATGATGCACCACATCGCATCGTCCATTTTTGGAAATGTGCCAGCGCTATCCGGTCACACTCCTAAGTCGTCTTACGTTATGCGGTCCAGAGAATCGATCTCATAACCATTGATTGACGCGCAAATAGTACAAGTCCTTATTATTAGTAGCTGGCGAAAGCCGCTACAAGTCTCTATCAGTTCAAGTTACCAGCATCGGATCGCGCGTTCTCTTGAGAACGCTCTAACGACCATCACCTAACTGGCACTCGAAATCGGCCCCCCTCCTTTCGGCCGGTCGCTGCACTGCATTACGCAATTATCAATCGAGCGCAGGCTGCTCTGCACGTGCAAGTCTGAGGGGGGGCTCCGTGTGCGCGCCAACGGCGCTTCGAGTCTGGCTTCCCTCCCTCGCGCGGGCCGGGACGTCCTGCTCTTCGCGGGCTTGCAGTGCAGTGCGGGCTCGCGGCCCTGTTCTTCGGAGAAACTTTCCCCGCCCGCGGACCGCGCAACCCGCAATTTCAAAATCGGCCTTGTTGTGAAGTTACAGTGGGCGCCGACTCGGCAAATCTAGAGAAACGCGGGTTTCCCCGCCAACCACCGGCGCCTAACCGTGCGACAACGTCCAGGCTCACAAACTCGCAACCAAACCCCGCCTCCGACCCGGCGCCGACGCCCGCCCGCGCCTCGCGCGCCGCCCGCTTCTCGCCCGCCCGGTGCCCCCTCCCTCGCGTGCGCCGCCCTCGCCCCGTGCCGCGCCGCGCCGCTATTCTGCGCGCAACTGGGCGCAAGAGCCTCGATCGTGCGAGGCGGAGCTCTCGCGTACGCAGCGAGCGAGCGAGCGTGCGCGCGCGCGAGCGTGCCGGGTCTGCTGCGCCACGCGACTAGACGCCTGCCAGCGGGCCTGCGCGCGGTGCGGAGAGACTCTGACACAAAATGTTCGTCATTTGCCTCGAGGGATGCCACGGTACGTTGCCTTGTGCGCAGGGCCCAAGACCCCACCGCGCGTGCGCGGTACAAGAGAGGTATGGACACTGACCACGCTCGCTCGCTGCCTGGCGTCGCCCGCCTCAACCTCTTTGCGCGTGGCTCGCTGATCTCGGTTGCTCAGGATGCGGTAAGACGGAGCTCTGTAGACGGTTTGAGAGCGAGGGTTTTCGCACGCTGGACGAGGCCTTCCTGGACATGCCCTCGTACGGGCTGCACCCGCAGTCGTTGCTGATGGAGACGACGTGGGTGTGCTCGTGGTTCGAGCGCCTGCTCAAGCACGCGCAGGCATTCAAAGAGCGGGGCGAGTCCCACGAGCGTGTCGTCTTCTTCGCTGATCGCTCGCCCTTTAGCGCCGTCTTTTATAGCAGCAACGGCGACCTGCTCAACCCCATCATCGCAAGACAAATGGAGGAAGTCCGCAAGTTCGCGGGCATCCACATTCACACGGTGCACGTCCGCGTCCAGCGCGACATCCTCTGGCGCCGCGTCCAGGCCCGTCTTGAGCTCGAGCCGGACCGCGCTCTGTACAAGGAGGACCAGCGCAGCTGGATGGACAAGGTCGTCTCTTTCTACGAGGGCTTCGCCTGGGACACGGAAATCGACAATTCTGAGGAAGATGTGACCATGTCGCTCCAGGGCCTCCTGCACCACACCGTGCGCACCATTTGCAGGTCGCTGCCGGACCTCGACGTCTGCCTGCGCGAGGCCGCCCCGCAGCTGTACAAGCGCGCGACCATTCGCTCCGCGATGAGCGACGACGAGGACGCCATCGCGCGCGATGCAGATGGTGGTCGCGTCGACCTCGACCTGCGCTCGGCCTGCATCCCGCACCTCGCGGAACCATCGCCGCGCTTCGGTGGCTCGCGCAGGATCCAGGCGGCCCCGGTCCACATGAACGAATAGCAAAAGAACGCCGCACCGCGACCGGGCGCCACTCCCCGGTAGGCAAATCATTTTCGTTGACAACTTTGTACTAGCTGGTCCTCATTTTTGTCGGCGCAAGGTAGACGTCCAGACGATTTTTTGGAGCATCCATGGCAGGCATTTCCTCTGCGCCAAGCTGAGCCCAAGCCCGTGCCCTGCGAAGGTAAGGGCGTTGCTCCGCTGTTGGCACCGCCAGTCACTCACTCAAAGGTCAATCCCGCTTGACGGACCACGGAACTCGCGCGCGCGCGGCGACCCTGCGGCGAGCGGCGGGCGGCGAGCGGCGCGCGGCAGACGCGCGACCATGCTCCGCGTCGAGGGCGCGCAGCTCTTCCGAGCGGTAAGTGCAGGGCGGGATGCCTGGGCATGATGGCGACCATGGGTGGTCGCCAGAGGGGTGGCGAGGGGGAGGCGTCGGTGGCTCGAGCGCAAGGACTGACGAGAAGCGCCGACGCGCGCCACGGCTCGCGCAGAGGCTGACGAGCTCGATCCTGAGCAACAGACCGGTGGTCATCGCCAAAATCAGGGAGCTGGACGACCGTCCCGGCGTCTCGGACTATGAAGTGTCCTTCGCCAAGCTCGTGGACAAGCTGACCAATGGCACTGCCATCAGCATCAACGAAACTGGTACGACCGTGACAGTGCGCCCCGGGTACATGCTGGGCGGCGTGATTGAGCACGAGTGCGAGGGCCGCGCGATCGGGTACTTTTTGGAGGGCATTCTGCCGCTCTGCCTGTTCGCCAAGGAGCCTGTGGAGATTACGCTTACCGGCGTGACCAACGACGATGTAGATATTTGCGTGGACCTCTTCGCGGCGGTCTCGCTGCCCCTTGTGCGGCGATTTGGCCTGGAGCATCCACCGACGCTCGAGGTCGTGCGCCGCGGCCTGGCGCCCCGGGGCCGAGGCGTGGTCGTGCTGCGCTCGCCCGTGGCTCGCGAGCTCCGCGCTGTCCAGCTCATGGACGCTGGCTTTGTGCGCAAAGTGCGCGGCCTGGCCTACGCGGTCCGCGTCTCCCCTCAGTTTGCCAACCGCATGGCGACCGAAGCGCGCGGCGTCTTCAACACGCTCCTGCCCGATGTCTACATCAACACGGACCACACCAAGTCGCGAGATGTGGTGCCAGGTTTTGGGCTCTCTGTGTACGCCATCACGACCACAGGCTGCCTGCTTGGCTCGAAACGCGCGGCGACGCGCCGCTCCTTGCTCGACAAGTCCCGGGGCGAGGAGTCCAAGCGTGCCTTTGGCGTCGACGACCCGGCGGCGGCGTTCCGCGCCGACAGCGGCGCAGCCCCAAACGACCAAAACGACGAGGACGACGAGACGCGCACCAAGGGCTGGAGGATACCTGGCGTCCGCGCGCAGTCTGAGCCGGAAGAAGTGGCCACCAACGTTGCGCACCAGGTTCTCGAGCAAGTCGCGCAGGGTGGCTGCGTCGACGCAACGCACCAACCGCTGCTCTTCATGCTCATGACCCTGTGCCCCGAGGACGTCTCCAAGGCGCGCGTCGGTACCTTGTCTCCGTACTCGATGCGCTACCTGCGCATGATCAAGGATTTCTTCGGCGTCACCTTTCGCCTCCAGGTCGATGATGAAACCTCCACGACCGTGTGCTCGTGCGTCGGCGTTGGCTATAAGAACCTCTCCCGCAAGGTGACATGATTGAGTCGTGCTGTGCGCGCGGGTTCGCCGGGGTGGCTGCGCGTCGTGCGCCCGCGAACTAGATAAACAAGTGTACAATCCATGCTATGCATACATCAAATTTGGAGAGAGGGGTTCTTCTACTTGCAATCAGACGGACGATCAGGATGAGGAAAAGAGCAGAGACTACACGCCGCCGTCGATGCTAGTCACAGTCTTGTGGTGGCGCGGCGCCTTTCGCATTCTCGGCCGGCTCGTTGGCACGACAGCGGTGACAATGTCAGAGATAGCCGCGGACCCAATGATGTTGTTGGCGGCGTGCCGCAGGGTTTCGATCTCGCCGATGTGCTGCTCGACACCAGCAAGCGCCAGCGAGCCGACTTGGTCGTCATCGTGTAGCACGAGCGCGTCCTCTTGGTCGTCTTCGCCCATGGTGAGCAGAAAGAGGCCCACGGAGACAATGACGCACGAGAGAATCTTGATGCGGAGATTGTTGACTGCGGATTCGCGGCCGACGCCAAGGATCTTGAGTGCGCCCAAAGCGAACAAAAGGTTGAGGCCCTGGGACAGCGAGGCTTCGGCGGCGTGCACAATACTCGCCTGATAGTACCAGCTGTACGCGAACTGGCTAAGGTAGTAGCCGAAGAGCGTGAGCAGCTGGCCAAAGCCGGAAAAGAAGATGATCTTGCGCGGGATGTTCTGAAGGTCGATGAAGCGCTGCCGCAACGAGGGCACAAAGGCGTAGACGATGCAGAAGACGACTGCGAAGCCGCACCAGGCGATGAAGAAGAACTCGAACTCGAGGTCGGCGGGCAGGATGCCGCGAAACTTTTCCTTCTTGGCAGAGCTCTTGAGACTGTACGACATGACGAGATCGTAAATGCCCACGGCGAACTCTGAAATGACGACGTTGCGGACATAATTTTGGGTCCAGAAATTCCAACGAAGCATGCGTTTCATGTCGCCGTCGAGCGAGGGAAGGATGCCTCCCAGAACAATGATGCAGTAGCAAAAGAGGTCGAACGGGCGGATGAAAGTCGAGCCCGTGAGCGCAGCGGGCACTGCGGACCCGACCAGCATCCACGTGCTGCTAACCTGAATGAGCGGGTTGATCACCGTGCTCGGCGCATTATCGTAGGCCTTGAGCAGGAAAAAGTAGTGTGAGAACATGAGGATCCCACTCAAGGTGGCGAGCCACCACTCGAGGTCGTCTCCCGGGGACCAAATGAACTGGGGTTGGATTCCCATTTGGCTCGACGTGTCCTTCTCGAGCATCGAGGCCACATGCATGGCTTGCCTCGAAAGGTGCACGCGTTTCAGCGACAGCATGTACATGATGCTGCCGGTCGTGATTCCCGCCACGGCGCAATCCTGGACGCCGTCGAGGTGTTCCTCCTCGTCCTCGTCCTCGCTGCGGCCGTCCTTCTCGTCGTCGTCGTCCCGGTGCAGGCTGATCTCATTACCCTCGATATCGTTGGCCATGACCGGAATGCTGCGCGGCTCGGCGGGCCCCGCGCCGCTGGCGCCGCCGTTTACGCCATTGGTGGCGAGGCCAGCCCCGTCGAGGCCCTCTGTGCTATTTGCGCGCGTTTTGCGATTTTTCAATTCGAGGGAATCGGAAGAGCTGCTGGACCTGATGCCGCCGTCTCCAAGACGTCCAGCATCGGCCGTTGGATTTCGTGGGTCGCCCCCGAGGCGATTCCGAGCGCCGTTCTGTGCAGGCTCGCCGCTCCGCATTCTTCGGAGAGGGCCGTCATCGAGGGTCTGCGAGCCGGTGCGGCGCTTCATCATGCCGGGCAGCGCCGTCCCCTCCTCGCCACGCGCGAGCGCGGGGAGGTTGTCCGCAGAGGACTTGTTGACCATTTTGTCCGACAAGGGCACCATCTCGAAGCCGTGCTCGTCCTCGTCCTCGTCCTCGCCGATGCACATGTCGCACAGGATATCCGCGGCGCTCCAGCACAGCGCCGCGCCCAGCGTGGCGATGAGCCACTTGTTCTCGTCATACCACTTGGACTCGTCCATCTTGGCCGCCGTCGCCGCCCGCTACGGGCGGGCGTCGAGGGCGAGGCGAGCGTCAGCGGTCTGGCCGAGCTGCTCTCGCGCGCGGGCGCGGGCCGCGTCGGCGGCGCCCAACGGCGCCGACAGGCCGGGAGTCGACCGCGCTGCGCAGAACGGAGGCCTGGTCCGCGGTGGCGCGCGGCGCGGGGGAGGCGCGGAGAAGGCGCAAGGGCCCGGCGGCGGCACGGGGCCGGCGGCGCGGCCGCAATTGCGGTCGCGCCGGGTCGTGACGCCGCGCGGCGAGGTCGGTCGGGGTGAGATGAGATGCCGGATGCGTCACGGCCCGTTGGACGCCGCAGGCGGGGGCAGGCGGGGGCCACGGCCTGCGCGGAGGGGCAAGGAGGGGCGGGCGCGAGCAGGGGCGGCGGGCCTGCCGCAGCGGGCGCGGCCGACGAGGGACCGGGCGGGCGCGCGAGGGGAGCGCGAGGGGGCGCGAGATTGAATTCGAATTTGCAGTGGCTTGCCTTGCCTTTTCAAGTTGTTTTTTGTTGTCTTTTCTTTTCGAAAATCTGCATTTCTGTGCTTTTTTTTTTCCATTTTCCATTGGTAGTACGTACGTGACGTACAAGTTTGATTCTGTGAACTTCTGTCTTCCTTCTGAGTTCTTTCTTTCCCTGTGGATGACGACGGCCGCCCGAGCGACAGCCCGACCGAAGATAAGCCACGCAGCGGGTGGCTTCGGCGCATGAAAGAACCAACAGAGGCCGGCCTGGCGGCCCCTGGTCGATTTTCGACGTAGCGGTATCTGCCAGCAGCAGCGATGATTTTGCCGCGCCGCCCAGAAGCCGCGCAGCGGCCGCCACGGCAGTGGCACCCATGGTACGCACTACTAGAGTTACCAATAGCCGCCTCCTAGAAGGAGCCGGCCGGCCGCGCCGCCCGGGGCCTCTGGCGCAGGCGCAAGCGCATGAGTCACGACCCAGTAGCGTGCGCTCGCTTGCCGCGGCGGAAAGGCGCGAAGCAGGGGGCGACAAGAGAGGAGCGGCCTCTGGCGCTGGCGGGAAGCGGCTGGAACCGACCCAGCAGCGGTGGGCTGTTCGTTTTCGTCGGCCCGCCAGACCCGCTCGCGGCGCCCGCCCGAGACCCTCGCGGCGGCCCAGCGCGCGGCGAGAGGCAGCTCCTCCCTCCCCCGCGCGCGCGAGAGGCCGAGGCGGCGGGCGGGCCGGCCAGCCGCGGGGCAGGAGGCGCGCCGGGGCGTCGATCGTATCATCGCAGCTTCGAAATTGAGCGGGGCCCCGCGCGGGCCGACGTTGCGCCGCGCCGCGCCGTGCCGCGCGCAAGGCAAGGCAGCCAGCGCGCGCGCTGTGGCGCGGCCCGCAGATCGCGAGCGCGGCACGGAGGCGCGCGAGGTTTCCAGAACCGAAGCCGGAAAGCTGCGGCCCCAGGATGGGCGAGGCGGCGTCGAAAACCGCCTCCTTCAAGAAGCGCGAGCTGCAGGCCGAAGCGCTGCGGAGCAGGCTCGAGGGCGACCTGCACGCCGCGGAAAAGAGCCTCGACGACTTACTCAAAGTATGCTGCGAGGCCTCGGGCCTGGCGACCGTTGATGCACTGCACGAGTCGCTGCTCAAGAATCCTGAAGCGGCAAGCATCGATGAGCGCCTCGAGGTCGCCTTCCTGCTCGACGCCCTAGGCAATGTCTTGCGCGGCATCGAGCAGGAAGATCAGGGCGCCGCGAAAGCGCCCGCGTCTACGGAGGAAGAAAAGGCCAATGAGACGACGGCCGCCAATGGCGCGGGCCCTTCGGCGCTCGCGCAGGGAGCCACCTCGCTCGCACTCAAGCGCATCGAGCAGGGTCTCGCACTACGCAAGGCCGCGCACGAGACAGACGCAAGTAATGAGCGTCTGAAAATCACGCTCGCACGCTCGTACTCTTCGCTCGCCATGTATTACCACGGACGACGTATGCAGGAAGAGGCGGACAAGGCCCATCTCGAGGCGCTCAATCTCTTCGCGGACGTCCCGCTGCACAGCACCGCTCGGACCACCAAACCGCCTTCGCCGGCTGCGGCGTCGGCGTCGTTTCCGTCCTCAGCGGATGCCCAAGGCAAGGCATCCCCAGATGCGGGCCCCGGGGCCACGGCTACGGAGATTGAAAATGGTCACAGTGGTGCGGCGCTCGAAGAGGCCGTGAAGCAAAAGCTCTCGTGGAAAGACTTTCGCGATCAACGCCTCAAACTGCTGCAGGCCAAGGTCAAGGCGCACATCCTCCGCGCCCACCAGAATCTTCACAAACAGGAAGCGAGTGGCGCGGACGAAGACAATGGCGTGCGAGAACATCCGGCCTTTGCAAGCGTGGCGCACGGTGTCCAGCGCGTGGTGGCGCAGGCGCAGCGCAGCCAGAACGCACCCATTGGCGCGAACGATGACGGCCGAAGCCGCAACAATGCGAAAGGCGGACACAGGACGCGAATGCTCTCGGGTGGCGAGAGCAGCGACCCGCGCCACACGCGGTGTCGCCTGGTCCTGCTCCGGCGTGACGTCGCGCCCGCAGGCTGCGCCACTCTCGAGCCCTTGCTCATGACGGGTGAGGGCGAATTGGCAAAGCGGGCCGGCGAGCAAGCTACAAGCCTCGACAGCACGGATGAGCACATTCCCGAGGTCATCGATCTCGATCCAGACACCCAAGAGCTTATTCACCTCGGCCGGCAGACGTACGGTGACGCTCTCGGATTCTTTCAGAGCCGCTTGGAGACGACTCGTCACCGGATCGGCTTTGTGCGCCTCGACAGCACGCAGCACGATCGCCTCATCAGCCGAAGGCACGCGCAGCTAAAGTTTTCAAAGGTCCACGGTCTGTTGGCAACTGCGCTTGGACAAACCGGCACGGTCAAAGAGGCGCTTCCTATGAGAGGAATGCAAGAGGACGAGGAGAATAAGCAGGGCAACGCAGAGAGCGTAGATGTGCGTAGCCAAGTGTCGCAAAAGGCGGATACGAGCGCCGTCGACAAGGCCGATGCCGATCCAGAGGCCGAGGGCGGAGTCTTTCACACGGCGCTAAGCTCGGCGGGCGAGAGCGCCGAGCCGGCAACCGCGGCCCCTGGATCCGCGCCCCCGCCTCCGACCCTGCGCGACCGGCGTCGCGTGGGCCCCGACGAGCTCGCCTGGGTGATCCGCGACCTCGACAGCACGAACGGAATCCTGGTGAATGGAGTCCGCGTTCAGGAGTACCCGCTGCGGCATGGCGACATTGTGAGCTTTGGAGGCGCCACGAGTGTTCCTTTTGGCTGCGCAGTGCTGACGCACAAGCGGCGGCCCGTGACCTCGGTCTTTGTCTATCGCTTCGAGGTGCTCGACGCGCAAGGACCCTGGCAGGGCAAACCGTACGGGTCGATGACGGCAGAGTGGATGCCGGCGCCATCCACGGTGGCCTCGCAACTCGACCCACTGGTGGAGGTTTTCTATCTGGAGAGGTCGCGGTCCCGGGACGCCGCCGATGCTGCCGCTGGATCCGCGAGCGACATGGAAAGTTTCCACTTTTTCGTCCTGTACATTTGCGCTCATCCGGAAAATATACCGGAGGACGACGCGCAGATTCGCAAGCAGCTTGTTGAAAGTATTCGTGCTGCGAACTTGCTGCACCGCAAGGCCGTGGAGCTCGACATTCCGTTCTCACACTGGGCCAGCTGGATCCGCGCCCAGGCTCTCTCGCGGCCCATGTGAGGCCTTGCACGATGCACCGTCGTCGCGCATGCGCGCCTCACATGCGAATTGCGGCGCGTTCTTCCACCCTGCTGCCTTTCATTTTTCTATTGTGTATGTATTCTGAAAACATCATTCGGTTTCCGCTCAAAGGGTATTGCGTTGTCGCTTGGCATGGGACCAAAGCAAGGTTCTAGCTATCTCTCCGCCCAAGAATCTCTTTAGCCAGTCGCGCGGCCCTTCTTCAAGGTCACAGCGACTGAGCGAAAGGCGCGGTGGTGTGGCGTGCCGCCATAGACTTTCTTGTTGGCTACGAATTCGCTCGCCAGACCCTTGCGGGCCTTCATCTCCTCGCTGGGCTCTCCAAATTGCCGGAACCAGTCCTGAAAGCCGGAGACCGGGGGCGGCTTGGCCGTGAGAATCGCGGTGCGCCTCTCCTCGTGAAGGGCATCGATTTGGGCCGACACGGCGCCCAGCTGGTCCTCCAAACGCGAAATGCGGGCAGCGAGCTTGGCGAGCTCGTTGCCCTTCTCCATGCGCCTTACTCGTTTTGACCTGCGATGGTACTGGAAATAGCCCGGGTTGCGCGACTGCGCAATGGCAGCCTCGAGGTTCTTGGTCATTTTGCGGCTGTTCTCGAGCGCGCCGTCCTCGTTCGGGTCGTCACTCTTTGCCGTGAGCCAGTGGTTGAACTCGCGCGCTACGGCCGCCTGCTCCGCGAGAAGCGCGCGCTTTTTCTCCAGGAGAACGTCCATGCGGTCCGCCATGCTCGCCGCTGCGCTCAATTCCTCCGGCGCCGCTTGCGGTCCTGCACGCGCAGCGTCGCTTTGCTGCAGGTACTCGCGGGCGACCGCGGTTCTCCTCGCGCGCTTCAAGCACCTTCAGAGAAGCGATTCCTGCGCAGAACCTCTTATTAGATATCATTACAGAGCAAGATGAGATTCATCTTGCACTCTCTCGATCATATTCATACGTACGTATCCGTCAAGTCACACGCCAAATATCGTTTCAACGATTTCGCGTCGTATAATCCCGCAAGACTCCTTGTCTCCGCGTATCTTCATGCGTCGGTGCCTCCAACCCACTCTGTGCCTGCAATATCTCGCAAGTCTAAGTCCGAGTAGTCCGAGTCGTAGTCCGAGTCCGAGTCCGAGTCCGAGTCTGAGTCCCAAGCTCGATGAACGGACATCTCGGAACCCACACATAACACATATAGGCCTCTAAATAGGCCACCTTTCTCTTAGGGCAGCGCCGGCGCGACCGGCGGCAGGCGTCCCCACTGCGGCGCGTGTCCATCCAGCCCTAACTAGCCCCTGCTAGTACGTACCTACCCAGTAGTAACAAGGTACCACGTAAGGTAGGTAAGGTAAGGTGGGGACTGATGGGTACTTGTCTCCTCTCTGTCCCACTGTCAGTGTGTTAGTAGACGTCGGTTAGTAGGTCGTACGAAGACTCGTAGTCTCTGTCTCGGTCGGTACGTACGTACGTACCACGCGGAGGAGGGCGCCATCATCGTCGCGCAGAGCAGAGTCCTGACCTGCCGTACGTACGTACGTACGTGGTACGTACAGTACGCGCAGAGAGCGCCGGGGCACGCGCGAGGCGGGGGCGGTCCGGCGGAGACGACGCCAACAACTCGACGGCAAAGCAGAGCAGAGCAGAGCAGAGCAGAGCAGAGCAGAGCAGAGCAGAGCAGAGCAGAGCGGATTGGACAGTCTGCCGTGCCTGGAGCTGCTGGGCGAGCGACCTCGGGTGAAGTGGGACGCGAGGCCGCCCTCGCGCACGCGACGAGGACCCGGGCACGGACGTACGCACGCACGCACAAACGCACAAACGCACGGCGACGTCGAGAATCAACAAGATGGGACTCAAGGGTGCGGCGTTGAAACTCGCCGTCGTGATGGGCGTGCTCGCGATGGCGACCGCCACGGTCGACGACGACCTCGAGACGGCAGCGAAGAACGGCGATACTTCCGGAGCCACGACCGCACTCTCAGGCGGCGCCGACGTCAACCTTGTGGTTGAGTACAACGGGCTGGATGTCCCGGTGCTCGCCGTGTGCTCTTCAGCCGCTGTCGCGAATGTACTCCTGGGCGAGTCGGGCATCAACGTGAACCTGGCTCCGGACACGTCGAACGAGTTTACTGCGCTGCACGTGTTCGCCGCTACGGCCAATGTGCCCCTGCTCAACGCTCTGCGCTCGGCATCTGTCACGCCTACGCTCGCCGTCGATCAGCTTACCGCTAATGGTAAGACGGCCCTCATGCTCACGGCGAGCCCGCCGACGCTGCTCCTGCTGGGATCTCCCGTTGACGCCGCCGAGGAGGTCTTACAGGCCGGCGCCGACGTGTCTGTGGCCATGGCGAGCACGGGCCAGACGGTCGTCCACCTGGCCATCGACGCGATCCCGGACGACGCGGGCGTCGCAGACACCCGCGTGGCGCTGTTGAGCAAGCTTATTAGCAACGGAGCAAGTGTAACGACCAAGACTCTCGATGGGGATGGCGCCTTGCACTTGGCGTGCAATCCGGCCGTGGGCAATGCCGATATCGTGCAGACCATTTTGGGCGCCTCGACCGCTGACCTCGAGGTGGCCGACGGCGCCGGGGATAAGCCCATCCACATTGCCCTCGAAGATGCCGGCGCGAGCAATTTCGCCACGGTAGAGGGCATTCTCTCTGAGCTGCTCGCGGAATCGCCGGACCTTTCGGCGCTGGGCGCGCGTAGCAAGTCCCCCTTGCACCTCGCTGCGGCCTCGGGTCAGCCGAGCCTTGTTACGGCGCTTCTCAACGCTGGTGCCCGGGATAACGTTGTAGACGGCTCGAACGGGCTCGCCATTCACGAAGCCGCAGGCTACTACGCGGTCACTGACGAGCAGTGCGCGGACATTACTACCATTGCCGAGGCGCTCGTCGATGTCGGCGAGGCCGACCTCGCCGCCACGAACAGCGATGGCGAGACGGCGCTCGAGATTGCCGAGACGGCCCCAGCGAACCGCCGGTGCTTGACGCTGGAGCGAGCGCTCGGTTCTTCGATCACCTTTGCGCCCTCTGTGGCGCCCACGGACGACGCGTCGACGCCCTCCGCGGCAGCATCGCTGGGGTCTCATGCCGCGATGCTCCTGTCCGCGACGCTCCTGATGTTCTTTGCCTAGACATCTTCGGCGCGTGCTCACTTCTAATCCCCAAGGTGTTGTTTCTTTATCTTATCTTCAAGTTATCCCCCACCCTCGCGTCGTGCCTCGCCAGATGCAAATGGTACCTCGTGTCCTCGTGCTCTGCCGAGGTCACTTTCCCAAATGTGGCAACCGCCCGGGCTCGGAGATGCTCTTGATCGCGACATTCCTGCACAACATCCTCTTGTCGGCATCCTGCGCCGGCAGGAGCTGTCGAAGACCTTCTCCATCCCGCGGACGCTGGATGTCGCTGCCCGCCACGTCCTCGGGGCCGTCCTCCGGCGCCGTCATGGGCGGCACCTTCACCACGATGACGCAGATCATATGCGACCAAATCCCGATCGCGCCGCCCGCTTCGCGCCCGGAGTCCGACCGCGTCGCCCGCAGACCCCGGCTGCGCGCCCGCCGAGCCCGCGGACTCTGCTCCGCGCGGCGATGGGCCTGAAGAGGCCGCGACGGGCCATGGCGCTGGCATGGGCGGCGCTCGCGGCGACGGCGAGCGCCGACCTCTGGCGCGCGGGCGCCGCGCTGGCCGCCGCCGCCGACGCCGCCGCCGACGACGCCGCCGCCGACGCCGCGCACGACGGCTGGGAGGCGGGCTGGGACCCCGGCGACGACGCCAACTTCGGCGCCCAGGGCGACGGGTACGACGATGACGACGACGACGACGATGACGAGGGCGAGATGTACGATGACGCCGACCTGGAGAGGATGGACCGCGGTGACGAGGTGCTAGAGAACATGTTTGCCAAACAGGCCCTAGACCCCGGGGACCTCGCCGGGTATGACTTTGAGAACGGCATGGAGAGCGGCGGCCTCGACGAGGCGAGCACCTTCGAGGCGGAGCTGGAGACCGCGCTCCGCGAGACCATTCCGGCGGACCTGCGCGTGAACCTGGCCGCGGTCGAAGCGCTTGACAGCCTCGAGGCCGCGAGCAGCTTTGCCGCGTCTTTAGAGGACCCAGAGCTCGTGGGAGGCTGCGTGCTCGGTCTCTTTGCCTTGAAGGAGGCGCCGCCGCGGGTGCTGCCGACGCAAAAGCCCGAATCGCCGAATGTGGTTCTCGAGGCATGGAACGAGTTCATCGAGGCCTCGGAAGACCTCGTCCAGGGCGGCCATCGCTTTGCATTCTCGCTCGCGGCGCCAGTGCTCGCGCACTTCAATGTGACCTCGTGGGCGATCGTGGTCGTGCAGCCGCCCATGTTTGCGCGTGCAGAACACGGAGACCCGCTCCAGGCCAAACTACCCGCGAGCGACGGCTCCGTGGCGCCCGAACGCGCCGAGATTTCTGATTTTGTGCGCACGTACGCCTTTCCCACTGTCATGCTCATCACGTACGAGAACGAGGATGCCATCGAACGGCTCGCGCGCCCGGTGCTCACGATTTATGGAAATTTTGACCGCGAGAAGACGCCGAGTCTCATTTCCGACAATGTAGATATGCTGGGCCGCGTTGCGGCGGCGCTCGGCAACGAACAGGTGATGTTGACGCTGGCTAATCGGGCGCTGGATGCCTCCGAGTTGCGCTTTTTTAGCGCCGAGCTTGCCTGTCTCAAGTCGGAACGCACCACGGAGGGTAAGATGTGCGCGACGCTGCGGATCGCGCGTGGCGAGTATTACCGCATGGATACCCGCATCACCGAGGACAATCTCGTGGCGTTTGTCCGCAGTGTGCTGGCTGGTGAAGGCGTCCCTGCCAAACTGGCGGCCCAGGCCAAGCAGGCCGCCTCCGGGTCTGCGCTAAAATTCGGCAGCGAGAAAGATGATGATGACGACGACGATGAGGAAGAGGAAGAGGAGGAGGAGGTCCAGGAGGAGATCGCGGTCAAGGAGGCGTGCGCGGAAAAGGTCGAACTGTGAATCAATACCAAAGCACATATTGGGCGCCTGCTCCGAGCCAAATGCAAGAGAAATAGAAATTACACTTTTTGAGAATCATCTACGCGTCCTTCTCAACCGCGCGAGCTCGCAATAATCTGCGCGTCGTTTGCAATCGCGAGCTCGAATAATCTACGCGCACTTCTCCACCGCGAGCTCGGGGGCCGGCGCTCTTGCTGGAGCGCAGGGTGCGGGGACTGGCTTGGGTTCGTCGTCGCACTCGTTACTATCTAGCGAAGAGGGCACAACATCTTCCTCCTCGTTCTCATCGAGAAAGGCCTCGACGGCCTCGCGAGCGGCTGCCACATTCCATATAAAATTCTGGCGCATGGTCAGGAGGCGCGCGCGCTGCCAGTCGCACGAGGGGTAGAGTGCGTCGAGAAAGCGGGGCAAAACGTCCATGCGCAGCTCCTTGCGGACAGAGGTCTCGACCTGACTAAAAATATCAACAGTAATCCGGTCGTCCTCGAAGCTCTTCAAGAGCGAGGTTTCGAAGGTCTTGCACGAGCAAACCCACTGCGGCGCGTCGCATTTGATGAACTCGTGATAGATCTTGCCGGCCTCGGCGGCGCGCTGCGTCTCTGTCCAGGCCGAGAAATTCGTTCTAAAACGATGGGCCGCCTGGAGGAAGAGTACATTCTCGCTGGCGTACTCGGCCGCCACAAAGGAAAGGAGCGCTTTGGAGAGGTCGGGGTGGTCCAAGAGGGTGTCGAACTTGATCCGACAGCATCGATGTTTGTCTTTGGATGCCATATATGAAGACCCCCTTCGTGCCGCCTCAATGGTCGAGGATATGCCGGAACCGGACCGCTTGCCTGCGCTAGGGCTGGAACGGTGGTGGGAAGCGCTGTGGCGGTCGCCGGTGGAAATGAAGGTGCCATCGTCCTCGGCATCAGCGTCGTCGTCTGCATCGCCGCCGCCTTTGAACGATCGTCGAAGCGCAAAGCTCGGGATTCTGCTGCGCAGGCCCCGGGAGAAACTATTGCGGGACCGCACCTCGGATTCCGAATTGCGAAAGGATCGCGTGCGGCGGATGAGGCCGCTGCGGCGCGAAATGAGGCTTTCGTGCACGGTCGGGCGCTTTAAAAAGCCGCGCGTGGACGTGCTCGTCGAAGTCCTGGACAGGGTCGAAGAGCGCGCCAGGCGTTGGCGGGTCACGCGGCCCGTGGAAAAAGAACTCTCCTTTTCCTCGTCGTTCGAGAGATCGCCGCCCTGCAGCAAGGCGTCCAGGGCCGAGGCCGTGTCGGCGGTCCACGACGGTGTTCTAGAGTAGTCGGAGAGGGGCGAGAAGCTCCCCGTTGGCGTGGACACGCTCCGCGAGACGGGGCCGAGCGGGGGCGGCGCGATGGCCTTGGCATCGTCCCAGGCCGCCTCCGGGGCAGGCTTCGGGACCACTTGTACTCCGCTGACGCGCTCGAGGCGCTTGGACGATGAAACGCGCAAGAGCTTCTTGGACGACGACGCGCGGGGCAGCATCGTGCTCGACGGCCGGCGCTGCAAGCTCA
>KQ758850.1:12010462-12026799 GCA_001462505.1 Aurantiochytrium sp. T66 | reverse complement strand
ACCAACCGCAACCGCCGCAACCGAACCCGAAACCGTCTCGCTAGCTGGAGCTCTTGCCAAGGAGCGGAAAAAGAAGGGCAAGAAGGCCAAGGCGCGGCCGCGCAGCGCCGGCGACCACTCCGGTGACGACGCGAGCGACGACGACGAGCACAGCGGGGACGAGGGCGCGCACGGGGATGGGCCTGGCGCGGTCCAAGGTCGGCGGCGCGGCGGACGGCAGAGTCGCGCAGCACAGGACCACGAGCATGTTCATCAACATGGGGCCGGCCTGACGCCCGAGGTCCCAGCCGAGCCGCAGGCGCGGCAGCGGTCCCCGGGGCCCGCGCGCAGAGCGGCAGCTGCGACCGAGAGCGTGCTCGTGCCCGTGGTGGTGCCGACCGCGCACGCCAGCTTCGAGCTCACGGCAAACCGGCGCACGCACGAATTTAACATGCACTGCTTAAGCTACGACGGCTCGCGGCCTCTGCGCGGCGTCAAGTACATCTTCCTGCACGACCGCGCAAAGTACGCGAACCGCCTCATGATGTGCTCGCCGCTCATCGGGCTGCTGGGCGAGCTGCGCTTCGTGGAGCAAATGAAAAAGTTCGCCGTGCAGGCCGAGTTCGTACGAACGCACCCGCCCGTCTACCTCCATGCGGCCAAGGGCTCCGACTCCGAGGTCTCGTCGGCCAGGATGTCCGGCGCCATGGCGAGCGCCGCAGCCGCCGGGGGCATGACGTACGGCCCCGGTGGGCTCGGCGCCGCCGTCGCTCGCGGTGCGCGCAATGCATTCAGCGACGACATGACCTTCTTGGACGCCGGCGAAAAGAGTCTCCCCACCCAGGCCGAGGTCTTCAAGAACGCCAGCTCTGACATGGTGAGCAACATCGAGTTTCACTCACGCCAGATGGACGACTTCGCGCGCAATCAGAACGAGCATTACTACTCACTGGGCCTCAACTACACACCGCCACACGCGCACTCGCTCTTCGTCTGCCCGCCGGGGATGACGCTGGCCACGCGGCCTGACACCCCGCAGGCTCGCACAGATCAAATTGCGCTCGAGGCGAACCTGGCCTCCAAAATCATGATTGCTTTGGGTGTGCCTGAGTCCATCTTCGGCGTCAGCTCCAAGGCGGTGAACATCACCAATGCGCTCCGCGGCCGTGGATCCCCTGGCGACTCCACCGGCGGTGGTGGCATGGGCCGCCAGACCGGCTTTGCCTGCACTCATTTGAACATGATGCACCTCAACACCTTTGACGCCACGCTCGAGCGTTACCGGGCCTTGCTCCGAGAGGCCTTCGCTGACGTCTACTTTGGCGTTTTTCGCGCCCATATGCCTGTCGAACGCGTCATCTTCGAGCCGCCCCCCATGTACCAGCGCTACGTGACTGCGATTCTCAACAACTTCGATGAGGTGATCCTGCAGGGCGAGGCAACACTCACTGCGCTTCGCACGGGTAGCTCGCCACAACTGACCGCCCACGAAGCATCACGCGACCAGCATACATCAAAACGGGCCGCACAGGCCGTGGGTGCCAGCGACGAGGACCCGGGCCATCGCACCGATATCGCCGAGTCGTCGGAGGCCAAGCGAAAGGGCCGGCGCGCGCGTGAACGCGACAGCGACGACGACAGCGACGACAGCGACGACAGCGACAGCGGGGAGGAGACAGCCGGGTCCAAGGGAAAGAAAAGCAAGGCCGGGAAGCGCAAACGCAAGCGAAGGAAACAAAGGTGAAAATGGCCATGCAGGAGGACTATGACGACTACTGGTCGAGGGACGACCGCGACGGGCCAGTCGGGCGGGTCGTGCTGGCCGTATGCGCTTCGCTCGCCCTGGTCGCGCTGATCGGCGAGTGGCTCGCCGTCGGAGACAATGAGCTAATCGTGCTGGACTGTGCGCCATACCCAGCAGGAACTTCGATTGGGCTATGGGAGAACGTTTGCGGCATGTCGCCGGCGAAGTTCCTGCGTGAGCACGCCGACCTCTACAGCGACCCGCTACTGCGCACGCTCGTCGTGGCAAAGGCGATGGCGCTCGCAGCCTGGGGAATAAGCTGTACGGCCCTCTGCGCCGCGGTTCTTTTGCCCGATCTGACGGGCGCGATTTCCACGGTCTCGCAGCCGGTGGTTGCGTCGCTGGCCGTTGCAGCCGCGGTCGCGATGCGCGCAGGGGCCGCGGCGATCGGGGACGCCTCGCTGCGCGAGGCCGTGAGCGAGCCGACGTACGGGTTCTACTGCGCAGTCGCGTTAGCGGCGATTGGCGCGCTGGACCTGGCGCGCCTGCTCCTTTCCCGCCGCCGAGGACGATGATGGGCGTCGAGGGCGGCCTCGAGACTTATTTGACGGCGCGGGGAGCATAGGAGGTTGGATGTAACTGCAAACTGCGCTCGCACGCGAATATGGTCAAGGTCTACCAGAGTGCATACACGTACCTGCCCTTTGCGTACCTGCTCACCGCCGTCTCGGTCTATGGGTCGGCCTTCCACTCGGGCCACGGCGCGCCCTTCGTGCTACTTACCTTTGCCCTGATCAACACGGCGGTGCATCACTATGTGCTGGGCAGCTCGCTCGTTCGCGGCATTTTGCATCGGCACGTCTGGCGCGCGGTAACGACCTCCTTCTTTGGAGTCCTGCTCAACAACACACACGACCTGGTCTTCCGCGACTACCACTCGCGCAGCGAAACGGTCAATGTCATTCTCTCGGCCGCTTACCTGGGCGCCGTCTGGGCCGTGACCTACGGCCTGCGTCGCGATGACCTGCTAATTTACCTGCATCTGGCCATGTTCTACCTGCCCATTCGGCGAACGTGGGAAATCAACCTGCATCTCTTCGCGCTCTACCTGTCCGTTAGTATCGTCATGCTCTTTGCTCGCGTCTCGCAGCGCGCCATGCTCGACCCGGCCGTATACATGCGCCCGGTGCTCCGCATCTTCGTGTACGTTCGGATATGCAACCCCCTCGTGCTGCTCGGCCCGCTGCAGCTGTACTACGAGTTCGTCAGCATGCAATGGCGCGAGATAGAGGCCATGTACCTCGTGCGGGACATGATCAGCGCGGACATCCGACGCGTCGACGAGGAGATCGGCGGCGCTGGCGCGGACCGAGACGACTTGATGCGTGGGAAACAAGTTCAAGAGGCTCGGGCCGGGTCTCCGGCGCTCGAAGTCCACGTCGAGCCCCCTGGCACTGGACCAGACGCGCCAGCGCCCGCGTGCACAACATAAGTTGAAATCCCTATATGAGCGCACGGTTCCGCGGGCATCGGGGCAGGCAGCCAGTCAACGCACAAGCCACGGCAGCGCAGTCGACAAATGGGCGAGCCCCAGCAGCAACAGGCACCCCAACAGGCGCCGCCGCAGCAGCAGCAGGCGTCCCAGCGGAGCAGCAGCAGCAGCAGCAGCAGCAGCAGCAGCAGCCAGCAGCAGCAGCAGCAGCAGCAGCAGCAGCAGCAGCAAGATCTTGTGGCGCCGCATGGTCATCAGCAGCAGCAGCTGCAGCAGCAGCAGCAGCAGCAGCAGCAGCAGCAGCAGCCGGAGCACGTGCGCAAGATGACTTCCCTCATGGCGTCCGAGATGGCCAAGATCCGCGCCGAGCTTGAGGCGGAGCGGAAGCGCCGCGCCGCGCTCGAGCAGGAGCACAGCCAGATCAAGGAACGCAAGGCCCAGGACGACGCTGAGCGCGAGCGCATCCAGCGCGAGTACGAGACCATGAAGGCGGGAATGGACCGCGTGCGCCAGGAGAAGCAGCAGCACTACCAGCAGCTCATGGAGAACAACATTAAGCCCTACTTTGACAAGATCCGCCAGGAGCACCCCCAGGACGACGGCAAGCTCGACGAGTCGCTCGACCACATCAACGCCCAGCTCGAGGACGGCCTCCGGAACGGCTTCATGGACTCTGAGGGTGACAAGCAGATCCACGCAATCTGCGCACTGGCCTCGGCCTACGAGAGCAAGAGCTCCAACCTCGAGCGCCTCTTCAAGACCAACAGCGAGTGGGAGGAGCGCATGGCCGCCAAGGAGAAGGAGCTCGCCGACAGCGCCAAGCGCTTCGAGGAGGACCAGTCCGCCAAGGCAAAGGCCATCGAGACGCTGCGCGGCGAGCTCGAGGAGCTCAAGGCCAAGTACGTTACCAAGAAGGCCCGCATCAGCGACGTCGAGTCCCACTTCCAGAACGCCGCCGACGCGTCAGACGCGCTGGAGGCACCCACGGCCAGCGGCAGCGGCATCGGCGGCTCCTGCGGCGCGGAGGCAGGCGCACCCGGCGCCCTCCACGGACAGGCCATGGCCATGGCCTCGTCCTCCTCCTCGAACGCGGCCCCAGGTCCCGAGCGCTCGGGCTACAACACGCTCTTTGACACCAGCGTCATGCAGGACTGGCGGTCGCTTTACGGCCGGAACGCCCAGTCCTTCATGATGGCCACGCCGCGCGACTCCATGCAGGGCCACGCGCAGGCAGCGCCGCAGCAACCGATGGCGCCCCCTTCTTAGCCGTTCCGTGCAAAGTTTCGACATACGACGAGGCCTACGCGCCTATAGGCATACATTAGCAGCGCTGTCAACAATAAATAGAGACGAGCTTTCTCAGATTCGTATCAAACTCATTTACTTTGACGCAGCAAAACGGCAACTCCACTTCCCCGGAACCATGTGCGTAGCGCTCGCACGCTGCCTGTGCTGCTGCTCATGCTGCTGCGCAGACAACAAGGCCCTGTGGCGGCGAGGGAACCGCGTGCTGGCGGCGCTGCACCTGGGCGGCATGGTCGCGCTGCTGGTCTGCATCGCACAGCGGTCGCCGCTCGAGTCCTACGACGCGGTCTTTGTGACCGACGGATGGCAGGTGGACATCAAGCTTCCGCTCGTCGCCCTCGCCATGCATGCGACGTCGCTGGCCTGGCACGCGTACTTTGCATGTCGCACCGAGTACATCGTCGACGTGCTCCTTGACCGCTTCAACCACCACGCGGGCCGCTGGGCCTTTCATGCGACCGCCGACGCCATCAGCTTCCTCGCAATGATGCTGGTGCACGGCGTGGCATACGCCGCGACTGCGCTCACCGCGGTCGGCCTCTTCTGGTCGGTGCTCGGCTTCATGATGTACCAGGAGGAGTTCCTCAACCCTCTGCACGTCTTCAGGCCCTCCTCGGTGGAGCCCCACGTGCCGGCGTTTGGCGTCTACATCGTGCTCCTCGTCTTCGTGCTGCACAATCTCAGCGAGAACATTGGCGACGACTTCTCCGTGCGCGTGGCCTTTGTGTCTTGCGCCGAGCTAGGCCAGATTCCCGTCGGCCTGCTCATGCAGCGCGTCCACCGCCGGTTCGCCGACCCCTCGGCGCTCGAGGAGGCGCGCCGCGGCGATCGAGGCGACGAGGAGGCCGCAAAAGCCCGTCGTCGCGCCACCGTCGGGGCAGCAGCTCTCGGGGGCGGCCGCCATGGCGACGACGACGACGAGGATGAGGCCGCCATGGGAGACGACGAGCGGGCCGCCGAGGGAAGCGATGCCGAGCGGCCGTACACCACGCCCTTCTCGGAGGACGCGCACGTGCTTTCATTCGAGGTGGCCCTCCCGCCGACAGCCGCAAGCCGCCGCAAGATCGAGCGCATGCACCGCCGCGTCGACGAGGTTCACCGGACGGTCTTCTTCGAGCTCATGCAGTTCGTGAACAGCCTCGTGGCCCAGGCCGCCACCACGGTCGTGGTCATCCTCATCACCATGCAGCGCCGCTCCATCGAGACGGTGTAAAATTCTGGAACAATATTTTCTTGTATGGTTCGCGACCCCCGACCTAACGACTTCGCACTTCGTACGACTGCCTGGCCCAGCCGAGGGTCAGCAAAACCTTAACTCCGTGCAAGGCAGCCAACACCAGAGCAAGCCGGAAACCGCATCCGAGCCGAAGCCGCCGCCGAGAAGAAGCAAACCATGGCGGATGACGGCCAGCAGTCCGCGTCGCCAGCGCCCGCGCAAGAAGAGGTCCCGGGCGACGTCCTCGAGCTCGGCGCCACGCTCGCCGCGCTTCTCGCCGAGCAGCGCGAATTCCGCAAGGAGAACAAAGACGTCTTCGCCAAGAACATCTCTCTGTCTAAGCAGATCAAGGAGGCCCGTGGTCGCGTCCTTGAGGCCATGCGCGAGGCCAGCGTCGCCAAGTTTGAACACGCGGACACGGAGTTCGAGCTCAAGACGCGCAGCGTGCCCCGCCACGACATGAAGGTGCTGGGCGAGATGCTCGCCGAAGCCGACGGCGAGGGCGACGGTGACGGTGCCGCCTCGGACGCGCCGCCCGGTGCGGTCATCGACGCCTACCTCTCGCGTGTCGGCGCCGAGAAGCTCGACGTCTGCACCCGCAAGGTCAAGCGCCGCAAGCGCAAGGCCGCCGCCCCGGAGCCCGAAGCGGACGCGGTCCTTGACGCGGACCTTGGCGCGGACCTCGACGCAGACCTCGACGCAGACCTCGACGCAGACCTCGACCGCGCGCTCCAGGATTTGGACTCCCAGCCCGCCGGCGTTGAGGTCTTTTGAAGAGCTCAAGCTGGGTCGCAACGTTCTAGAAGAATGAGATAAACGAGTCAATTGACTACTCTTTTCCAGCCAGCAAATCCCCAACGAAGGCGCCACTTGTCCACATGGATCCCTCCGCCGCGAAGCTGCTCCTTGCACGCCTAGGGCCTACGAAGAAAGCGGCGCAAGCCTCGCTGCGAGAAATGATCGAGAATTTTCCGCGAGACGTGGAGCAATCGGGCGAGGCAACGCCGCTGCTCTTCTCTGTGCTGTGCTTTCATCACTCCGCGGGAGCGGCGCTCGTGGAGGCCGGCGCGGCCCGGACCTTGATTTCATACAAGCCGCCGTCCAATGGCTACTTCGGCAAGCAGCCCGTGCTGCACGTGCGCGTCACAAACAAGCTCGACCGCACGATAGGCTACATGAAGGCGTTCGATGCATTATGGGCGCTCGCGAAGCCGCCGGCCCAGCTCGGGCGCTGCCGGGCAGCGCGGAAGAAGAAGGAGAAGCGCGCAGCGCCGCTCGACGTGAATCTCACCAAGGCGCTGAGAAGGCTCATTCGCGGCACCGCTCGCGCGTCGTTTTGGCACGAGACGCAGACGTCTGGGTGCGCCGTTTGCGGCACGACCGGCGCGGCCATGCACATCGACCACGCAGAGGTCCCGTTCGCGAGCATCGTGCGCGAGTTCTTGGCAACGCGCTCGAGTCCGCCTGAGGTCGTTCGCGACGACCAGCTCAGCGCGCTAGCCAACGCCTCCGACGCGGAGAGCTGGATTGCGTTTTACGACGCGCGAGCCAAGTTCCAGATCCTATGCGCGCATTGCAACATGTCCAAGGGCGCGGGCGGCCGCAGGACATCCCTGCCACCGGGCGTGACTCGCCCGCGCGCGCCAGCGCCAACTACGGCTCCGGGCTCTCCGGGCTATCCGGGCTCTCCGGCCCCCGCGGCGCATCCATCGCGCAGCACTTGACCCAGAAGAGCCCGATGATGTACAGCAGCAGCGCGGCCAGCAAGAGGGACGAGAGCACCGCGCTCGGCTCGCCGGCGGTGTCCCGCATAGCCGCCGTCCGTTGGCGTCCGTTGCAGATCACCCCCATAAAATATAGGGCGGCCGGCAGCGAACTCAGCGCCACCCCGGGTCTGGTGCGTGCGCCCGGACGGCTCATCGGGTCCCGTATAAAAAGCAACTCTCAATAGACTTGTATTCATTCGTTCATTCCAATTATTTTCAATCAGCGGGCCCATGGCTCACCAGAGCGACCACGGCGGCGGCGACGACGGCCGCGAGGAGCGTCCGCGCAAGCGCGCGCGCCGCCTAGAGCCACCGCCCGTGGTGCCTCCAGCCGCGCAGCCCGCCCTGCGTCCAGCCAGGCGGCCACCGTCGATCTGGCGCCTGGCCATGCGCAGGATGCCGGTGGCCATGACATTGGCGGACGGACGCGAGCTGCGCTTCGAGGGCGGCCTGCGCGAGGCGGCGGAGGCCGCGGGCGTGTCGTACACGGAGGTCCACGCCCACGCAGCCGCGAGCGCAGGCCTTGGCCATCGCCGGCGCTTGCGCGCGCCGGCGCCGCTCAAGGTCCGCGCGCCGGGCGGCGCGACCATCGCGGCCGCCTCAGTCCGCTATGACGTGGACGTGCGCGCACTCGAGACACGTGACGAATAGCGTGGTCGTCTCGTCCGCCGAGCGCGTGGCGTGCTCCACGACGCGTACGCGCGCCGAGCCGCAACCTCGCCGTGCGCAGCGCACATCCGAGGCCACGCGCGTCGCGGGGATGCGCCCGTAGAGGATGTCCATGTACGGGTTGGCCTCGTCGGCCTGAGGAGGCGGTGGCATGCGGCCTGCGCCTCTAGCGCAGCGGCAGCTCAACTCGGCGACAGTGCCGCGTATCGAGGCGCAGGCCGGGGTGGAGGCCCGGACTCAAGACAACGCGCTCGCCGAACTGCTTGCCGCACAGCCGGCACAGCTTCACCGCCGCGCGGCCACGGTCGGTCAAATATACAGTGCGATCCGCGTGCGGACAATCCTCCTCGCTGAGAACGTCGTCGAGCCAGAACCCGTCTTTGACGAGGAGCGTGCCATCTCGGGCATACAGCGATCCCTCGCCGCTCCGGCGCCCGTCCTCCCACAAGCCGTGGTACTGGACTGGCCCAAAGCCATTCTCGCCGCGCGCACGCGCCTCGCGGAGCGCCTTGCCACCAAGTCGATAATAGTAGGCGGTGCCCAGCCCAGCCGGGCGGTTGTTGCCGTCCACGGTCCCGAAGTATACCATGCCCGGCGCGTTGAATAACTCGTTCTTGGCCTGCGCCCCACCGGGTTCCAACGGCATGTAGACCGACATCGCGGCCGCAGCGCACCAATCGCCCCCCAGCTTCGCGCACTGCGTGTCCGCGCGGGCGGACGGGTTTGCACATATAACGAACGACGACCGTCGCCGCTGTGTCACGCAATGCGGGCCTGGGGCGCATCCGCGGCGCAAGCGCCTCGATTGCTGGTGCTGCCGGGCCGCAGGGCCGCGGCCGCCGGTGCTGAGCTGCTCGCAGGCGCTCTGGCGGCGGAACTACGGCGAAAGCACGGCCACGGGCCCGTGGCGGTCAGGGTGATCCAGGCGACCGCGGACGACTCGACTGCCAAGCTCGCCGAGCGCGTCGAGGATGCGCTGGGCGAGGCCGCCGGCGCGGGTGCTCGACTGGCCGTGCTAGGGAGCGATCGCACGGCCAGCGCGGCGAGCGCGGCGGGGTTCTTGCGACACGCCCGCAGGACCGCACCGGGAGCGCGACCGGGCCTCGTGTGGGTCGACGCCAACGCTGGCCTGGCGGAGACGCCCCCACCGCCTTCACCGGGCCTCGCAGGACGCGCCGAGCATGCCGCGCTGGCCCGCTTGCTTGGCGATATCGACAGCTGGCGACATGGCCGGCCCGGCGAGCTGCATGGGAGACGCGAGGGCGCATTCGAGTCGCGCCGACTGGCGCACGTCGGGCTCCAGCGGCCATCTCACTCGGGGACCCTGAGCGCGCTGGGCGCGCAAGTGGTCACGGCCAGCGAGCTGGAGCGTGCGGGCGCGCGTCGAGCAGCAGAGAGCGTTGCGCGTCATCTCCAAGGCAGCACGCCGCTGCTGGTATCGATGGACGCCGGAGTGCTGCGCGCCAGCAGCAGCGCGAGGCCCGTGAGCCCCGGCGCGCTCGCGCAGCTGACCTTTCATTTGCGCCGCGCGACCGGATCGGCGATCGGGATGGTCGACCTGGTCGGCTTCGCGCCCTGGGTCGAGCCCGGCGACGCATGCAGCCCGGCGGCCATCGCCGAGGCCGCGCAGGTCGCGCGCGCCGCGGCCCATTTGCTCGGCTAGCGACTCGATTGCCGTGCGCATATGATGCGACGCGGTGGCATTTGCCAGCAAAGCAACCTCCGCCTCAGCAGCATGGCGGCCGCCGCAGACGTCCTCGATGGCATCGGCAGCGACGGCGACGCACCAGTCGTCGTTGTAGTCTACAGCGACTCGCAGGCGCCCACGATGCGACCAACCTGGACCCCGCCCGGGGAGCTCGGCGTGGCCGGAGTTACGCTCGTCGGGATCGCCGTTTTCGCGTCGCTTGCGCTCTTTTGCCTGGGGCACTGGCGATCCATCGCTCGCGGGCTGCGCCGCGCCTTTCAGGACGCGCGCCGCCGCATTTGTCCCCGCACGCGCCGCCGCGGCGAAGGGCTGCCCCTGGTCGAGCTCAAGGAGTCTAACCAGACGACGGAAACGGCAACGGCAGCGGCATCGAGAGCGCCCGCCGACCCGCGTCATGTGTCTGAGCACGTCGACGGTCTTTACGGCCAACTCGAAGGTGGCGGCGACGACGACCTCCCGCACGCGAGTGCCGCCGCGGAGGACCCGGACGCCGCCAACGAGGACGCGAGCGGCGAGGACGCCACCCCACCGGACGACGCTGCCAGTGGCGAGAAGCAGCAACAGCCTCACTCTCGTCGACCACCCCTCTACGCGCGCCTCCGCGAACTGCTTGCCGGGCCTTCGGGCTCCACCGGCGACGACCGAGCGATCCCGGCGAGCGGCCCGCGGCCCATGCGCAGCGATGCGCGCTACTTTGACGACTCAATCTAGCTAGTTAGAGCAAAACAATATTTCTCACTCGTTCGTTGTTTACCTAAAGAATGGTGTGGTGTGCGTACGCGATCTGCTTGACCGGGATATAGCTCCCTGGCGTGCGCGAGAGGTGCACGCCGTCGTAGACGTTCATGCCGAGGTGGCCAGTGTTGGTGCTGACGCCGCGGAACTCGGGGCCGTACTCGTAGTGGCCGCGCCAGCAGATGGAGTTGCAGTTGTACTCGCGGCCGCGGTAGTCGATGAAGGGCGCGGTGGGGTTCTCCAGCTCGGTGCCCTCGATGTCGAGCAGGTACTTGTAGAACTGGTAGGTGCTGAAGAAGGGCATGTCGATGGCGTCGGTGTCGACCTCGTTCTTGAGCTGCTCGTGCTTGCCGCGAATGTCCAGCACAGAGTGCCGCGACGGGTTCTCGGTGACCGGAACGGCCATGCAGAGAATGGAGTTCTTGCTCTCGCGCAGGCCGGCGTTGTCCCGGATCTCCTCCAGGTCGGCGGGGGTGCTGATGAAGGTGGTGTCGTTGCCCTTGATGTAGGACTGGATAAACACCGAGGGCGCCACGGCCACGTTGCGGTCCTCGCGGATGTAGGACTTGCCGTAGTAGACGAGGCTGCCGTAGATGGTGCGGTCCATGTTGTTGGAGGTGCACTGGAAGTCGACGCCTCCGATGACGGTCTCGCCGGTGTCGCTGCCGCCCTTGAGGATGACGGAGGAGCTGACGTTGTACGTCATGTACGGGCGGCAGAGGAGGAAGTTGACGGGGATGAAAATGTCCTTTTCGTGCTGGTCCACGAGCGTGGGCAGGTTGACCGGCGTCTTGAGCCAGCAGACCGTGAGCAGCCGCAGCACCAGCGGCATGTTGCGGAGAACCTCGCGGTGCTGGTCGAAGTTGACGCCGGCCAGGTTCTGGTCGGGACTGCAAAAGACGAACTCGCCCCAGGCTGCGTCTGCGTCGTAGCCGCCGTCCTCGACCGGGCCGGCGTCGGAAATGGCGTGCAGCACGCTGCGCAAGCGGTCCAGGTCGGTGGGAAAGTTGACCTGCTCGTAGAAGTTGTTGACATCTCGCGTGCCCTTGACGGTGCCGGCGATGCGACGCACGGCGTCCAGGACCTTGACGCTGTACTTGCGGACGAGCTGGGCGCGGAGCTGCTCGTACGGGTTCTGCTCAAACGGCTCGTTGGGGAAGTCCTCGGCGTGGTGCGGCACGCCCACATCGTCGCGCAGCACCGGCCTATCGGTGGTGATGGCCATGATGCGCTCGAGCAGGCTCTGCAGACCTTCGAGGTTGGCGGAGCCGCCCACCAGGCCGCCGAGCGAGTGCGCGATGCGCTCCAGCACGCGCGAGGGCATGAAATCCGGGCGCATCTGCCACCAGACCTTGATCGGGGAGCGGCCACGGCCGTTGTCGCAGAGGAACATGTCGTTGCTCCCGTTGACGCGCTCGTGCGCAGCCGGGTCCAGTTCCTGATACGTGGGGCTTTCCGGATCGCGGTCCCAGCGCCAGCAGTGGCGGATCATGTCGGCGAAGCGGACCGGCGCCAGCACGCCGTGCTTCTCGTTGAAGATGCGGATGTCGCGCGCGCTGCCGCGGTACGTCTTGAAGTCGTGGATGTCCTTGAAGACGCGGTCCACCTCGGCGCAGTAGAACTCGCCGATCTGCTTGGGCACGGTCATGAGGTCGACGGCCTCGGCGGCGGCCGGGCTGTTTGTCGGGCGGTACAGGTTCATGTCCACCAGCTTGAGCCCCTGGATGGTCTGGCTGCGCACGGGCCCGGCGCCGCCGATGTCGGCCGCGTCCGCGCGGTTCTGCAGGGCCTGCGGGCCGGCCGAGCTGTAGTGCCAGAGGTCGTCCTTGTCCCCGTAGTAGAAGCCGAGCATGCCGGGCGGCACGATGAAGTAGTCGGGCCGCACCGAGTTGCGGGCCATGGCCGTGCGCACCGCGGTGACCAGGTTCTGGAAGCCGCGGCTCGAGGGCGTCTTGTTCACGATGCCAAAGTAGGCCACGTCCTGCTTGAGCCTGTCCATGAAGCTCGCGGCGTTGCTGTCGCCGCCGTAGACGTTGTACGGCCCGTTGAGCATGTCGGCGTGCACCCGCATGCGCAGCGGGTTCTCCAGGATCGTGAGCATGGCGTCCATCTCATTGGTGCGCTGCACGATGGCCGCCAGGTGCGCGATCTTCTGGGCCCACTCCTTCCGGCCCTGGTCGCTCATGTAAAAGCCGCTCTCCATCTTGATGCCCGCGGCGCGCCGCACGGCGCGCGCGCTGTGCTTGGTCTTGTTGTGCGTGTAGATGGGCGCCACACCCTCGACCTCGACCTGCGGGGCCAGGGCCGGGTCGAAGTGGATCTGGGACCACTCCACGCGCAGGGACTCGCCGTTCTGCAGCAGCCGGATCGGCAGGATCTCGTGCAGCAGGATCGACCGGTACCCCTCCACCAGCAGGCCCTTGACCTGCTCCGAGACCACGCGCGGCGCGCGCTGGATCAGCAGCTCGGTCAGGTCAGAGTACGCGCGCGACTGCTGGTAGATGTGGTCGTGCCGCACGATGTCCGGCAGGCGGCCCAGAATCTTCTCCAGACTGGCCATCTCGTCCCCGCCCATGCCGGCGCGGTCTCCATCCACCGGAAGTCCGCGCTGCACTTGCAGCGGGTTGATCACGTGCGCCATCCTTCCTGTTGGAGGGGACGGTGCCCACTCCGCTCGGGCCCGGTGGCTTCTACGAAGCCCACGATTGCGCCCAACGACCGCACTCGGCACCTACCCTGCCTCCAGGAAGCCGGGTCTCTTCGTATAGTGGTCAGGGGCCTTTCCGAACCACACCCACGCACACCTCGAGACTCCTCTGCAGCCAGCACAGACCGCTCCACCCGACCCACAGTATGTATAGGCGTAGCCCGGATCTCTTCTTCTTTCTTTAGAATGTGTAAGCTTTTGGGTAGACACCACCGTGCACGCACCGCCTCACCAAGGCGGAGTATCGCGCACCGCGACACAAGCGCGCGAGCCGGACGGCACGACCCGGACATTTTCACTTATGTTTGTGGCCACTTGCCGGCCGAGATCAGCGACGCCGGCGGCGGCAGGATGACCTGGCCCGAGCGCCGGATGCGAATCTCCGAGCGCGTTAGTTCGCCCGCGCTCATGCGCTCGCACACGTCGCACCAGCCGCGCGCGCTGTCGGCGCGCGCCGGCAACCGCCAGAACTCGAGGTGCGGGTAGTGCAGCTCCAGGTAGTCGACAAACTCGCAGTCTAGGTTAAGACAGAGCCCGGTCCAAGGTTGACCGTCGTCTCGCTCAATGCGCTCGGCTTCTCCGACCCCGCGAGGTCCCTCGCGCGCCGCCTGCTCGATCAGAGCGTCGAGGCGATCCACGAAGGCGCGCACCATGGCGGCCTTGGAATTCACGCGCAGCAGGAGTCGCTTGGGAACCAAGATCATCACAGCGACCCCCACCTAAACAAATCAGACGGCGGGGTCGACCCGAGGCCACGCGCCCGTCCGCATGTATACCACGCGGTAAAGCACTCACGACGGCGCATACAGAGGCAAGAGGTCCGTCATCACCGCTACCTGCGAGCGCGGCAGGCCAGAGCGCCCCAAGCGGGCCGGCCCCTGCGCACGAGCCGCCGACAACTCGTGAACGGCAACCACGAAGTCGTCGAAGAGCGCTTCGCGCGACCAGGATGTCCGCCGGCGCGTGCCCATGTCCCAGAGCTCCTCAAAGTAGAGAACGCGCAGCAGCGCGGCCGCCTCGGCGCGCAGGTCGTCCGAGGCTCGACCCAGGCTCAGGGCCTTGGCAGCGAAGCCGTCGTCCTCGTCCCAGGCGCGCAGACTGAAGCAGGCCGGGGCCAGTTTGCCCGCGTAGACCCTCTCCAGCACGCTACCGTGGGCCGAGCGCTCAACGAGAACTTGCACGATGCGCCGTACAAGCTCCACCAGCACGGGAGGCAGCCCGCGCAGCAGCATGCTATATCTCACCCCCGGGCCCAGCTCGCCTCTGCCCGCCAAGCCTCGCCGCTCCGAACCATATATTACTTGCCCCGCGTACCCTTCCAGAGACGCAGCGCTCGCGGGAGGGAAATACTAGACCAACCGCGCGCCAAGGCGACCATGGCCAGCCAGCTTTACAACCACACCAACCGCCTGCGCGATGACTTCGTGCCCATCACGCAGCCCAGCAAGGCGCTGCGGTACGACCTGCCGCAGGGCTACCCCGGCGGCGTGCCGTACCTGACCGATAGCGTCATGAACCCGCCGCGCGGCGTGCAAATGACCTCGGGCAACCGCACCAATGGCCGCGTCCAGATCAGCCTGCAGACGCGGACGCGCGACCAGAACGAGGTCAACCGCTACCAGTTCGTCTGGGCCGACACACTCCACGAGACCAAGTTTCGCGTGCTGTCCCTGCAGCAGCTCAATGAGATGCTCGTCATGGACGACAACCTCCGCGCGCAGCCGCTCAAGAACGTGCTCGACCGCTTCCACCTCATGGGCTTTCTCACTAACAACGACGCCGACACCAGCGACCAAGTGCCCATGGAACGGATCGCGCGCGGACTCACGGTGACCAGCTGGGGCACCGGTCTGATCTACGACTACTGGTCCAACGACGAAAAGATGCTGCGCCCCTACGACTCGTGCTACTTCCTCATCAAGCGCGTCCGCATCGACGCCAACCACCGCTTCCAGACGAGCATGAACGTGGCCGTGCACAACGCGGGCCAGAAACCGCCGCGCGACATCGTCGGCACCTACTGTTGGCAGGTCATTCCGCACCACACCCGCCCCAACGCGCGCCTCCCCGTCGAGGCCTACACGACCGTGCATCACGGCACGGGCGAACGCTTCGTCGGCGCCTTTTGGGCCGTCGGCCACGCCGATGTCTACGCGCAGATCGAGCCCAAGTCCAAGCACGAGGCCCGCAAGTCCCCGCTCGACGTCGCGCGCGACGTCAGCTTCCTGCACCTCAACGGGTCCGTGCGCGTCATCGAGTTCCACCTCAAGGTCGTCCCGCCCAAGGTCATCTTCGACGGCGGCGACTTTGCCGCCTAAAATATGCATTCAATTTGGTCTACTTTGCCACGTCGCCCGAAGACGGCTTGCGCACAACGAAGTCCTTGCCGGGCACGAGCCCGCCCCCGAGCAGCGCGGCCTTGGCCTCGGTCCTGTTCTTGTAGCCGAGCAACGGCCAGACTTCGTCGAAGTCGATCGCGAAGTCTTCGCTGCCCGCGTTCATCACGAAGAGCCGGGCGAGCTTGGCGAACGCGTCCCGGTCGATGCCAGGGTGGCCGGCGGCGAAGCTCGAGACCATCGCCTCGATTTGCTCCTCGATGGCCGCCTCGAGGAGGCCCCTGCTGTTGCTGCTACTCATTTTTTCACCACTTGGACGTTGCGGGTTTGCTGCCTCGATGTTGTGACATCGTACAAGCGCGCCTGGCCTAACTCTTAAATGTTAACCTACACTTCTAGCAAAACCCACTTTTGGTGGATTAACCTGTCCTCAGTGTGGTGACCCCACGTGAATGATGTAATGTATAGTGAACGCGGAGGAGTTAAGACTCATAGTCCGGGGAAACCCGGACTCTCAGGGATGCAGTTCCCTGGTAATGTAGCGGAGCATGACGCCGCGGGCGGCGTGGATGTCGCGGTCGGCATGGTGGTGGCATTGTGGGCAACGGAAGACCTTGCTGCCCCCGAGGTTGTTGTTGATGTAGCCGCACTCGTCGCACGTCTTTGAGGTGTAAGCCTCA
>KQ758850.1:11987665-12009095 GCA_001462505.1 Aurantiochytrium sp. T66 | reverse complement strand
AGAATCGCGACGCGCGCCTCCTCGCCTAAACGTTCGCGCATCCGAGCGAGCTGCGTGGTCGCTGCCGTGAAGCTGCGACTCTTCTTGGCGGTGCCATCGGCGGCGTCCATGTGCGCCATGAGTGCATTCACCTCGGCTATAGTCGCGGTCTCGCCGCGCTTGACCTCCTTCCGGATCTCGAGCGCGATGTTGTAGGCGCGGCGCACGACGCCGAACCACTGCAGGAGCTGCTGGCGCTCTGAGGCATTGGGGTAGACGCGAATCTTGGTCGCTCGGGGCAGCTTGTACTCTTTTTTAGACTTCTTGCGCGCCTTCTTGCGCGCGAGCTTCGATTTCGCTGCGACGTCGGCGTCTGCCTTCTGCCGCTCTCTTTCCGTGATGCGACGCCACAAACACGGTGACGATCGCGAGGAGATCCTTGACGAAGATGTCGGGCCCGTCGGTGCCTGTACCTTGACGCTGTACCACGAGTTCGACGCCTTTTCGCTCGAGGAGACATTCCACGAGGTCGACGCCGACTCGCGCAAGTCGGTCTCGGTGCATGACCACAACCTGGCTGACTCCACCGCCGTCACAGGCTTCCAGTAGGGCACGCAGGCCGCGTCTCTTGAAGTTGACGCCGCTTCCGATGTCTCGGAAGACCCTGGCGCCTGGGTAGGCGTCGACGAGCTCGTCGATCTGGCGCTTGAGGTCGTCGCGTTGCTTCGCACTCGAGACGCGTGCGTAGATGACACGTCGCCGGTCGACCGCGTCCTGCGCACCTTCCTCGGTTGCGACGCCGAGGAGCCCGATGACGTCTGCGACGGCGTAGGCGCGTTTCCCCCCGGGGTAGCGGAAGCACCGGACGCGGCCGGCATCCGCCCAGCCCCGGAGGGCCGACGCTGAGACGCCAAAGCGCTCCGTGAAGTGCTTGGCCGCTTTTTGATTCGCGGAGTTTCGGGTTTGCTGCATTCCGGGTCTGCTGCGCGACGCCCAGACTTTTTCACGGAAAAGTCTGGAATGCAACTTCGAAACTTTCTAGAAGAATCCTGCTTCGCGCTTCCAACATAAATGTAATTTATGTTCCGAGCGCTTCGTTTCGTTGGCTGCGTCAACCTTGTGTTCTACCATGAAAGACAGCTTTTATGCTTTATTGAACTTATGACCTAACCGTGAATAAAATGGGTAAATTCACCACTTTACACTAGGACATTGGCTAAAATCTGCAAAATTGAACCGGACAGAGCCGCTTTCGCGAGCCGCGCTGCAGGGGTGCCGCGTGGTGGTGCGCGTGGCGGGACGCCGGCCGTTCGGGACCGAACGGGGCGCGGGGGTCGGTGGAGCGGCGGAGCGCTCTGGGCAAGGCACGATGAGCTTCTCCCGCGAACTTTCGCCGTTCGAACGCGCTCTCCGCGCCGACTGCTGCTTGGGGCCGCAGAAGCTGGCGCCGGTGCTCGGCCCGACGGCGTACTCACAGCTCCGCCTAGCTAGCGCTCTCGTCCGGGGGCACGCTCGCCTCCCCTCCGCTCAACACACGTGGCCTGTATTTGCCCATTGCGTTGCTGCGAACGTTGAGGAAGTCGGGGCTCCCAAAAACGAGGCGCACAGCGATTGCCCGCCCCCAGCGTCTTTGCTCGCAGCCGAGTATCTCGCCCGGGGTTTTTGCCCACAATGCAAGTTCGACGACGATCCCGTGGAACTATGTGGATGCGACTGGAAATGCTTCGCCAGCTACAAGTCAGACTTTGACGTGTGCGACGTTCGAGACCGGCAACTGGAGCTCTTGCTCGCCACGAACGCCAGCGTCTTGCGCGAACTCAACGACTGCACAGATCCCGAGCACACGCCGCACCGGACCACGGCACGCGCATGCATAGCTGCACAAGACCTGAGACTTGTCCCGACGCTGGAACCAGCTGGGCTGCAAAAGCTCCGCGTGCTCGAGTGCATTCCTTTCAACCAAGTTCGCGAGTGCGTCAGCGTCGACCCCAAACCGGAGACGCAGAATCTCCGCGCGTCCGAGTCCATCCCTGGCGACCAAAGACGCGAGTCCGTCGCCGACGACCGCAGACCAACTGCCGGCGACCGTGCGAGGCGCCTGGACAAACTCGTGACCCACCACCTTGAGCACGAGTTTCCCGTCGTCCTGGAGAGAGCCAAGGCGGCAGTCTGGGAGAGCTTGATCGGGCCCGCGAGCGAACGCTTCGAGGCCTACGTTGCCGATCGCGAGGACACGAGCACCGTGGATATCGTTAGAGGAAGCACGGAGGACCTGCGGAATATGTCCGCGGCTCTCTGTGCGCGCGCGCCGCGGAGCGAGCTCGACAACTTCCTCTTACTGGGCCAGAGCGTGACACGCGCTCTAGCCTGGGACGACGAGGACGCCTCGTCCTTTCCTGCGCTCCCGGACTCTTTCAAACGTCGCTTCAGACCAGTCTTCGCCTGGGAAAACGCCGAGGAAAATCTCGAGAATGGCGTCGGGCTCGTCTGGCTGGATCTCTGGCGCTGCTGCGCGACCACCGAAGCCTTGGTTGCTTTGGAAGAGCGCGTACGAAACAACGCCCACGTGGTCTTCGCGTCTTACGTGCACGGCCTGGAGTGCATCGGGGACGTCCTGCGGCCGATCCAGAGAGCGAGCCGCGGCCGCGCGCTCTTGCCGCCGCGGCCGGAGCCTTTGCGCTCTCTGCCCGTGGACCCCTGCCGCTCGTTCATGAGACTTTTCTCATGGGAGTTCTTCACGTCGATTCGTTTGGTCGCGGACCCGGCCTTTGCAAGCGCGCTCGCGAGTCTCTCGTCGCCCGATGCAAGCGAAGCTTTGGACCGACTGCTTCTCGAGCGCCGCGACATTGCGCTCGTCCTGCTCTCCATCTACGGGGGCCTGGAGCGACGGGGCGTGGAGTCCGAGTCTATCAACTTTCTGGTCGTGTACATCCGGCGCTACGTGCTACTCAAGCTCGAGTTCCCGTACACGGCGGAGGAGCTCAGCACGCTCCAGACCGTGGTCGAAGGCGTCGTCGGAGACTTGGCCGAGGGGCCCGACGGCGAGTCCGTCATGCGACGAGCTCACGTCGATGCCTTTGGCGGCGCGCAAGACGACTTTGACTTGGGCCCGCAGGACGAGTCTCACGGCTTCGAAGTCTGGTTCGACGACACGCCCGGCACGTCCGCCTACATGACGAGGCGGCGCGCGGAGGCCATCTTTCAGAAAATGCAAAATCTGGCGTGAAATGAAATGAAATGAAAGCTCTTGCTCTACGTCTCGGTTTCGGCCGCGGGTTCACCGCGGCAGCCTGCGTACAGCGCGACTGCGAATACGGCGGCCGCGAGCAGGCACATTGCGATTACGAGGACCTTGCCTTCGTCGCCGCCACCGGGGGCCGGCGTTGGGTAGGCCGTTGACACCATAGTCACCAGCGCGGAGTCGCCGTGCGTGCGTTACGGGTTTGCCGCCCCTTGCCTTGCTCCGCCAAAGACGCTCTCCTCCCTGATGCGCAGGTGCAGGCAACCGTCGTCGCACAGGTAGTGGTCGGCGAGGTCCCGAAAGCTCGACGAGCCGACCGCCATGACAGGACCTCTCGGTGGCGGCGGCAGGACCAGGCAGAGGAGGCCCGTCGAGGGGCGCAGCGACTTGGGCGGCGGGGGAGGAGGAGGAGGAGGCGAGGGCGGCGGGGACGGCGGCGGTGAGGGTGGCGGCGAGGGCGTTGGCGAGGGAGGGACCCGAACGGGCAGGGGACCCGAGGTCGCGTTCTCCCGCGTGTGGCGAGGCGCGCCCACGGCCCAGCGATGCATGCGAGCACGCATGCGGGACATGAAGAGGCCGACGCGCACGCCGCCGTGCACGATCAGGTAGTGAGGCGTGTCGTCGCCAGCGCGGTGGCCGGCGATGCGGAGCAGGACGGGCACGTGGTCCGGCTTTGTGCGCTTGAAGTACGCGGATGCGCGCTTGACCTCGTCGCCCTCGTCGTTGGCGTCCTCCACTGCCCGGAGTGGCAGGCTGAACCTCGATAACATGGACGAGGCGGTCTTGCGTTTTGCTTGGCTCCGGAGAGACGCAACGAGGCGAGGTTATATGTACATGGCGCCGTCGCGCGGCCGGCCAACCGTCGCCAAATGCTCGAGGAGAGCGAGCCAGAGGACAGCGAGCTCGAGGGCGACAGCGGGAGCGGGAGCGAGGATGAGCTCGCCCGAGGGCCTCATGGCGCGGAGGCGGATGAGGCACCGCGGCCCGGCCCGAGCGTTTTTTTCGTGGTGGATGGAGCCCCAGTGAGCGAGACGCTGTGGCGCTGGTTCAACAGGCACCTGCGCGGGTTCGACCCCGCCGAGTTCGAGCGCGCCGCGGCGGTGGTGCCACCCGAGCTGGCGCGGCTGCTCCCGGCGGACACGCCCTCCGCCTGGCCCGGGGTCGGGCCCGAGGACGACTCGCCCGCGGCGCCGGCTTCAACATCATCGTCGTCGTCGTCATCATCTTCATCGTCGACGACGCACAGGCCAGCGGACCCGGCGGCGTACTGGCAGCAGCGGCGACAGCATCAGCAGCCAGCGCCGCAGCAGCGCGCGACCCCAGCCGCCCCGCCCGCGCGCGCGCGCTCGCTGCGGCGGCTGAACGCGCGCGGACTGATGGTGTTCTGCGAGCGGCTGCTCATGCTGGCGACCGGGATCGACAAAGACGAGGCGCACGTGCTCAGCCAGGAGCAGAGCCCGCCGGAGCAGGTGCTGCGCTTCGTGGACGGCCCGCTGCTGCAGGCGGTGCTGTACTGGTGCCTGACCGAGGGCCACGCGAGCGCCGAGGCCGCCTTCGAGGGCCTGGACGACGCGCTGTGGTCGCGCGAGCGCGCGGCGACGGGACGGGCCTTCCACTTCCGCATGCACTACATGCACCGCGAGATCCGCGCGAGCTTCGAGCGCGTGGCCCGCGACCTGGCGCGGGTGCCGGCGCAGCCGCCGGGGCGCGCGCTCGCCGTACGACGGCAGGACCGCTGCGACGCGGCCATGCTGCGCGCCGCCGTGCGCTCGGCCTATCGGGGAGACCTGGACGCCTTCATCCTGGAGACGATCTCCTTCATCCAGTTTAGGGCGATGGGGCGCAACCACGAGAAGCTGGCGCAGGCCGTGCGCTTCGAGAAGATGCAGATCGCCGACTTCGCAGACGACTCCATGGCGCCCTACGAGGTCTGGCGCTTCCTGTACCCGAACTACTTCGACACGGTGGAGGACTACTTTGACACCTTCTTCGAACGCTTCACGGCCGAGTGCGTGCTCTTCTACCTTGAGGACTACGTGCAGAGCAGCTTCGGCCTGGTCTGGGTCCCCGTCTACGGGCTCTTTTTTTGCTCCACAGACGGCCGCCGCAGCGCCGACCTCTTCGACCTCCTCTCGCGCGATGCGCTGCGTCGCGCCGTCGCGCGCAAGTACGGCGAGCCGGCGGCCGCCTGGGCAAGCCCTCGGTGATGGCTCGATTGACATGATTGATTACTAGTAGATTGTGGGTACTTTTGTTGTTAGCAGGTCGATTTTTCTTGCTTGCTTATAGCTTCTCGTTGCTTTGAGTCTTCTCCCCAAAGAAGAGCTATCAGCTTGCGTGGGGGCATATTTTTTTGCGCTCTTCATACCGAGGCCGACCGCGCCACTCCCGGGGCGTGCAAGGCAATCGTCTCGTCGCTGTCCTCGCTGCTGCTGTCGTCCAAGTCCTCGAAGAGCCTCCGCCTGGCCCGCGGGGCAGCGCGAGCCGCTGTGATTCCGCCCCCCGGGGTGGACGGCGGAGACGACGGAGTGTCGTCGGACCAATCCGATGACAGGGACGAGACCTCCGAGGAGGAGCGCGGGCGCAGCCGCGACGCGCTCGCGGAGTGGCCGGCGCAGCCCGTGCCGACACAGCAGCGGCGGCAGAGGCGGCGCGCGCAGGAGAGGTCGTACGCTTCAGCGCACGTACACCACACCCGCCGCGCCGCGATGGCGCGGCAGCGGCGCAGCAATGCGTTGGCGTCGATGCGGAGCTCCCCCGAGGCCGCGTCGCGGTGAGCCCACCAGTCGGCCGAGGCGGCCGAGGCACTCGTGGAGGAGGAGGACGACGACGACGAGGTGGAGGACCTCGTGGAAGACGGCGAGAGTACCCCCCACGGGTCGAGCGCCGCCGCGATATTGTCACGGAGCGGCGGCGTACCCAGACGCCGCGACACCTCTTCGACTGCCTCCATTACATCTTCGAGTGACTGCTCCGAGGAAACCCGGCGTACCGCGTCGATGTTGTCGCGCAGGACAGCCATCGCGAAGGGAAATCGCGAGGGAACGACCAGGAGCGACAGGGCGTCGGCCATGGCGATGGTGTTGTGGTTGGTCGTAGACACCGTTAATTCGCCAAAGACCTCGAGCGGCGCGTGGCCGAACGAGTGGTGCAGCAGGTCCTGCACCTGGTCGAGGCCAGCGGAGAGCTCGCGCAGCACGTCGCGTGATTCGAGTTGACGGATGTCCTTGAGTGCCTGCATGATGGCGGGTGATCGCTCGACGATGACGACAATGACACGGAGACGCAGGAGCACACTCTGCGCGCACTTGCAGTATGGGCATCCGCATAGGCTCAGCTGCGCGCGCTCGCGGAGCCGCCGGAGCTGGTAGGTAGCCAACGCGACCACGTTTACGCCGAGCAAGCCTCCTTTCATGTCGCGCTCGAATTTCCCAAAGTTCAAGTCGTAGCCGTCGTCCGAGCCGTTCGCAAAGGCGCGGAGCTCGAAGTCGGGGTCGCACAGGCCTGCGGCCGCGCGTCCGGCCACCGCATAGCGCCCGGCGAAGTGCTTCCAGGAGAACACTTTATGAGCTTGGATGGTCACCCTGGCGCGCACGGCGCGGAGCCAGTAGTCCGGCCAATTCGGGCACGAACTGGCGGCGTCGAAGACGTGCGGAAGAATCTCCTTGGCGTAGAACGTTTTGATTCGGTCAACGACGCGGCGCAGGGATGCGAGGCGAGTCCGAATGCAGGCCGACCCGCGAAGGTGTGCTTTGTGGCCCGGTTCCGACACGAGAGTTTTGAACCGATCGACGACTGTACCCGCAACGTTCACCATGATGCTGCCCGAAGAGGAGGGAATCTCGACGCTCACCTTGCATAGCGTGTCCCGCCCGACGCGGCTGTAGTTTGCGAAGATGCGGAGAAATTGGTGCTGCACATCGATCTCGCTGCGCTCCAGGCTCGCCAACTTGTCGCCAACGAAGCCGGTCATCGTGAGCGAGGCCTCGTGCGAAGGGTGCACGAGGTTCCCGCTCACACGCATGCACTTCTTGAAGCTGGCTTCGTTGAAGGCGTCGCCATTTTCCACGTGGAGCTGCTCTTCTGCCTTCGTGCAGTCTCGGCGAACGAAAAGACGCGGAGCAGTGCCCGAGATCTCGTAGTGCATACTGGCCTGGAACTCAGGGCGCAGGTTCTGGTCGACCGGGTCGCCGGCGGCCCGTGTGGCCGGCCTCGGACAGGCGCCCCGGCGCAGAACGACGCGGAACGTTTCCACTCGGCGGCCCACGCACCCGGGATGTGCGTAGATTCCGTACTTTACGTGGAAGACTCCGTCGGCGTACTCACGGTGGCACAGGGCGCAGAACTGCATGCAGGCAAATTCAGTGTTGATCGCCGTGCATCTAGCTCGATCGAAGCCTGAGTCGCCAGTTCTCCGAAGTATCTCGTCCATGGGAAACGGAGAAAGCCGTTCGCGCAGTGCCGAGCAGGTGAGCATCATGTTCTCCGTGTCTAGGGGCCCGAGGTAGAGCTGTAGGCGGTCGCGGAAAATGTCCGCACTGAGGTCGGTGAGGCGTGCCGGCCTCGCTCGCGTGTCAGCGGGGATCTTGCACCCTCCCGCATCGTTGGCGTCCCCAGAGAGCGCCCGTGCCTTGGCGTGCGCACTCAAGGCGGCAGCAAGCCCACCCGGGCTATCGCCTCCAGGACCAGCGTCGCTCGAGACGCGCAATCTTCTCGTTGGGCGCTCGCCCGGGTCCACGGCAGTGCCAAGCCCGCGCATAGTGCCGAGAGTCTAGGTGCGTTGCGGCTTTGACGATGCTGCTTGGCTTGGCTTGGCTTGGCTTGGCTCGGCTTGGATTGGCTCGGCTTGGATTGGCTTGGCTCGGCTGAGATTTCCTCTTTGCTCGGATTCAGGTTTGCTGAGATCCTGGATAGGCCCCGCCGCCCGCTTCACCGTGGCAGAATGTTTCCTCGGACGGAACTCGTCTTGCCTGTTCATCTACGTTAGCACGATTCTAAGCGCCGTGCAGCTCGTCGATGAATGGCGAAATTTCCCCCGGATTAACCTCGCATCGTCATAGGCCTGACCAGCGGTCTCACAAGTGGCCGCCCCACCATGGGCCATTTTCTATTTGGAAAGAAAAAAATCTTCCCTAGTCTGCGCGCGCCCAGTCTCACTTCAATCGGCCGCGGGCCCCCCAGTCAAGTCAAAGCATCTCGGGCTTGAGAAGAACTTCGATCCACGCGAGTCGCGGTCCACGCGGGAGGAGGACATGTCTGAGTCGTTCGGGTTGACGCAGCCAATGGCGATCCTGTCGCACCGAGCCTCGAGTGGCGGCCAGTGGGTCCCCAACCCAAATTGGACCTGCCGTTTTGCCAGTAGCCACGCGCGGACAGGCAGGGCCTCGAGTCGCAACAGACGCTCTCCAACGGTCGCACCGATACTTCACTTGTAGCCCATGGGGCCCCCGGAGGCGGCTGCCACCTCTTCGAACCAAACTGATAGATAAATGGAAAGCCCGGGCCTAGGCCGTATGTGCGTGAAAGGCTGTAGCCGTGAAGAGGGAGTTCGCCCCAGCGCGTGATTACGCAGGCCCAGCGAGGCTCACTCCAGGCCTGGCGAGCCGCGCGAGCCGTACGGGCCGAACGGGCCTAACGGGTCGAGCGAGCCGAGCGAGCCAAGGACGCCGACTCATGCGCCCGTGCCAGGCTCCCGCAGTGCGATCGTATCTCCCGCCAAGCAGAGACGGTCTAGCCACCCATGGACCGCGCTGCGCCCGCCCGACAAGGCATTGGCCTGGATCTCCGGAGCATCCACCCATTGCGTTGCGCAGGCCGCGGCGAGGGGGCCTCCCGCTGCCGAAGCTCCTGGTGGTGGTGATCTTGGCGCTGCTGGCGGTGCAGGGCCTGCCGAGCGCGCGCGGCGCGGCACAGGGACGCGTGCTGCACGTGAGGGGCGGCGCCGGCGGGGGCAACAGCACGCGGCCGCCACGGCGCGCGCCCGGACCGGCCCCGCCGGCCTGGGTCTTCGATCGCGTGGTGCGGCCGCCGAGCCCCTTCAAAGCGCAGCCGCGAGCGGGCGCGGCGCGGGACATCGCTGAGCAGGCGCGTCCCCGGTGGCTCGGCGACCCCCGCGTCGGGGTCGCCAGCGACGCGCCCTCGGACGCGGAGCCCGAGCTGATCATCGTGGACCCGGCCCACCAGGATGCGCCGATTTGGCTGGCCGAGATCGACCTCGTGGCGCGCGGCTGCGAGGACGCGCTGCGCGACTTCGAGCAGGCCGAAGCAGAGCTCTTCGCCCCGAGCGTGCTCCACGCGCGCGACAGCTGCATCGTGCGCTTCTCGAGCGAACTGCTGCCCGAGGAGGTCATCGAGGCCCTTGGGTCGGTCGGCGCGGCGGACTGGATCGTGGGCATCGAGGCCGACCGCCCCCTCTTGCTCGACGACGACGAGGACGACCCGTTCGGCCACGGCCGCGAGAGCTACGCAGCTGTGGACGCGGCGGCCGACGCGGCGGCCGCTGCGGCCGCTGCGATTTGGAATCTGGACAGGATCGACCAGAAGGAACTGCCCTTGGACGGCGCGGCCTTCCAGGCAAAGACCAAGCGCAGCAAGGGCCCGGGCGCGGCCTGGACCGGGGCGGGCGTCACGGTCTACGTGCTGGACACGGGCGTCGACCCGGGCCACCTCGAGTTTGGGGGCGACCGCGCGATCATCGGACCCGACTTCAATGGCGACGACGTCGACGCCGCCGACGGCCACGGCCACGGCACGCACGTCGCTTCCACCGTGGCGGGCTCCACGGTGGGCGTGGCTCCGAGGGCGCGGATCGAGGCCGTCAAGGTCATGAACGCGCGCGGCTACGGCGCGCTGAGCGACGCGGTCAAGGGGCTCCTGTACGTCGCCAACGCGACGACGGGGCGCCCTGCTGTGATCAACCTGTCGCTGTCCAGCAAGCGTAGCGCAATCTTGAACAGCGCTGTGCGCGAGGTGGTCAACGCCGGCAACGTCGTCGTCGCCGCCGCTGGGAACCAGGCCGGCGACGCCTGCGATCGCAGCCCGGGCTCCGAGCCCATGGCCATCACCGTTGGCGCCAGCGCGCTCGATTTCACGGGTACGCGCGATCGCGTCGCCGGCTTTAGCAACACCGGGCTCTGCGTCGACGTCTTCGCTCCCGGAGCTTCCATCGTTGGCGCGCGGCTCGGGACCGTGGAAGGGTACTCGACCAAGCAGGGCACCAGCATGGCGGCCCCGCACGTCGCGGGCGTGCTCGCGCTGCTCATGGAGAAGCACCAGCACGATCGCGAGGCCGCACTCGCTGAGTTTCGCCGCCTCCAGCTCACCATCGACGCCACCGGCAACCTGGTTCCCCCGGCCAATCGCACCGACGATGGCTTCGAGCTCGCTAGCATCGCTGACATTGGGGCTCGCGACGACGGAGACGACGGCGACGGCGACGACGGAGACGACGGAGATGACGGCGACGACGGAGACGACCGCGATGATGCGACTGCCGTTTGCGGGCGGGCGCTCGTGGACGGCGCGCGCGTTGAGACTTGCGTCGAGCACGCGGGCAGTCTGTTCGGCCCGCCGCTGCACAATTCGAGCATCGAGGCGCCCATGTTCATGATGCCAAGCGCCAACAGGCACCTCTGCAAAGACCCCTCCTACGAGCAACGCGAGGAGATGGAGGACGCGGTCGTCGTGGTCAAGCGCGGGCGGTGCCGCTTCTACGACAAGCTGCGGCGCGCCGAGCAGGCCGGTGCTCGCGCCGTGGTCTTCTACCTGGCCAAGCAGAGCCATGCGCTGTTCGCGCCCGCATACTTTGGCGACAGCGTGATTGGCATCCCCAGCGCCATGATCCGCCGAGACGGGGCGCGCGCGCTCCTCAAGCTCCGCAAGAAGGCCGACCGGAACGGATTCACGTTGCGCCTCGGCCGCGAGACCGCGTCCTAACGGCCGCGCGTTCTACATTTGGGCCAGTTACCCGCCGAGGTTAGGCCTATACCCGGCCCCGACCCGCAATGCCGACGGCAGCAGACCCGAAACTCACGTCGCCTGGCCTCCCCAAGACAAGCCAAGGAAACCCCCGCCCTCCCTCTCCGCCGTCTACCAACTCGCAGGCGCAACCATGGCACCCGAGCCCGCGAACGCAACCGCGGCCCCGAGCGCGGTCGAGGCGAAAAGCCCGGCCACCGTGCGCGCCGAGATGGCCGCCAAAAAGCGCAAGCTCATGGCGCTGTGCGCGACGCACAGCATGAAGGTCCCCGAGGGCTGCTCGCTGGTCAAGGCGATCGTGCTGCGCGTCAACAACTCGGCCGCCGGCGGCGGCGTCAAGAGCGCGAGCTACACGTCGATGATCTGCCAGCACCTCGGCGCGGCGCCCGTGGACGTGAGCTTTGCGATCAAGCGCTCTCGCGACGGGCCCGACCCCGCCCTGAGCGCCACCGAGTCCGCGGCCGCCGAGGAGGCGCTCCGCACGGCGCGGCTCGAGCCGGGCGAGGAATTCCTGGTGAGCTGCTTCGACAAGAGCGTCGTCGGCAAGATCAAGGAGTCCGACATCTACACGCTGACGCTGGTCGCGAGCGAGTGGAACGGGCGCACCACCTTCAAGGCTGACCGCGCGCTGGTCGACAGCGGCAGCAGCGGCGACCCGCTCGACGGCTCCACCTACCGCGACCTCATCGCCCGGACGCAGCTGGCCGTGCCGCCCACCAAGCTCAACTTCCCCGCGCCCGGCCCGGGCGCGCCGCCCGGTGCCGGTGCCTACCGGCGCTTCGTGCTGCCGCTCTCTGACTGCGAGGGCACGCCCTTCTCCGACGTCGTGCTCTACACCATCGACGAGAGCTTCGACATGGGCCCCGAGCGCTGCTGCCTGCGCATCGAAGACCAGGAGTATGTGGGCTTCAACATGGAGACCGGGCCCGGGCGCACGGCCAACCAGGTCGGCGTGCTCTACGTGCCCCGCGACCCCTCGCAGCCGCGCGTCTCCATGACGCTCAACGTCCTCCCGCCCAAGGCGCCCGGCCAGGGCGGATCGCCCTACGAGGCCTTTGGCATCGTGGACGTCCGCATGTGGGCCTCGGTCGCGGTGCGCATGGCCGCCTGCGCGCGCGAGTGGTTCGTCTTCGGCTACAGCGGGCTGGACCGCATCCTCAAGCTGCGCCACAACCTCGAGGCGGCCGCTGCCATGGGCAAGGGCGGCGGCAGCGGCTACGGCGGCTACGGAGAGGAGCTCGACGACGCCTACGGCTACAGCGGCGAGGCCTCCACCGACGACAAGCCGGCCTCCGCCGAGGAGGAGACGGCCTCCGAGCCCGCCGCCGATGGCAAGCCCGTCGCCGCCAAGGCCGAGGAGGAGTACTCGACCGGGCTCGTCCTGCGCATGAAGGTGAACCTGGCCGAGACAATCCGCTTCGCCGGCGTCGAGGTCTCGCGCGGCTACGTGGAGCGCTTCCTCGAGGACTTTATCTACGAGCCCGAGGTCGAGCGCGCGCACCCGGTGAACCAGGGCTACAGCGCCATCCTCGCCGGCAAGATCAAGCCCCGCGGCGCGGCCGTCTTCAACCTCACCGAGCTCAGCGAGGGCGACCGCGTCTCCTTCCTCTCGCGCGCGGCCAAGCTGCCCGCCGTGCACTACTACGCCATCCTCCCCACGGCGGCCGACGACTCCGCGCTCGACGCCGCCGAGGACGACAACGCCGCCCGCGAGCGCCTCCTCGAGGAGCACCGCCTGCGGCCCGCCGTCGTCTTCGCCGTGCTGGGCCGCTAGATGATGGCCTAAACAAGTGGCCCATTATGCATCCGCCTTAACACGGAGTTCGCGAGTTAAGTGCCACCTTGCCTCTCCTTCTCCGAAGGCCTCCTGGGCATCAGCCCTGTCCGGCTTTGCTTCGATCCGCGCGCGGCCGCGGCAGCGTGCGCAGGACTCCGGGAGAGGGCGCCGGGCGAGAGGGCGCGGGCGCGCGGGCTGTCCTTGCGAGCTTGTCGTGGCGCGCCGCCACGCGATCAGCATAGTAATCAGCGCGCTCATCGATGATGAGCGGAGCGCGCCCTGACGTCCAAGCTCGCCAGAAGCCTCTAGACTCGCCACGAACCCGCTGGCGCGCCTCGGGGCAGTCCTGGCTAGCCTTCCTGCGTCCTCGCGTCCATTTTGGCCGCGGTCAGCCGACCCCCGCGACGCCTCGCGGGGCGGTTTTCGCGGCCTCGCGAGGCGGTTCTTGGGTCTCGCGGACCAAGACTGCGGCAATCGACGTTTCACGCCGTTGGGCGAACGGCCGGCCAACCGATTCTTAAAAAAAATCAAAGCCGGAGGGGTCTAGGTGCCGATTGGCCTTCTTTTTTTGGACCATTTCACTCGACAAACAACGTCATCATCACCTTAAAAAAAATAAACACGCAACTCTAGCTAGTAGATAGATATAAGTCCAAGACGACTTTGTTTCGAGCCAGGCAAAGCATGGCTTCTCCGAGCCCGACGATGCCCCCACTTGACCTTGGGGTGTCGATGGGAGGACTGGATGCGTTCTTTTGGGTCATGATGGCCTTGGTGATCGTGATCGTGCTCGCGATGGTCTTCTTCTTCTGCAAGTACAGGACTAAAATATTCAAGGCCCAAGCGGAGATCCATGAGGGTAGAGCCAATGCGCTCCGGCAACTCGCCGCTGGTGAGTAAAACAAATGATTATTTTTCCGTTCAACATTCGCCCCGTGGCCTAGAAGAAGAAGTCCAGCCTCGGCGCGAGAAAGTCCCCCTCGTCGGCGGCCTCCTCCTCGACGTCGCTCGCGAGCCGGCTCCGCTTGCTCGCGCGGGGCGCGTCTTTCGTTGAGCTTGACGGCACGTGGCCAGGGCTGGGGGAAACGTAAGCAGCGCATGGGCTGGAGGGAACGTAGGCAGCTCCCGGGCTGGAGGGAACGTAAGCAGCGCTTGGACTGGAGGGAAGGTAAGCAGCTCCCGGGCTGGAGGGAACGGAGGGAAGGTAGGCAGCGCCCGTCGGGCTCTCGGGCGCGTAGCTCGGGCTGGCCTCGCCGCTGGGCCCGAGGGCAGGGCTCGCGGGGGAGGACGAAGAAGCGCACGCGCGCGCGTAGTCCGAGCTGGCGAGCATGCGCGGCAGCGACGCCGGCCAGCTGGGCCCCGCCGAGGCGCCGGCGGCGCGCTCGCGCACCCGAGGCGCCAGGAGCGAGGCCGCGCGCGGCTCGCGCAGCGCGACGCAGCTGCTGCCGATCGTCGGGCGCGCGCCGACGAGGACCTGGCTGCTGACGTCGCGGAGCCGGTCGACCATGAAGCCCGCGGCGGCCAGGTGGAAGGTCTCGGTGGCCTGCTGGAAGGTGGCCTTGAGGATGACGGACTCGTCGGCGTCGACGCCGTGGTACTTGTTGGGGCGCAGGCCGCCGTCGCGGGTCATGTTGTCCACGAGCAGCATGAGGTGGCGCACGTTGACGCGGATGCCCTCGCGCGCCAGCACGGCCTCCGCCTCGCGGAGCAGGAGCGCGCGCGCGGCCTCGATCCCGAAGAGGGCCGGCATGAGGTGCACGTCGTTGGTGGCGAGGCGGGTCAGGTCGACGCGAAAGCCCGAGGCCTCGACCAGGTCGGCGACGTCGAAGTCGCGCGCATTGGAGCCGGGCGCGAAGTAGAGCGTCTCGGTGGCGGCGTCGTAGTCGACGGCGTGCCGCACGCCGCCCAGGTGCCGGCGCGCGAGCCGGTGCGCGTCGGCGCGCGCGTCGGCGAGCGTGCGGCGCCGGTCGAGGAAGACGCGCAGCTCCCGCGAGGCGGCGTCGTAGGCCGAGCGGCGAGGCGTGCAGAAGCCCGCGGGCAGGTGGCGCGAGTTGTGCTTGACGTAGCGCTCGTAGGCGTCGGCGTCGGCGAGCTGGAAGAAGAGGACCCAGGAGGAGCGCGCGCGCGGCGCGGCCGGCGGCTCGTGCACCACGCCGAAGCGCGCGCTCAGCGAGCCGAGCGAGCGCGCGATCAGCAGGTCCGGGTCGCGCGCGGCGACCGGGCGCAGGTACGGCTGCCGCAGCGCGCGCGCGCAGTCGAAGATCTCCACGATGCGGCTGATGCCCTGCTGCGCGGCGGAACGTTCCGAGCCGGCCAGGTGGAACGAGTTCAGCGTGGCCTGCGTGAAGCGCTCGCTGATGGACTGCGCCGCCACGACCCCGACCATGTCGCCCGGCGCGATCAGCGCGCGCTCGCGCGCCAGGAACATGGCGTCCACGGCCGCGCGCAGCGCCGCGGGGTCCTCCCGCGCCGCGACCCGCCGCGGGACCTCGGCGCGCAGCAGCGCCAGCCGCGCGAAGGCCTCGGGCGCATGCGCCCAATCCGGATGATCAGTCAAGCATCGCAGATAGCTCGAAAGCGGGCGCGCCGCGGCCGGAGCCGCTGCAGGCGGCCCCGCGGCGACCGTCGGGGCCGGCAGGAACAGCACGTGGCTGCCCTCCAGCTCCGCCTCGATCTGCCCGAGCCTTCGCTCGAGCGAGGAAAGGCTCGTGCAGGAGCGCAAGAAGGAGTCGCAGCTCCATGCGGCGCTCGACATCCGCCTGCTCGGGGTCCTGCACCGCCGCGAAGCGCTCGGCCGGCGGCGATGATGTCGAGGACGAATCCGCGGAGAGGGCCTCGGCGGTGGCGCGGCCGGTGGCTCGCGGCGGGGACATCTCTCGGGGCCTTGACGGTCGCCACTCGCATGCGGCGCGCATAATATCTAGGCAGCACCGCATCTTCTACGTGGACGCGGGCGAGGACTCGGTTCGGCCCGAGGAGGTCGAGCGGCAATGGCTCGATGCCTGCGCCGACGTGGACGCTCTATTCGATGCAATGCCCGTGGCGCTGCCGCTCGCCGGAGACTGGCTCGTGGAGCGGTTCGCGGTGGAATCGCTGGAGCTGGAAAGCTCGTCTCGCACGCCGGACAAGGAGGCCAGCTTGCGGCGGGCGTGGGAGCACGCGGCGGGGGCCAGCCAGCTGGACTGGACGCTCGTGGCGGAGATCAACGCGATCGTTCTTGGCGCGGCGGCGGGCGAGCGATCGAGCAGGCGCACGAGTCCCGCGATCACCGCGCTCTTGGACCGCAGCGGGCGCGCGACAAAAGCGCCGTACGTTTACTCTCGTCCACACGACATTGACGCGTCCATGACGGACCTCATCGCCTTCGCGAGGCGGGAGATCGAGGGCGAGGGGCGCGCGAGCGTCAAGGTTGCACGCGCGGCAGCATTTTTCGCGCGCTTCCTCGCCGTGCACCCGTTCGCGAACGGCAACGGCCGCACGGCGCGCGTGCTCTTTGCTTGGTTCTTTCGAACGCGACTTCCCGCGGTCGTGCCGCTGACGCTCGTCGGCTGCTTCCCCGACCCGGTCTTGTTCTCAGCGGAGCGCCTGGCCCGCGGGCACAACTCGCAGCTCCGCCCAAAGACGTGCTACGTGCTCAGCCTCCAGGTCGCCAGGACGACGGGCAACGTGGGCGTCTTCGAGCGCTACGCCATGAGCGCAGTCCGCGCGCACCTGCGGACCGTCGCCGACACGCTGTCTCTCGTTGGGCATTCTCAGAGCCAGGCGGCAGCGTTGACGGCGGAGGCCGGCGCCGGACCGAAGGCCGTGGAGGAGACCACGTAGAGGCGGTGCACAGCGTAGTAGAAGAAGAGCGCGTCGGGCCAGGCCAGCACGGTCACCTGCCAGGCGTGCGCGGCCAGCAGCGCGGACAGCAGGGCCAGCCGCAGGCCGCTCAGCGGGCGCCGGTACAATCTCGCGAAGACCAGCGCGTCCACGAGCCGGGGCGCGACCTCCGGGCTGTAGCCTTGCACCAGGCGCGCCAGCGTCACGTGCAACTCGCGCAGGCAGCGATCGAACTCGAAGACCTCGTCGACGAGCTGGAAGAGCAGCGGGGCCGCGGCCGGCGGGCCGAGCGGCGCGCGCAGCGCCAGCAGCGCGTAGGCCGGAGACGCAGCGTGAGTTGCAGCGGCCAGGGCGCGCTGGAGGCCGGCGGCAAGGCCAGCTCCGGGAGCCCGCGGCACCGCAGGCGCTCCCAGCGAGCCGGCCGCGCGCAAAAAATAGACAACGAAGAGCAGCCGCGCCAGCTCGGGCACGTGCACGAAGGCGTGCGCCAAGTAGATGGCGCAGCGCGCGAGCGGGTTCACCGCCAGCGCCGCGCCGGAGGCTGCTGCGGCGAGTGCGTGCAGGATCTCGTGCTTGACCGCGGCGTCGGCCTCGCGGTTGTAGTAATTGAAACGAAGCTCCGTGTCGAGCAGCAAGCGCAGGGCCGCCCCGTGTGCGGCCAGCGCGCGCCGCGCGCATGAGTAAGCCAGCACGTACAGGCCCAAGGCCCACGCCAGCTCCAGCGCCGTCTCGGCCCAAAGCATTTTCCTTCGTCTACTTTCGGGTTTGCACGGTCGGAGTCGCGCGTGGATCATGTATCGACCAGAGTCGGCGCGCGACGCTTGAAGGTGCGCTCGAAACGGGCCATGATGAACTCGATCGTTTCCTCAACGTCGGCGCGGCTCTTGGGACCAGCGACGATGATCTTGCCGCTGCCGAACAGGTTGACCTTGATGTTCTTGGAGGCATGCGGCACGCGGAAGGAACAGCTGGGGAAGACGGCCGGATTGTACGAGCAAGACTCCTGATGCGCGGCGCGGAAGCGCGGCACGTCCACCTCGTAGAGCTCGCGCACCGAGAACTTGCTCACGACGTTGGTCAGTGATATCTGCACAAAGTCGAGCCCCAGGCGGCGCTTGAGGTGCAACAGCACATTGAGCGCCGCGTAGTACGAGGTGCAGCCCATGACCGTAGCGGTCCCAGTCGAGAACAGTATCACCGTTGCAGTCGGGTTTGTTACCTTCAGTGTGATCGCACTGAACTTTTTGGGACTGTATTTCCCGGCTGTGATGCGGCGCGCTAGCTCTGCCAGCGATTGCCGAGCGCGAATCCGGATTGAAATCACATGGTTGGTTCGCCGGTACACAACCGGCACGGTAGTCGCGTCCCCCATGCTCGCGCGCTTCTTGCAGGCGAGGCCTCGACACTCGCGTCGCTCATATACGTAGATCGCATACCCGAGCCAGCAAAGAGAATCCGCCGCGCCCGCCCGGTCGAGTGATCACCTCTCGCATCCACATGACCCAGATTGTAGATGTCGACATTACCCCGACCGTCAAATGCGCGAAGGACATTCTGGTGACAATTGCCGAGGAATATGCGGCGAAGGAAAGAAACGACCGAACACTCAATGTGATTCAGAACTCATACAATGCCATGCTTCAAAGCTATCCGAATGCGAACAAAGGTTGGGCTCAAGTGGTTTTTAACGCATTCAGCAATGGAACGGAACCTGGCCGTTTTGAACATTTTACGGATGCCAGAAAGCAATCGCTGGTCTTTGCCGTTGGTGGTATTGTAAAGGCTTTTGAGGATTTTTCAAGCTCGGAGGAGCTCAATCTTCTCGGGGATGAATTCGATCAGATGTCGTTCATGGCTGCGATTTCGTCCATGCTTCCTATTGCTCACCTAACCGGGGTCGTGGCACTTATCAAGGAACATAATCTCAGATTCGTCCTGAACCCCCCCGACCCTGTTTCACAGCAGACGGTCGGGCAGAATCTCGATCGCTCGCATTCAGGTCAGAGCAGTATCCAATTGAAATCGAATGCGTCTGCGTCTAACCTTCAGGGACGGGGAGGCTTTGACATGTCTTATGAAGGGATCTTCTTCAATACTCGTTCACACCGGGATAAGAACAATTCTGCCGATTGGCTCGAGGATAGCGACAGCGACAGCGACAGCGACAGCGACAGCAGAGAGCTCGAGTGGAAGCTCATGCGAGAGCTTGGTAAGACAAGACCTCTTAGCGACAGCGTTAGCGACAGCGACAGCGACAGCGACAGCGACAGCGACAGCGACAACGAACGTTACAACGAAAACGAAACCCTGGACCCGGATGGATACAGCGATAGCGAGAGTGAGATTGAGGACGAGCGCTCGTACAGCGACGATTCCGCCTCGGATGCGCACTACGAAGCATGGACCGATTCCGGTTCGCAGCTGAGCCCGTCCGAGGATGAGGAAAACAGCGAGGCATACTCTGACAGCGATTACGATGAAGACTCGGACTTGCCGGTCGGGACCAACGTGCTGAAGCATTTGCGGCAGTGGCACGCCGCGTAGTGAGCGCTCGCTTGTAAATTGATACACGACCATCCACCGCGTCGCGGCGGCAATCGGGGCGTACATGGAGCACATTACGTGGCTCCTCAAGGGGCTTTCGCTCCAGTCACCTGCCCCAACGAAGCGCGCGTGCGCTCTTGTCGGATTCGCCGACACCGAGGGCGCGCCGCACCGCAGCGCGTCTAGTAATCTGTGGGATTTTGCGGTTGTGCTTGACCGCGTCGTGGATCTCCGGAGTGGCATCCAGGTGCGAGAGCTGGCGCACCCGCAGCTCTTCAACGTCTCGTTCTCGCCCGGCGGCGCTGGGCGGCGGCACATTCGAAACTGGGTGGCGCATGTGCGCGAGTTGCGCTGCATGCACGACGCCGACGAGCTGGTCTTGTACTTTTGGAATCTCCGCCACGATCTCGCTGTCTTGCGGGAGTACTTTGCGCCAGCTGAGTTGCCGTTCGTGGCAGTCGATCTCCTCGGACCTGCGCGCGCGCAGCTCGCCGGATGCGGGCTGCTCCGTTTCGATCTGGACTCGGTCCACAGCCATTTGACGGGACCTACGATGCGCACGCCGGCGTTCGCGCGTCACTCTGCGCTGGGGGACGCATGGAGGCTGCGGAGCATCTTCCGGGTCATGGCGAGCGGGCCTTGCGCGGCATGCCCCGCGTGGCCCCCGTCGCTCGCGGGGCCCGGGCGAGGCGGCGCCGGGGATCTCGCGGCCGCCGATCCAGAGGACGCAGAGATCGAGGACGCACCCGGGGCTCGCGGGCTCGGGCCGCAGTAGCAGAGGCGCCTCGGGAGGCTGCGGCGGCCGCAGGCCGCGCGAGCCTGGCTTGCGTGCGACAGCTCGCGCTGGCGGTGCGCGCGAGAGAGGCCCCGCTGCTGCTGGTCAGCTCACGCCTGGACACGCCGGCCGGCGCCGATATGAAGAGCGAACTCATGACCGAGTTGCGCGTCTTCTTCGAGGTGGTCGGCGCGCGCGCCACACTCGAGCTTGCCTCGACGGCGCGCCTGCGGGCCTGCCCGGATGAGCTGCTATGCTGCATGGTCGCGCGTGACGCCGAGCGCGCGTTGTTCGCGGCGCAGATCCACGTGCGCTCCGGCCGGGCCGCGGAGGGCCATCTGGCTTGGCGGCTGCAGGCCCGAGATGCCTCGCTGGCCTGCTTCGAGATCGACACGCACGGGCCCGTGTCGCGCGCCGCTCTGCAGGAAGGCGGGCAAATCGCAGGGCCGCCGCCCCGCCCTGCGAGGCTCGCCGACGCGGCCTTTGCGGCCGCTGCCACGCCGCTAGCCCGCGAGCTCACGCGCTTAGGTACTACTTGTTAGACATTGAAAAACGCGCATTTATCGTAACCAATTTGCAGCTTAAGCGCCGGCGCCCACGAAGGACAGCGCACCAAACTTGCCGCGGCCCTGCGGTTCGACCCGCGGCCGTTGCGCCGCCGAGAGAACCTCAAGGGAAGCCGGCGCCGGCGAGCCTGTCCCGGGAGCGCGGCGGCACGTCTGAGGCAAGCCGCGCCGGGATGCAGCGCGACCTGCAGGCTCGGCGGAATCGTCGCGAGGCCCTAGCGCCCTCACGTCCAGCACGATGATCACCGCGATCGCCGCCGCCGACGCGAAGCCCACTGCATCGACGTACTCGTACGAGTGCAGAGGGACGAGCAGAATCGCAAGAGTTCCTATGATTCCGATGTAGATGCCGATCAGAGGCAAAAGGTTCTCTCTGCACGAGGTTTGGTCGCGCATTATGCGGCGCCGGTCAACGAACACGTTTTTGAGGACCAAGAACAGAACAACATAGAAACTTGTCTGCGCGAGCACGAGCACAACTTCCGTGGGCAGAGTGTGCGGATCCTTGAATCCATCCGCGTGCCGTGGAGCGCGGAACATATCGCAACGCCTTGGCTTGAACTCGACGCGCACAGCAGCCTTGAGCATTCGAGCACGGATGCAATAGGCATCGTGTATGCAAGAATGGGTGGAAGAGTCGATCCGGATTTCTTGCGCTTTGCCGCGCGCGGCCCGGAGGACTGTCAGTTGGGCCGCCCCGGCCGGCGCCGCGGGGGTGACCCTCGAAAATTCACCAAGCCCCTTGGAAA
>KQ758850.1:11960207-11978507 GCA_001462505.1 Aurantiochytrium sp. T66 | reverse complement strand
GCCCCGCCACGCCCCGCCCCGCCACGCCCCGCCGCGCCCGCCGCCGCGGAGCAGCGGGCAGGAGAGGAGGGGAGAAGATAGCGGAGGACGAAGGAGGGCGAGGTGGTTGAAAACGATGGCGGCGCGCGGACTCATGGTCTGCGCGAGCAGGCAGCACGTCGGGAAGACGACGTCCTCGCTCGCGATCACCTCCGGCCTGCTCAAGCGCTTCGACGTACGTGACGAGGACGAGGACGAGGTCTGAGCAGACCAAGGACCCGTCGGACGCCAGATGATTATGAGCACGCCACCTGGCCAGGCCTCGCTCGGGCTGGCAAGCTCCGCACGCCGCCTCTGGACGCTGCGACCTGATCCGACGGGCGGGTGGAGCGCTGCAACATGAACAACAACAACGTGCGCGCCGTGCCCGCGGACGTCCTTGAGAGAATGGCCCAACGGGCTGGGTGGATGACTGACGAAATGAATTTTACTTGGGACGTTGTGCACGAGCGCAGAAGGTCGGCTTCATCAAACCCGTGGGACAGAGGCATGTCCGCGTGGGGCCCGAAATGCTGCCGAGCGGAGCCAAGGAGGGACTCCGCGTCGATAAGGACGTGGTCCTCTTCAAAGAGCATTTCAACCTGACGACCTGCGAGTACAAGGAGATGAGCCCCGTGGTCATCCCCGCAGGGTACACGCGCGAATTCCTCGACGGTAACATCAAGGAGGAGGACCAGATCAAGGCCATCGAGGAGTCGTACGCTAGCATCCAGGCGAAGAATGAGTTCGTCGTGGTAGAGGGCACGGGACACTGCGGCGTTGGTAGCATCGTCAACATGGACAATGCGCGTGTGGCCTCGCTGCTGGGTCTCGACATTATTTTCGTCGTCAACGGCGGCCTCGGCTCCGCCTTTGACGAGCTTGCGGTACGTTAATCCCACCAACTTCAACAGAGTGGCTTGCTGACCAACCACCGTCTCACCGTCTGACCGACTGACTAACCTGATCTCCGCTGCCATCGATCTCTCGTCTGACATGATCGACTTATCAAACATCAACACAGCTGAACCGGCTCATGTGCCAGCATCACGGCGTGAAAATTCGAGGCGTGCTCGTCAACAAGGTCAAGCCAGACAAGCTTGACATGATCTCCGAGTACTTCGCCAAGGCGCTCAAGAGGTGGGACATTCCTCTGGTGGGCGTGGTGCCGGACGCTTCGTATTTGTCCGCGCCAACTATGGTGGACTACGAGCAGCTCTTCTCAACCAAGCTCATCTGCGGCGAAGAACAAAAGCTGAGCCACTTCAACCAGACCACCCTGGTGGCCATGGAGCTGGGCCGCTTCATCGAGCGTCTGCACAACGAAAAGCATTCCAAGACGCTCTTTGTGACGCACGCCTCCCGCGTCGACATCATCCTCGGATTCATCGCGCACGGTGCTGTGCACGAGGAAATGTGGGGTGACCAGTGGCGCGCCGGCCTCATTCTCGCCGGTGAGAACCCAAACCTGCTCGACAGCTCGCTCTTGGCCACCCTCAAGGACCAGAGCTGCCCCATTCTCCACGCTCCCATGTCCACCTACGACGCCATGCTCCAGCTCACCAACTACACCGCCAAGCTATCCGCGCTCGACTCGCAGCGAACCACGGCTGCCATCAATCACTACGAGCCATACATCAACTTCGAGGCAGTCCTGCACGAGGGTTAGAGACGGCGCGGTCGCACTCGTAAATTTTCTCTCCGGCCCTGCTTGCTCACGCTGTTGACGTAGAAGGTAGGTAGGCTTCCTCCGAGTCCTGAATCAAATTATCATACACACCACACTACTGAGACAGACACCATCGACACGCTCCTAGGCCTTGGCCTAGACTAGTCCAGGCTCGCGCGCTGATTCGTTGACCGCAGCGAGCGGAAGAGCTTGTCTGCCGCAGCCTGGATCTCAGGGGCCAGCTTGAAGCGCGTCGCGAGCGGCTCGCGCGGAGCTTGCAGTGCCGCGCCGCGCCAGCGCGAGCTAGCTGCCTGCTTGAGCTTCTGCTGCTCGCCACTTCTCGCTGCGCGAGCAGCCTGCGATGCGCGCTTTTCATGGTTCTTCTTCTTCTCTGTGGGGCTCGCATTGCGCACGGCGCCGGCGGGCCCGAACTTGCGGTCGTCCTTTGCATTGGCATTCCGCGCGCTGCTGGCAATCTCACTGCCCGACTCCTCGCGGTCGCCGCGGGACGCGGAGTCCGACAGCGACCCGGTGCTCGCGGTCATGGTGTCCGCCAAGAGGAGCATCTCGTCGTCGTCGTCGTCGATGCGCGGCACGCGGCCGCTCGGACGCGCGATTGCGTCCAAAACCTGCTGGGCGTTGGCCAGCGTCGCGCGCTGCTGCGCCGCGCGGTTGACGGGGACCTTCCAGTCGGCGTCCGCGAAGCGGTCCTGCGCAGAGCCCTGGTACAGCGAGCCCATGAGCGCGCCGTCGTCCTTGGCCCACAGCCGGACCATGCGGTCCGCGGAGGACGTCGCGAGCACGTCGAGCTCCTCGATGAGACGCACGGAGCGCAGCGCGGCGCGATGCGCGCGCCAGTGCAGCTGAAGGGCGGGCTGCAGTCGGCCCTGCGGCCCCGCGCGGGCCAAACGGGCGTCGCGCGCCGTCTTGAGCTTGGCCAGCTCCGCGCGCACGCTCGGCTTCGACCCCAGCGCTGTGGGGCGGTCCTCCTGCGGCGCCGTCGGCCTGAGATCCTCGCGCGGCGCCGTCGCGGGCTCGACAGCCGCTCGCTTCGCGCCTTCCGTGAGAAAAAACGAGGCCTCTGGCTCCGGCTGATGCACCTGGGGCGGATGCGCAAGCGGCTCGTCACGCCCTGGGCCATCTTCCTCGGGTCTTGCGCGCGGCTGTGGAGAGCTCCGCGTGGACGCCATCGACGAATATGGGCCGTGGTGACGCTGCCGGACCTCCTCGGCTGCCTCTTCCAGCGTCTCGCCGAGGTCCCAGTAGCGCACGCTGCCCTCCTCGTCGCCCACAATCAGCATGCAAGTGGCTTCGTCCCACTCCAGGCACGTAATGGCCGGCGCGTAGGCGTCTTCTTCTTCTCCATCTTTGCCGTCCTCCGGAGCCCGGTCCTCGTCGATGGCAGCGTTTCCTGTCTCGACGGACGAGTCCTTTCTGCTGGAGACCATCGTCGCCGAGGGTTTTCCCGTCGGAGCAGGCGCCGCCGCTGCGGGCAGCGCGTAGCGAGAGTCTTGGGCCGTGTCGTTCAGAAAGGTCATCCACGGCATGCACTTGTACACCACGGGGTGGGTCCGCCAAAGGAAGACCTTGCCGTGGACATCCCCGGAGACCAGGAAAGGGTGCGGGTCAAGGTAGCGCAGCGCGCAAACGTCGACCTCGTGGCCCATGCACATGGCATCCGAGGCCCCGGTCTCGCCGTTGAAAAGGCAGATCGTGGCATCCAAGGCTGCGCTCGCCAGCTGGCCCGATCTCTTGGAGCACGCCATGGCCGTCAGATCGTGCTGCATGCCAAAGCTCGCAAACGTGGTCACGCCGCCGAGCTGCTGCTTGCGCATGGTAAGATATTTCCGCTCGAGGCCCTCCCGGTACGCGGCGGCACCGGGAATAGTCCGCAGCAGAGAGGCCACGGCGCCAGGATGACTGATCTCCATGAGCACGACCGCGGCCTCCGGGTCAGACTCGTCAGAGACCTTGATCACACCGTCCCAAGAGGAGGACACGATGCGCTGCTCGGCGGCAAGCGACTGCAGCGCGACGATCTCGCTGGCGTGTGGGCTGAGGTCCTTCATGTGCGCCCCGTTCGCCAGATTGAACACCGTAACGCGACCCTCGTGATCGCCGGTGATAAACTTGCGCCTGCGGCCGTCGAAGCAGAGCGCCGTGATCTCGGACTTGCTGATGTCCCGGTAGATGCGAATGAGACGGCCGCTCTCCGCGTCCCAGAGCTTGACGCTGCGCCCAGCCGCCGTGGTAAAGGTCAGCGCGGTCTCGTTGAAGATGACCCCAATCGTCGTAGAGGTGTCCGTCAACTTGGGGTCCGTCGGGCGGTCGTAGTCAAAGAGTCGAAGATCGTGGTTCGCCGCCACGATGCGCCGGTGCTTGGTCGAGTACGCAAAGCAGCTGATGGCCGTGTCGATGTCGCTCATCTTGAGCGAGTGGTTGAAGAGCAGGCTCGTGGCCATATTGCGACGATTCTCAATGTTCTGCCGGAGCTCGCCCTGCATGCGTTCTGCCTTGGCGGACGAGCCGGACCCCAGCATCGCAGCACCGCGGAACCTTGGCCCACCCCCGTTGCCGACCGCCCCGATGTGCGAAGCGCGGACAGGGGCGAGCGCAGAAGTGCGGCGCGCGGGATTGGCGAATATGGCCGCGCCCTCGTTGGCGCCGGCCTGCCCGGCAGCCCCGAGCCCGCTGGGACCGGTCTTGGCGTCTCGCATGGCGAAGGTCTGAACGCAGGAAAAGTTGCGAATGTCCCAGATCTTGAAGAACCCTTCGTTGTCCGCCGTGATGATCTCGGGCGTGTTCGGGATGGCCTTGACGCCAACCAGAGATGAGTTGTGGCCCTTGAGTGGGGTAATAAGTCGCTCGACGTACGGGTTCCACACCATTGCGTCGTGATCAAAGCCTGCAGAGATAAGGAAGCGGTATTCAGGCGCGTACGCGAGGCTAAAAGCCCCCTTGGCGTGGCCTGGGAGGCTCTTACGCAGGGTCTGCGTCGGGATGTCCCAGAACTTGATCTGCGAGTCCAGCGAGGCGCTGGCGATGACGCCCATGCTTTCGATGCAGTGGAGGTCCATGACAATGTCATTGTGTCCTTGTAAACGGGCCGCGCACTCAAGGGACTCAACGTTCCACACGTTGATGTTTCCATTGAGCCCGCCCGTAAAGAGTCGGTCGTGCTGCGCGCCTCCCCACTCGATGCTCATTTGCACATCCTCGCACGGCACCTGCTGGCACATGGAGTATGTGTGGGTGTCCCAAAAGCCAATCGTGCTATCGTTCGCTACTGTGGCCAAATAGCTCGACGCCCCGCGCCCTTGCAGATAGGTGGCGCCATGAATGACGCCCTTGTGCCCTGCGGCGCGTTTAAGGAGCGAGAAGTTCGAGGCCTCGTAGACACTCAGCATACGGTTGGTGTCGCAGGCGACGAGGTGGTCGAGCTCCTCGACGTAGTACACGTGGTCGACCCGGGTGTCATACGTTACCGAGGGCATCGGCGGGATCGGACTTGGGTCGTAGCGCTTGATGTTGTCTACGCGGAAATTGTCGCGGTCCTGCGAGGATTCGACAATGTAGCTAGTGAACTCCTGCAGCTCCATGGACTGATCGCCGTTGATGTCGACCTGGTGAAAGAATTCACAGAGCTTGGCGACAGCGTTCACCTCAGCCTCGGCGGACTCCGACTCGGGTTGATACTTCATCATGACGGCCACAAACTCGTGCAGGTTCAGCTCGCCACCCTTTTCGTTAAAATCCCGCTTCACGCGTTGCAGCTGCTTCGCATCGAGCTCCATCATCATTTTTGTCACAATTTCCTCATCCATGCGGAACTTGGTCTTATCCACCGGCAACGGCTTACCTGCCGCGGGTTCTCTGCTATTCACGTGCAAGGAGACCTGGTTTGGGCTCTGATGCACCACGAGCGCCGTGCCCAGGCCATTGCCGAAGCCGTCTTCATCGCCACCGTCGTCCTCGCCGGATGCGGCGCTCGCTGCCAGGGCGCGAGAGCGCAACTTGGCGCTTCGTTTGGCGTTGTTTTCGCGAAGCAGCTTTTGTTCTTCTGATTCGCGCATGAATGGAATGTGGTTCACAGCGGTGGGCTGGTGCTGTCTGAAGTTTACATTGCGTTGCTGCAGCTCCTTGACTCGGTCGCTGATGCCAAGCGCCTGGGCTGAGTCCGAAGGCACCCTTTTCGTTGCGCTGCCGCCATGTGTCAGGACATGCGGGAGCTTTCCCTCGCTTTTTTCTGATTTACGAAAGCTCCTCTCCTTTTGCAGACGGTTTGTCGATCTTGAACTGCTGGCGGCGAGGTTCGCATTGAGATCAGCGCGCATCAAGCGCTGCGAGACTCGCCTGGCCTTTTTGCCTAGATCAAGGTCCCACGAAATGACATCGGCAAGGTCTGCCGAGGAGCTCTCCTCGTCGGGGCGGGACCGCGACCTTTCCAGGTCGTCAGCCACCTTGGGCGGGAGCTTGGTCTCCTCCACGTCCACGATCCTGCGGTTATCGAGCTGGAAGCCCAATGTTGGGCGCGACGGCGCAAGAGATTGCTTGCTCGTCGAGTGAAGGCGTCGCAAGCTCGACGCGCTACGGCCCGGAGGCGACCCGCTTGAGCTCGGGCCAGAATGATGGCCATCATTGAGTATTCTGGAGAGGCGTCTTCGCGACGAGGACGCCGATAAGGCCGAGGATGCCGAGGACGACGACATGCCTCGGGTTATACGCACTACCCCGTCGCGAGCCCTGAAGTCGTACCGCTTCAAGTTATCGCCGCCACACGCCGAGCTCCGTTGGCCTCTGGGGCTGTCGCGGAATAGCGCAAGGCGCCGTCGCGCGTTTGCTGGTGATGAGCGACGACGAAGGAGCGTCTGCTGCGCGCCGCCCTCGCTGCACGTGCTCAGGCCTCCTCCGAGCTCGCCCGGCACGGAAACCCGGACACAGAAGTCGGAAAACGCGCCATCTGGGTTATCGTGCACGATAATGCCCAACGGCTATATGATGTGGCGCGCCGCTCGCATCATGCACACCAACCAAGCAATTCTACAATCAACAACGTCTGTCTACGAGCTCCGTCTCGGGCAAGAGAAGAAGAGAAGACCCTCGAAGAGACTCGGGCCCCGGCCAAGGGCAGCGCTTCAGTCTTCGCAGGTCGATAAGCAAAGGGTCACGCGGGGAAGCTAACCGTCTGGTCAGCGCACCGCAGACCTCTTACACCTCGAGCGCCAGAGGAAGAACAGTAGCGGGCCCGACGACGGCGCGCGCGACGACGGAGGTCATCAGCGCAGCGAACGACGCTGGCGCGATGAGGAGCGAACTGGTGGCGTCTGTAGCGGCGAATATGGACTCTCTTCTGCCTGCGCACATGTCGAGGCGCAGTCTCGTGGAGCGCATGGAGCGCTGCGTCGAATGCCTCGAAGAGACTCGCAAGGTAGACTGGGAGGACCGCGAGCGGTACCTTATGGAGCTCCAGGTGGCAGTGGTGAGGCTGCACAATACGCACGACGAAGACGAGCACGGCGAAGCTGTCCCGACGGAACTCTTGCAGCGCCTGCGCAGACCTCTCGAGGCTCAAGTCCGAGACCTACGGTCTGCTATCGTGCGCGAAGCTTGCAAGCTGCTCGCTGTCTGTGTTGATTGTCTCCAGGCGCAGTTCGCCAAGACTGCGACGGGCCTCATTCCGGTTCTGCTTGACCTCGTTGCGTCGGGCAATAAAGTTATCGCGGGGCACATCGACCAGTGCTGCGCACATCTCTTTCGAGTGTTGCGTCTCCCCGCGGTTCTGCCGCGTCTTATATCGCTGCTGAAAGAAAGCAAGAGCAAGGACGTCCGTGAGGCGAGCATGGCGTACCTGCACATCTGCCTGTCCTCGTGGAGCACGAAAAGTCTGGACCGTCACGTGGATCTTCTCGAGAACGTATTGCCGCGCGTCCTTCAGGACGCCTCCCCCACGGTGCGAGCCAAGGCACGCGAAAGTTTTCTATATTTCAAGGCGCACTTTCCCGAGCGTGCCAAGACTATTCTTGTGCGTCTGGATGAGCGCACCCAGCGTGCGCTGCAAAAGGCCATGCAAAACCATTCCGTAGAGATACCTGCGTCGCCGATAGGTCCGCCGGGCCCTCGCGCGAGACGGGCTCGCAGCACCACCAGTCTGGGCTCAGCGGCATCCCTGAATTCAGGCGCGCACGACCCATGGTCTCCGCGGGGTTCCGTGTCTTCAACCACCTCGTCAAACACTGCAAACTCGCTGACCCCTCGCCCACGACGATCTCGATACGCAGAGACAAAGACTGCTTCGAGCGCAAGGGCCAGGACGGCGCCTCGACAACGCGCGGGCTCTTCTGCGTTCGCACAATCCTCTCCAAAGCCCCACGTCGCGCAGCGGGTGCGCGCGATGACAGAGTCCGCGGCTCAAGACGTTGACCAGTTGCAGCTTCACGAAGATTTACCGAGGAGCGCGGCTGATCCGCTTCGAGCAAACCCGCCCACAGCTCCCTCGACGGCATCGCAGGAGGCGCCTGTAGGTGGTGCTGTCGCAGACGCCTTGGGCGTTAGTGTCGACCTTCCCGCGCTTGTGAGTGCGCATCGAGCGCACCTGAATGAGGTCATTGCGAGTGTCGCGGAGGAGCTCAAGGTCCTGAAAAAATATGAGAAGCTTGTGCGTGCGCAACGCCAAAGCAACGAGGACCTTCGCATCGACCCAAAGCCCTACGTTAACGCGCTCTACCGCCACCTTCAAGTTAAGGAGCGGCAGGTCGCCTCACTACGTGCAGACTTTGACGCCGTGCTATTCACGGGGGATTCCTAGCAGCTGGCTCTTAATGTTATGTACCCTTTTCAGCCCGAAACTACGATGTTCGCATCCGGGAGCAAAGTTACTTCCGCGCTGCCACACCCACAGGTATTTCCCGAGGACCTGGGTAAAACGAGAGCAGAAGCAAAACGTTTGGGCTTTTGTTTTTTCGATACCTAGGCCTAGTACGTGATGAGCATGACAATCAGGCAGCGTATTTTGCTTCCAATGCACGCAGATCTTGAGCACGCGGGCCCATCACGGACCGCAGGATGGCAAAGTCAGCGTCGAGCTGCTTTTTGGTCGCTGAAGAAAGGAACATGAGATTCAAGGAAAAGCGCTTGACGTCGGCAAGGGCCGCCAGCACGTTTCGCGCCTCTTCAGCGCGTGCGGGGAGAAGGCTGTCGACCACCTTGACCATGGCTTCGAAGCTCGCCTCGTCCAGCTGGTCGGCGAATGCAGCCTGGAGGGAGCCCTCGGCGAGGTGTGCGAGCACGGCTTCGCGCGCCGCCTCCGTGGGCTGGGTCTTGAGTATACTCACGAGAGACGATCCGCGCCGCTTGCTGGCCTTCTGCTTGAAGCGCCCCTTTTCAGAGGCCAGAGCGGTGGCTGCGGTGACCTTGCTAGAGATTTCCTCGGTCTCCTTGGTTTCGTCCGTCTCAACACGGTCGCTATCGAGCTCGACCTGGTGCGCCTCGTTCCTTTGGCTGGGCTCCTCGAATCTGCGCATAAAAGCCGCGAAGGTGTCCTGGAACTCTTGCGCGCGCTCAGCGTTAGCAGCTGCGCGAAAGCTCAACTTGCGCTCAAGCTCGTCAAGCGCTCGTTGCTCGGTGGGATCGCTCGTCTGAAGCCCTTGGGCCACCGCAAGAGCGGCGCTAACCTCCTCCCAGCGCTCTGTGTGCATGAGCGCTTGCATGAGCCGGTAATGGGCCTTAAAGTACGTCGGTGAGAGCGATATAGCGCGCCGACAGTCTTCGACGCAGCTCTCCATACAGTTGTTTTCGGGGCTCGCCTCTCTTCGCTTGTGCAGCTCCATTCGTGCGGCGGCTCTGTTTGCGAACATTTTGGCGCGGTCCTCTGAATCATCCTTGGTCTCGCCGCCCGACGTTTCTGCGGTCTCAATGGCCACATCGTAGAGCTCAATCGCATGGCGGTATGCGCCCTGCGCAAATGCCGCGTTGCCCTGCGACTTTAAGGACAGCGCGGACTCTTGAGTTTGCTGCACAGGCTTACTTGCAATGTTTGCAGCAGGGTCGGGCTCAGGGAGGATCAGCGCGTTTGCGCGACAAAGGCTGAGGCCTTCTTCGTCGGCCTTTTCGGCGCCAGTCACGGCGTCCTGTGCTCGGTCTTCTACTGCGAGCGCGGCAGGTTCAGCGGCTGGGAAGCGCTTGAAGTCGTCGTATAGCTTTTTGGCGAAATCACGTTCGGTTTGCGCTACGTCGGCGCGCTCAGACCACGCCTCCAACGTTCGAATAATCTTGGAGCTCACGCGAATAATCCGATCTTGGCAATAAAAGTAGCGAAGCCACGAAAGGTAAAAGCCCAGAAGCTGCAGGCTGAGCATGCCGCCGCCCGGAAAGGTGGACTCGTAGTTAGCCATGAGCGCTGTGATAATGTTGGTCCGCGTGAGCGCGAGCATGCTTTGATGCAGCTCGCGCTGAGCCTTGGACGGCGGATCGTCGAACCACCCGAGCGCCTCTGCGCCTGTGAGCGTGAGCATGACCTCCATGGCCTGAGCGCGGATCATCAAATTCTCATGGCTCACGAGGTTTGCGAGCGCGGCGAGGCCGCCGGCGAGGCAAAAGTCCCCGACGAAGCTGGCCTCATGCACGTGAAGCATGTAGAGCAGGGAAAGGGCCACGACCTGAACCCTCCTTTGGGGGTGTTCCTTGGGGGCGCCATCTGGAGGGCTGCTGATGAGGAGCGGATAGAACTGGGTATGCTCGCGGTTGCGCGCTGGCGCAAAACTGAGCGCGCGCGCGCGGTCGGGCGTGAACTTGACGCGGAGCACTGCCTCCAGCTCATCGACGGGTGGGCGATCCCATATTTCCTGGAACTGCTTGCGGAGCTGCTCCCGCGACGACTCCGCGTCCTCCGGGATCGCGCGCAGCACCGTTGCCAGCCGTGGCAGGACGTCAAGGTCCCAGCTCACCGCCTCGGCCATTGCCACCTGTTGATGTCTAGAAAATCCAGCGGCGGCGGCGGCTGCGGCGACGGACTTTCGGAGCACGCTCGCAGCTTCCTCCGTCGCGGCCGGCGGCGGCGTAGACGTCGCGCTCTGGGGCGTCGCGGTCGCCTCGATACGCGCGTCGAGCGCAGTTCGCCGCTTCGCCGCCAAATCCGACGTCCTGCGAGAAAACTCCGGCGCTGGCGGCGGCAGACTCTCGGAGCGCGCTCGCGGCCTCCTCCGCCGCGGTCGCAGGAGCCCCGCGCGCACAAGTCGCGCGCGCTCCAGGGCGTCGTCGGGGTCTGCGGGCTCGTGCCGTTACGGGGCGTTGATAGGCTCGCAGCCGCGCCGCGGTCTGCGCAACCCGCACACACCTTCGGCGGGCGGTATAGGTGTGCGCGGGGACGCCCCGCGGGGACGCCCCAAGGCGCCACCAATTATTCTGGCGACCCGGGCCTCGAGACCTCGACCATCCACCACGCGCCAGAACGGCATCGATCGGCAGGCGTCGGCTTCGAGGTCCTGCGCGCGGAATTGGAGGGAGGTCGCTCGCTGGAACCCCCCTGGCGCGACGATGGCAGGCGCGACGCGGAGGTCCACGCGGGCCGCCGCAAGAGCCGCTGCGGAGGCGCAGGAGCCCGAAAACAACGACAGCAAGGACGGCGAGGACGACGCCATGGACCTCGAGGAGGCCGCAGATGACGCGAAGGAGCAGCGCGAGATGAACGAGGATAGCGACGAGGACGTCGGGGATAAAGATGATGATGGCAAAGACGACGACGACGACGACGACGACGATGACAGCGACGATGACAGCGATGACCAGGAGGAAGGCGAGGGCGACGAGCAGGTCCGCGTCAAGTTCACGACGCGGTTCTCCAAGTACAGAGTCACCGAGACGAGCATTGCCGTCCCGCTCTCGCTGCGGCGCGCTGGGCTGTCGGAGGTCGTGAACCACCTGCTGGACCGGACCGAGGACGACCGCGTGGTCTTTGACTTTCTGATCGTGGAGCGGGATACGCTCGTGCGCAGGAACCTAGAGCATTACCTGCGGACCCTCAAACTCTCCAGCGAGGATGTTCTCCATCTCGAGTATGCCCCTGCGCTGCTCGAGCCCGAGCTCTCGGCGGAGCAGAAATGGCCCGACTGGCTTTCGTGCGTCGACGCGCGCAGGCATCTCAAGGCCGAGGGCGGCGTCGCCGTTGCTGGTTCGTACGACGGCTCGCTCACCTTTTGCGAGGTGCCGCGCGCCGCAAACGATGCAGGTCCAGTTGCGGGACTTGACGTCCTCGCCAAGGTGCAGGCTCACAGCGCCGCCGTCAAGGGCGTGGTCCAATTTGGCGACAACCTCACGGCTTCTTGCGGAAAGGACGGCGTGGTGAAGTTGTGGTCGACCTCGCAACCCGAGGCGGGCACGCTCAACCACTCGCAGGTCGCCACGTGTGAAGGCCACGAGCGCAGTGTGGAGGCCCTGGACGCTGTACAGATTGGCAAGTTTGCAGTCATGGGTAGTGGCGGCTGGGACCGGGCAGTATGCGTGTGGAAGGTTGCTCTGGGGGACGAAGATGGCAGCGGGGAGGACGACGGCGGAGATGCCGACCGAAAAAAGCGCAAGGTCAAGGGCGCCAAGGCTGCGCCGGCGCTCAAGACGGCTACGCCAGCGACTGTGTTTCAGGGACACACGGACAGCGTGTCTGCCGTGGCGTGGACGGATCGCGAGGCGACCTCTACGCTCTTTACGGGCTCCTGGGACCGGAGCATTCGTGCATGGGACGTCGTGCGAGAAGTCTGTACAATAAAATTGAATGGCAATAAGGTCGTCACCGCGATGTCACACAACGCGACCTCTAAGACCATTGCGACCGGGCACGCAGACCACCTGGTCCGGCTCTGGGACTCGCGCGTCACTGGCGAGGCCATTGTCAAGCTTTCTCTCAAATCGCACGAGGCCTGGGTCACCGATGTGCAGTGGTCGCCGACGAAGCCGCACTTGCTTGCGTCGGCATCTCAGGATCGCACCGTCAAGCTTTGGGACGTACGGTCGACGGTACCGCTTCATACCCTCAAGGCGCACACAAACAAGGTCTTCGGCGTCTCATGGGACACGTCCGGGTCTCTTCTCTTGTCTGCAGGCGCGGATTCCATGCTACGAGCCTACCGGTTTGGCACTGAGGACCAGGACTGAGCGTCCTTCTGACAGCCGCCGTGAGCTCTCCAATTCTGCAGCAATAAAGCAAGAATTAGTTTGGGTTTCTGTGCTCTCCTTGCCTGACAGAGCAGACTCATAATGCGTCTGGCTTTGCGTTTACGAATCTATACAAGTCACTGCACTGGCTTGCAGAAGATCTGAACGGGCCCTCTTTCCAAGGTCTCGATGGCGCGCTCGATGCGCTTGAGCATGCGCTCGAGAACCTCTTTGCGCTGGATCTTGCCGACGGTGTCAAGATTGACCACATGCGCCTGGCGCTGGTACTGGGCGTTGTAAGAATCCCACTTGGCCTTGAGCTCCTCCACGAGCTTGAGGCGCTCCTCTTCGTCCAGCTCGTACTCGCGGCCGCGCGCGGCTTCTTCTTGGCGCGCGCGCTCCCGCGCAACCTCCAGAATAGCGTCCTTTTCGGCTCTCATGTCCCGCTGCACACGGCGCAAATATCCAGGAACCTTGCCGAAGTCCTTCTTGTCGCGATAACGCTTCTCGACATGAGCCACTCGCCTGGGCTCCTCACCTGTACAGGTAGTAGACAAACCTCGAGTCAGCAAACCCGTTCGCCTTAGACCAACGAAGCGATAGTCCAGGAGAGGTGACACAGCAGGGACTCACCCAGGAGGTCGATCGCTTGAGCAGAAAACGTACCGTCGAGAATAGCCTGCACAGCGTTGGCCATTACAAAGTTCTTTCGCGGCTCGTGCTTGATAATCTTGCCGAGCTCAGATTTCTGCGTGGGCAGGTCGCACGCGTGAGTACTCCGGAGGTCAGCCACGGGACTTTGAGCTCAATACTAACGTACCGATGGGAGAGCTGGCTTCATCTTGATTCGCTGGCCGTAGGTGTAGGCTGCATGACAAGAGCGCACAGCGCACGTCGCGTGAGTCGCCTGACAGATCTTCGCTGCGAAGAGAAAACCTCGCGCAAGGCGCGAACTTACCGTCGCCCACATAGTCAGGATTGAAGCTAGAGCTCACCAAGCGGACGTCCGGGTTGTGCTTGGACTTGTAGCGCTGCTGTTTGGCCTCCGCGACCGCCTCGCGCTCCACCCAGTCGTGCAGGTTTTCCTCCGTCATTCTCGTTGCGTCGGTGCTGTCTCGCCTCTTTGCCAACGCGGTCTTCCAAGGCGATCTGCTGCCCTGCTGCTGCCTTGCTGCTGCGTAGCTGCTACCCGGTATAGGTTGTTCCTGGCGGAGAACGCCACAAAGTCGGGCGATGTGACCTGGTGCAGTGCAGTCTGCACGGCGCCTTTTAGCGCGAAGCAAGCTGGCGAAGCGAGCTGACGAAGGGAACTGGCGTAGAGAGCTGGCGAAGAGAGATGGCGGTGCGCACCTCGTAGATGCCCGTCTGTTAAACTTGAACAAACCCGGATGAACAGTTCTTCTATAAACTTGTTGAAGGCTTCGGAAGCGAACACAACAAGGAGCAACAAAGAGCAAGGTCCGAGTGCCATGCGAACAACAGACCGACCTGAGCATATGAGAACCGCGGCGCAGCGCGGAACCGCTTTTGAGACGGGCATTGTCGCGAGTTACAAGCTATAAGGGTAAGAGCACGGCTTCTGCGCTCGAGTCTGCGAATGCAATGCGGAGATTCGTAGAAGTAAAACTTGAAGAAACTTTTTTGAAAAAAAAAAATCCGGCAACGGATCTAATAGCTGAGCTGAGCCAGAGCTTTCATTCACCTGTGTAGAATGAACGAAAACTCGCGTGAGTCTTGTGGAGAAGTAGATGAAGAGCACGACGATGTTCAGGCTGCGTGCTCGTGGGTAAACCTTGTCGACCGCGGTCGTCCACGCTTATAGACAGACGACTTGCATCGATGAGAATCTTCACAAGAGTTCTTGGTTCTGGGTCAGAAGAGGCAAGTGGTCAAGAAGCGCCACATCGAGCTATCTTGTCGCATATCCTTTGTGATCCTGGCTCTACATGAGCTGAGAGCTGCGCGCTGTGTCGACTGCATAAAGCTTTGAGGCAAGCAAGCAGGCGTCGCCTCTCGCCGCGTCTTCGCACGAGGGCGAGGACGGCAGCGCAGAGCGCCTCGTGACGGCAGCGTGGGCGCTGCGGCGCGACAAGACAATGAGCCGGTCGCTTGTCCATCCTGTGCATGCGAACAAAGATGGCAGAACCGAGCAGCAGAAGAGCGAAGTTGATGCGGGGGGATATTCGAAGAAGCTGCTCACGTCCATGGAGACGAACAGCCGCAGGTTCTCGGTACAGAGCGTGAGCTCGCCGCACGGTAGGCCGCGAGGAAGCTCGGGTTTCGCGGCAGTGGGAAGCTCACAAAGTCGACGCGAGTCCGCGCCGAACGACGAGGAACTCATGGTGGAACTCTCGCGCCTCAATGAGGAGAATGCTACGATCCTCAATCTGTACATTAGTATGAACCCGCTGACGCTGCACTTTAACAACGACGTTCTGGAGCACGAGTTCAAGCACTATTATCAGGCCAAGCGACACTCCTCGATCATGGTTGCATACCTTTTCCAGGTTCTCAATGGGCAATGGGACTCTATTGCACACTGGACATCGTATGCAGACGGCAAGCCGCTACAAATTGGTTCAAGGCGCAAGCTCATTGTCGAGCAGGTGGTGACGGCAGTTAGCCTTCTGATGCTCGGCGTCGGAGTGCTTTCGAAGATTGCAAAGACTCGGCTGGGCCCGTATCACGACCTTGTACTCTGCGCGTGCGTGCTAGCCACCGCCATCAGCCACGTTGCAGAGGAGTCCGAGTTACACGAGGATGTTGTGAATACAGCCTTTCTCTCAGCCACAGCGTACATCACGGTCGTGATCAGCCGCATGCCGTACCTAAAGGCCTCCTGTCTACTCGCGAGCGTGCACGCAGCCTTCTGGGTAGTGCATACCGACATCCTCTCCGTGGAGAGCATGAGCATGATCCTCTGCAGCGTGAGCTTTGGGTACTCCCTGCGCGCCTCAGAGATCGGGTATCGTCGGGACTTTCGGCTCACCAAGCGACTCGCCGCCGAAAACATCGATGTCAAAATAGATGTCACCACGCGAGGGTGGTTCGACAAGGGCCAGGCCAAGGTGTCACCGGCCAACCTGAGCTCCACAGCAAAGACGGACACCTTTGAGGATAATCCTACGAACATGGTGTCATCGCACTTGATCCGACACGCGGACCTCGAACTTGGCGAGACGCTGGGCCGCGGCGCCTTTGGCACCGTCATGGCGGCCAAGTGGCACGGGACCAACGTGGCGGTGAAGCGCGTTCACGGGGCGGCCACGCAGAAGCTGATCGAAGACTTTGGCACCGAGTCGGCCATCATGGCGAGCGTCCGTCATCCCGCAATCGTCATGCACCTTGGCGTCTGCCTGAAGCCGCTCATGATGGTCATGGAGCTCATGCCGCGCGGTTCGCTATACACGATTATTCACGTCTCCAAGATGACTCTGGACTGGTCGCTGCGCTTTCGCATGATCCTCGACACGGCATGCGGCATGACCTTTTTGCACAATTTGGAGGACCCAATCCTTCACAATGACCTCAAGAGCCTCAATATTCTCGTCGACAAGAACTGGCGCTGCAAAGTCAGCGACTTTGGGTTTAGCAAAATGCTCCACAGAGTTCAAGAAAGCAAGCGCGGCCATCGGTCTGAGCTCTCGCACTCGGGTGAACTGGACGCAAAGCGCGGGGAAGACGGCTCGAGGCCGGCAGGCATGGCCGCCGAGACCTCCGCTTCGGGATCCCAGCGCGATGCAGCTGGCGAGAATTTCGCGAGTACCGAGACGGAGGGCGGCGGGGCCGTCGCCACGGTCGGCTGGGCCTCGCCGGAGATGCTGCTGGGCGAACCGCTCACAGAGAAGAACGACGTGTACGCCTTTGGCGTTGTGCTCTTCGAGCTTCTCACGCTCGCCCTTCCTTTTGAGGACATGGCGCGCGAAGCGATTCCCCTCGCGGTCCTCGACGGGACACGGCCCGCGGATCTTGTGGAGATGCCAGTATCGGCGGATGGGAGCACGAACCTCCCAGAGCATCAAGTGGCGGCCATTATTCAGCTTCAGGAGCTCATGTGCGACTGCTGGAACCACGATGCAGAAGCTCGGCCGTTCTTTCCGGAGGTGCTGCAGCGTATCGAGGCCGCCCGCGAATGGTTCTTTGGCAAGGAGTGCAAGGACTGGGACGAGGAGGTGGTCATCCCAGCGCGGGCTCGGGACGCTGCAATCGTGTCTTCGCTGAGCTCGTCGGACGCGAGCGACTTTACCATCGATCCCGACGATTTGCAAATGGGGCCGAAGATTGGTTCCGGGGCCTATGGCGAAGTCCACGAAGCCATCTATCACGGCACCCACGTCGCCGTGAAGAAGCTCTTCAACGCAGGCATCTCTCCGTCGGTGATGCAGGAGTTCCAAAAGGAGTGCAAGCTGATGCTCTCCTTCCGCCACCCCAACGTGGTTCTCTTTCTTGGCGCAAACCATCGTCCGCCAAACCTCTTGCTCGTGACGGAGCTGCTCACACGAGGCAGCTTGTACTTTACGTACAACTCGAGGCCAATGCCCACGGAGCGCAAGCGGCATCTGGAACTTATTCAGCGCATTAGTGAGGGCATGGCGCTGGGGCTCAACTACCTTCACAAGCGAAACCCCCCCGTCATCCATCGCGACATGAAGAGCCCCAACGTTCTTCTGGACGACAACTGGAACGCGAAGATCTCCGACTTTGGTCTCTCCCGCATCAAGGAGGAGGGCAAGATCATGACCTGCGTTGGGAGTCCGCTGTGGGCGGCACCAGAGACGCTGCGCGGAGACCTGTCTGGATGTCCGAGTGACGTCTACAGCTTTGCTATCGTCCTTTGGGAGCTGGTGGCGTGGACCGAGCCGTATCCGAACATGGCCCCGGCCAAGATCATGCGCGAGGTGGCCCTCAAGGGCCTGCGGCCCGTGATCCCTCCGCACTGTCCCGATCTCGTGCGCGACCTTCTGACCAAGTGTTGGGAGTCGGACCCGGACAAGCGCCCCACCTTTGACGAGATCATCCCGCAAGTGGAGTCCTGGGCGACCCAGCTCAAGTAGCGGAGCCCTCTTGGATGGAAGAGAAGAAGATGTACACTATGAAGACCGCCAGATGACGTTGCTTTCCTTGATGAAGTTTGTCCAGCTCGCGCGAGCGATGGCCATCTACGCGTAGTGGCCGGCCGGCCGTCCGTCTCGGCCGGGGCCGTGGTCGCTTGCAGGCGCGCAGGGTTCTTGGCCTCGAGCCGGAAAAGATGGATTGCTATGGGTCCAGCTTGCAGCGCGAGACGGTGACGAGGTCGTCCTGCGGAGCGCTCGCGTAGAGCGGGAGGTAGTAGGCGAGCTCCCAGGCCTCCGGGGCGTTGGAGGCGGCGCTCTGCACGAGGAGCCGCCTGTTGAGGCCCTGCACGACCTGCTGCTCGGCGGCGACCACGACCATCTCCTCGCGGCCGAAGCTGCCGCGGAGCAGCGCGGGGA
>KQ758850.1:11940242-11960197 GCA_001462505.1 Aurantiochytrium sp. T66 | reverse complement strand
TGTCGAAGGTGACGCCTTCGCAGATGGTCGTCATGGTTGCCAACGTCCGCGATTCTGCGTGCGGGTCGGGTCGGGTCGTCGAGCGTTTGCGTTTCTGCCCCGGTCGGTCGGCGAGGAGTGGCCATCACATCAACATACGTACCCTGGTACCCATGGTACCTCGTACGTACCCGTATCTTTTTCAGTCCAGCCTCCGGAAGTCCGACGGAGTCGCCAGACCCAGGTGCGCCTGGAGGGTTTGGGGACCGCTAAGGGCTCAAAAATGATTTCTGTGATGAGGTACGTACCGGGTACGTAGTACGTACCCGTAGGCCTAGCCCGGTCAGCCTATCAGCATCATGATGATCTGGGTTTACTCGACGTTCATTCTGCTCAGCCAGCTGCCGTGCTCATCAGCCTGCTCATCTCATCAGGCTGTTGATTGACTTCATGCGATTCTCGCCTACATACGAAACTTCGATGTCCCCGCGAACTTGCGTCAGAACCTTCAGGCCCTTCAGCGCGTGCAGGAACCCCAACCCGACTTCAGACTGGCGCCGTGCCGTGCATCGAACGGAGAACTCGGGTCCTCGCTCCGCAGGCCTCTTCGGGATCGTGACGTGACAGCGAGGGCTCGAGGGTCATCGTCGAAGGTCATCATCGAAGGGTTCGAAGGTCGACCACGTGGCCGCCGTCCGAGGCCGCCCTCGCGCCCGGCCCCGCCGCGCGGAGCCAGACCTCCAACGCAGCCCCGCCTGAGATCGAGCCCCGACCCGCACGCCGTGCTCGCGGCCCTTCGCAGCGCGCGGCCCTTCGCAGCGGCGCGCAGCAGCGCAGCGCAAGAACTGCAAGACCCGGGTCCGGAGACCTCGAAACGGCATTCTGCCGGACGCCCGCCGCGCGCGCGCGCACACGGACGCTCCGCCCCTCCCTCCCCCCGGCCCCGGACCGCGGCGCAGCTGCAGCGCCCCAATCGCTCGCGCGCGGCAAGATGGTCCCGGACGCCGAAGATGCCGCCGGCAAGCAGCAGCAGCCCGCGGGCAAGGAGACGGCCGCCGGCGCCAAGCTCGTCATGGACCGCGTGAGCTACGTGGTGAACAAGGGCAAGTCGACCATCCTGGACAAGGTGTCGGTGAGCGTCGCGAGCGGAGAACTCGTCGCCGTCATGGGCGCGAGCGGCAGCGGCAAGACAACCCTGGAAATGCTCATGACGGGCGTGGCGGCGCCATCCGAAGGCCGCGTTCTCATCAACCACGAGGTCGTAGACGCCCAAGCGCTCCGCCGTAGCGTCATCTATGTCCCGCAGGACGACCTTCTGCTGCACACCATGACCACCGAGGAGGCTCTCCTCGAATCTGTCCGCTTTAACAACGTCAAGGGCGCCACGAACAAGGAGAACAGGGACGTGGTCGAGACCATTCTGAAGAAATTCAACCTGCACGCGTGCAGAAACGTCCGCGTGGGCAGCCCAGACACGAAAAAGGGCCTCTCTGGCGGCCAGCGCAAGCGCCTCAGCATTGCGCTCGAAATGATCGCCGAAAAGTCCTTCCTCGTCCTCGACGAGCCGACGTCCGGCCTCGACTCCAGCTCTGCCAGCTCCGTCGTCTCTCTTCTCCGCGCCGCCGCGGACACCGGCACCGGCGTCCTCGCCACCATCCACTCGCCGTCGGCTGACCTCTTTTTCAGCTTCGACAAGGTCCTCCTGCTCGTGCAGGGCCGCATGGCGTATTTCGGGCCCACGCGCAGCATGATGAGCTTTTTCAACGCCGCAGGCTTCACCTGCCCCGAGTTCACCAACCCGGCCGACTGGGCCATCAGTCTCCTCACCGTCAACGAAGAGTTCGACACGGCCAAAGACGAAGAGCGCGTCAAGGTCATCGTTGACGCGGCCGAGTCCATCGAGGTCCTCCACGGCAAGGGCTACCGCGCGCCGCCCGCCATGGGTTCCAAGGACTCCTCCGTCAAGCCCTCGTCGCAGGGGGACCTCGAGGTTGGCGAAGGGAGCCTCGAAGCCGGCGAATCGGATCGCGTCGCCGTTTCCGAGATGTCCGCTTACGGCGAACTCGTCGCGCACCCCATGCTTCCCCTCATGGCCCAGATCGGTGTTCTCCTGAAGCGCAACTTCCGGCACATGCGGCGCGAGCCCGCGCTTGGCCGCGCGCGTATGGGCTCGCATACGCTCCTTGGTGTCATCATCGGCATCCTCTTTTACGAGATTGGTGCAGACCCGTCCTCGGTCCCGGACCGCATCGCGCTCAACCTCTTCTGCGTCGTCTTCCTTATGCTTTCCTGCGCTCTGCCTACCGTCATCACCTTCTTGCCCGAGCGCGCCGTCTTCATCAAGGAACACCGCAACCGCCGCTACTCGGCCGGCGCCTTTTACCTTTCCAAAGCCCTGGCGGACTTGCCCCTGCAGCTCATCCCCGCGACCATTTTCTTCACCATCGTTTACTTCATGGCCGGCTACGGCGAAGATGGCGGGTCAGTGGGGACGCGTTACGGCTCGATGCTGCTCTCGCTGCTGGCCTTCGTTCTCACTGTGCATGCCTGGGCGACCTTTATCTCCTGCGTCGCGCCCAGCCTCAGCGTCGCCGTCTTCATGGTACCCATGTCCTTTGTAAGTTCCCGAACTCCCTCGACACCACGCGCAAGCGCAAGCCATCTGAATACTGACTGAGAACCGTCGCTGATGCTGTGATGCACAAAACACAAACAGATGCCCATGATGCTGCTCATGGGGTTCTTCAAGCCTGTTGATGACATTTCCTGGATCCTCCGCTGGGCTAGCTACTTTCCCAACTTTTTCAGCCCCGTTTGGCGCATGATCAACATTGCTGGCTTCATCGACTTCGACTTTTCTGTTGGCCAGAGCGCGGGATACGTAAGCGGAGATCAGGTCCTTGAGGATAGACTCCTCATCGAGAGCTCATGGGCAGAGTACTGGCGCAGCTTTGGCGTCCTTCTTGCATACCTCGTCTTCATCAGGGTTGTCGCCTTTGTGGCTCTCGTCAAGCTGCACGCAAAGTAGCACGACGTATAAATTACATGGTAATCTCTACTTGACCTGGGACCTAGCCTGCTTTCATTTGGCTGGCGGTGATGCTCAGGGGCTTGTCAGTTTCACCTCGTCCTCCTCCTCCTCCTCATCTTCATGTAGTACCTCTTGCAAATCAACTCTGTCCTCGCTCTTTGGGGGAGTAGTAGAAGCCACATTTTCGGCGACAACCGAGTCAGGATCCACCTGGGAGAGCGACCTCAGCAAAGACTGTTGCTGCGTAGAAGCAGCCAAGAGTTTCGTCAACGTCTTGCGAATCTTATCCGGCGTCGGCCGCAGCGCAGGGTCCCCGCTCATGCACGACTGCATCAGCGAAACAAAAGAGGCGTACTCCTCCGGGTCGGTGAAAAAGGTATCCTCCATTGCGGGCGGCGCGAGCTCGGCACGCTCCATGCACCTGCGACGCGCAATGGTCGTAAAGTCGAGGCCTTTGAAAGGCTCTTGCTTCGCGAGCACCTCCCACATGGTCACCCCCAGCGAGAAGACATCGGATTCGGGCATGTACTCCTCCGACATGAGCACCTCTGGTGGCGACCATCCTGGATCCCCGAGCTTTTGCTCGTTTTTGGAGAAGATCTTGTGAATAAAGTCAAAGCCAAAACCTCCCAGCTTGGCCGTGCACGCCCGACTCGACATCCGCATCGAGTGCGCGCCTGCGGTCTGCTTGAACAAATGTATATTTGACGCCCGCATGCTCTTATGGACGATGGGCGGCCGCAAAGCGTGCAAAGAACCGAGACCCGCCGCGGCGTCGGCGAGCGCCTGAAGAATCACGCTACGAGCATCAAAGGGCATCGCTTCGCGGTCTTCGCTTCCTTGCTCTAAGCAAAAGTCCCACAGCGTGCCCATCGAAGCCGCCTCGGTCACGATTGCAACCTTATCCGCCTGGGTCCATCCTCCGTAGACGCTGACGAGGTTCTTGTGCGAAAGCTGCAGGCGCCCGTCCATCTCGCTCGCAAAAGTCTTCCTCAGGTCAGTGCGCGCGCCGATATCGTAGTATAGCACGTGGACGTCAAGGCCCTTTCGTTCGCTGGCCGGAGGGCCCATCATCATCGGCTGCAAGGCCGCCTCACCGGTCGCCACGGAGCTCGTGCGCTTGAGAGGGCTTCCTAGGACGCCTCTTGCAGGAAGGATGAGCGACCCGGTCATCGGCGAAGGGTTAACCTGCACATGGCGATCACTTGGCGCCTTTCGCCCGAGGGGAAAGTCGAAAAATCCCTCCCCGCTGATCGAGTGGGTGCGTTTGTGTCCATGCTGATGCGGCACCCCATGGTGCGCGGCAAAATTGCCAAAGTTCGACAGCATCCCAGTCAACGAGAGCCTGCCGCCTCCTTGTCCAAAAGTCGCTTTGCGCTGGAACTTGTATGACTCACCATACCAAGTCGCCTTGACCAATCGCCAGTACTCGCCCTCGCACAGAGGATTGCTGTCTTCTCCAAAGCTTATTGCCGATTGATACTGAATGTACCACGGCTTGCTCGTGTACTCGGTCAGCTTCTTGTTCTGTTGCGACGCTTTGGTGTTGCGGCGACGGAAATGGGCACTCTTCATCTTGGAGGACAGCTGATCGGGGGCGCCTGCGTCGAGCCAGTCTTGCTGGAGATCCGTAAGCTCCACAGCCACCTCGGCGAGCGAGGGCCGGTCCTTTGGGTTTGTGAGCATGCAGCGCCGAGCCAGGTCTTCGACCTTGACGGGACAGTTGTCTCCAAACGACGGGCGAAGGCCTTCGTCGACCACCTTGATGGTTACCTCAAAGGGCGCCATGCCCTTGTAAGGCTGGTCGAGGCTTGCGATTTCTGCAATGATCACTCCAAAGCTAAAGACGTCGGCCTTCTCGGTGAACGGGTTGCCCTCGATGACCTCGGGCGACGTCCACTGCGGGGTCCCGGCGCCTTGGGCCGCGGCAGTTTTGAAGGGATCGAACTTGCGCGTGCTCTTGTGGCGCGCGGCCTGGGCATGAGATCCAAAGCTCGACATCCCCGACCCCTTGCCGTGCTGCTGCTGCTGCTGCTGCTGCTGCTGCTGCTGCTGCTGCTGCTGCTGCTGCTGCTGTATGGGAAAGCCCCGGAGGTTCTTGGTCGACTCTTTGCTCGACCCAGACCCAGAGCTATCGACGACAGTCATGGCAGGTGCGCCGTCACTCGCAGCGTGTACGGGTTCCTTGGACCCCCTCCCCGCAAAGCTATGTCTCTGCATGCTGCCGTCAGCTCTGGGCCGCAGCTCGTCGGACCCAGGCTGGCTCCTGCCCACAAAGCTCCCGCCAAACCGCGAGCGCGTAAAGAGCTTGCCCGGCGACGGGGACACGTTGCTGAGTTTCTTCGTGGGGGGTCGCGTCTTGTCCGAGCCCGAGTTCCGCCGCCCAGGTTTGGGCGACATGGTTGTGTCGAAATACTCGGTGGACTTGCGCAACAGGTTGCGCTTCTTGTCGCTGGACCCCGGCTTGAGCGAGATCATGCCAAAGTCGGCAACCTTGCACGTGTTGTAAGACCCGAGCAAGAGATTCGGGCTCTTGAGGTCGTGATGCAGCATCCCCATCTCGTGCAGGTAGCTCATGCCCAGACACGCGTCGAGCAAAATACCGAGGCGGTCCAGCCACGGGAGCTCTGCGGCTAATGCGGCGTTGAAGTTGCCTTCCTCAATTTCTGGCTCGGCGGGATGCTTGCTCTTCTTGCCCATGACCATTCCCGAAGCCTTGGCTTCAGCTTTATTGCGCACAAGCTGGATATAGTCAAAAAGCGACGCTTTGAGCAGCTCTGTCACAATGCAAAGCCGCGGTTTCTCAAAACAGGCGCCCATGAAAAGCACCACGTTCGGGTGCCGAAGCTCCTGCAGCACGGCAACCTCCATCACGAAGGCGGTCACCAGAACGCTTTTGGACTGCTCTTCGTTAAAAACCTTGACAGCCACGTCTTTGCCGTGCCACTTGGCCTCGAAGACCGTCCCCGTCGCGCCTTGACCCAGCGTCTTGGTCAGATACAGTTCATCGTACATGATCCGCCAAGACTTGGTAGGTTGCAAAAGGTATTGCTGCTTCAGCATGAAGCGGTTGTAGCCCGCGGCGAGAACGGTGAAAAGAAGACCGCCACAGAGCACAAAGACGACGTCGCGGAAGAGTGAGGCCCAGTCCTTTTGCGCATCCGAGCTCACAGGGACAAAACTAGCGCCAACCGTCCAAGAACTTGCTTCTGTGCTAAGTCCGCTGCTGGTCGCCACCACCGTCAGACGTTTGCGCCCGCTCGCGTCCGACACATTCTCCCACGCGCCAAAACGAAGCGTCGGGGCGACAACGTGCCCATTCGCGTAGGCGCCCTGAAAAGGTTCCCCGCCGCGCCATCCGATGGGCATCGAAGCGGAATAGTTGGTTGACTGCACGCTAATCAGCAGCTCGGCAGCCTCTTGAGCCCGTCGTGCGCGCATGGCCCAGTCTCGAGCTTGTTCGTCGCCGATACTCTTTCCGATTGCGGCGGCTGCATTCGCCTCAAGCTGTAGAAATCCATCGTCGTCGAGAGACGGAAGCAAAAGTGAAAAGCTGTCGTCCCGAACGAGACCTATCTCATCGAAGGTCGAAACGAGAGCTCCGTCGGCCAGTTCGAGAACATCGGCGGAAGGCTGCAGCCAGATAATTTGCTGCGCATCTGCTCGCGCTCTCAGCGCTTCTATGATCTGTTGAATTTCGTCCAAGGTGTCTTCGTCTTGCAAGCAGGGTACAACCCATGCCCGAATGTGTTCGAGGAGCGCCAGCTCGTCTGCGTCGATGACCATGGTAGTCTCTATTGAGGACTCATGCAGAACGTTCTGCAAATCCCACATCGCGATGCACCCGGCGTCCCTGGAGCCGAGCATGCCGATGCTCTTCCATTGTGCTGCATTGGCCAGACCAACCAGTGACTCGATAAGCGACGCGGCTTTGGGGAGTGCGCTCAAGAGGTTCGGAACCTCCAAAGGCATTCGTCGCCAGGAATACGAGGCGACAGGAATATGCAGACTCGCGAGCACTGCAATATTGGCATCGGACGACGTCTGGCACGGCGTGGTCAGCACGAGGTCGAAACCGGCAGCTTTGTCGATGATTTCCCAGGGCGAACATCTCTCCAGTAAAATGTCCTCCACTTGCGCGGCGGGAGCTTTTGCGGCGAAATAGTCTCGGACCGCGTCTCCTACAAAGTCTGCACTCGCATCGTCCGGGTCGACGAAGACGCCAACGCGACACGCCGTCGTTTCTGCGGCTTCGTTTGACAGAGCGCAAGCCGAGAGCTCCACGTAGAACTCATCGCCAAAACTTGGCGACGCTGCGGCCGTCGGCACGCCAATCGACGCGATCGCAAGCAGCAGAGCCCACGACGCCACCACGCGCAAGAAGCGCGCCATGGTGGCTCCGCGCGCAGGCGCCGAGCCTGTGCCTTGCAATCTTGGTGTGGTTTGCCTCACGATCTAGTCGAGGACGGGCGTCAATCTCATTCAGCTGGCACATGCACACACACACACAGTCACAAGCTCGGCAAGTGATCAGGAGATCGCCGGGCCGTGACTCTTTTCAACGACCAAACGAGATGATTGATCTGGAGTTTGAGCCGCATTGTATTGCCCGCACACTCCATTGGGTTCGTTCGGTCCAGCCAACGGCACGAGAAGATCATCTAAGGATAGTTAGGCTCAGGCTGGCTGGTTTAATAATCAGTGTGCGATTGTTTTGGTCCCCACGGTATTGTCACGCGATGCGAACTGTAAGCACAAATGTCACCAGCATCCTTTCCTTTAGTCACTGTCAGATCAATCATCGATCGCGCCAATGACCGGCCGTACTTTCCCAAGCTGCTGCGCGCGTGGAATTATCCTCGCAAGCTCGGCGTAGTGCTATCCGGACCTATGATACGATTCGATATGATATGATTTGCTATCATACATACATACCATGGTATTATGATGATCAGCACAACGGATATCTGAGGGGTATTCTAGGAGCATACTTCACAAATCCCGGCGCCGCCCCTGTTCGCGGTTCGGGCAGCATTCGTCGATAACTCGCGTGGTGCCCCCAGCGATCCGTTGGGGCGCCGCAGCGCAGCGCAGTCACCGAGGCACGCGCGCAGAGAGCGAAGGCGAGACGCCGCCGCGCGGGGAGGGACCTCGGCGCCGCTCGCAGGCAGGCAGGCAGGCAGGCAGGCAGGCAGGCAGGCAGGCAGGCAGGCAGGCAGGCAGGCAGGCGCCGCGGCCGCCCTTTCCCTCCCTCCCTCCCTCCCCAGTACAGCAGGGCAGCAAGCAGCGAGCGCGGCCATTCGCGAGAGGTCTCCGACTACGACGAGCGTGCGCGCGCGCGAAGGCCGTCGCCGACCGAGCGAGGCCGCACAGCAGGGCAGGGCAGGGCAGAGCAGGCAGCGCGCGGGAGGTGCGGCCAGCGGGCAGCAGGCAGACGCAGGCAGACGCAGGCAGGCGAGCAGAGTCGAAGGCAGACCAGACCAGACCGGACCAGACCAGACCAGACCAGACCCTGAGCTTGCCGAGATGGGCGACCGCAACAGCGTGCGGAGCGGAGGGTCCCGCGGGTACCGCCGGGTCGGCGGCGGGCGCGACGTGGACGAGACGCTGTTCGCCAGCTCGCACCCGAACAGCGTGAGCCGGCTGCGCAAGGCGCGCGAGGACACCGGGTTCCACTCGCGGGGCAGCGCCGCGTCGAGCAACAACAACGACAAGAGCAACAACAACAACAACAGCGGCGGCGGCGGCGGGCGCGGGCGGCATGAATCGAAGCAGGGCGAGGTCGTCATCTCGCGCAGACAGCTCGAGCTGATCAAGGCGCGCGCGAGCATCGTGACGCCCGAGCAGCGCGCCGCGGAGAAGGCGCGCGAGGAGGACGAGCGCAAGGTGCGCATGGCCAAAGCGCAAGCTCGCAAGGAGCGCATGCTCCAGCTCGAAGAGGAGCGCAAGAAGAAGAAAAACCTGACGGCCGAGGAGGAAGAAGACGAGCAAAAGACGAACGCCACCCTGGCGCGCGCGGCGGCGATGCGCCTCGAGCAGCTCGATCAGGTCAAGACGATGCGCCGCAAGGTCATGTATGCGCAGTGCGCCAAGATTCGCGAGGTCCAGATCCAGGAGAAGGACCAAAAGGCTGTCGAGGAGAAGGCCTTCGAGGAGCGCCAGGACATTCTCATGGAAATTGATCGTCTGCGCGACCTGCAGCGCGTCGAGACGCAAAAGAAGCTGCGTGATCAGCGGCAACGCGCGGACGCCAAGGAGATTCGCTTCCAGATCGAGGAGCGCGAGCACCAGCGCATTGTCGAGGAGGAGCTCCGCGAGCAAGAGAAGCAGCAGATGAAGGTAATGATCAAGCGGCAAGAGGAGGAGGCCGTGCGCAAGCGCGAAGCCCACGCCAAGGCCAGCAAGGCCCTCCTCGAGGAGGTCCTCGAGGCCAACGAGCAGGCCGTCCAGCAAAAAAACCGCCGCAAGATGGAGGAGAAGGAGGAGGACGAACGTATTCTTCGGTGGCAGGAAGAAAAGCGGCTGCAGGAGGAGGCCCTCGAGGCCGAGAAGCTGGCCATCAAGCAGGCCAAGGACCGCGAGTTCTTCGAGCTCGCCTCGCAGATGAGGCGCTCCATGGACAACCGCGCTGAGCAGGACGCCCTTCGCGCCAAGCGCCATCAGCAGGAGCAGGAGCGCCGCGAGCGTCAGAAGGAGCGCGAGCTGCGTGACAAGCAGGTGCGCCAGCTCGAGGAGCTCCGCGTTGCGCGTGAGGAGCAGCAGAAGCGCAAGATCGAGAACATGAAGCGTCTCGCGATCGCCGACAAGGAGGAGTGGATCAAGATCAACCGCGAGAACGCCGAGATCCAGGCCCGTATTGATGAGTTCGAGCGCAAGCAGCAGGCAGCCAACCAGCAGCACCAGCGCGAGCTTCGTGCGCAGATGCAGCAGCGCGAAATCGCAAAGCAAAAGCTTGAGCAGGAGAAGCAGGACGAGGCCCAGCGGCTTCGCCGCGAAAACGAGCGCTTCCTGCGCATGATCGAGAAGAAGAAGCAGGAGATCCTTGCGGAGATGCGCGACAGTGGGATCCCGAACAAGTACCTTGCCGAGGTCGAGCAGATGAAGATCTCGCTGCAGTAAATTTTTACCAAAAGAGAAAACATTTGCCTTTTGCTTGCAGCACCAACGACCTCTCAGGCCGCCGCGGCCTCGAGACTGTCTACCAGCTCTTGTGCGAGGTCATTCGCCGGATCGATCTCCAGAGATCGCCGCAACGAAGCCATTGTCGCCTTGCGCGACTTTGCATCCGAGTTCCCTTGCAAAAGCGCGAGCCAGCCACGAACCAGGTGCACGCGAGCGTCGCCAGGAAACGTCTTGGCGGCCTTGTTCATGCCGCCAAGGCTACGCCCGACGCCGAACTTGCTTGCTAGAAACTCGGCTTGCGCCAGCCGAACAAAGCACTCCGTCTCTGTCGCTTCGGGTCCGCCCGCGTTGTCTTGGAAGCAGTTCACAGCCTGCGCCAAGCAGTCTGCGGCCGCCTCATTCTCTCCAGCAGTGGCCACGAGCATGGCGAGTTCCACCCACAAGAGCGGGGCCGGAGGCATTTGCTCCAACGCTCGGCAGAAATCTTGCGGGGAGCGCTTTGCGCGCGCAACGAGTACTTCGGCGACGCCGCGCGGCACCCGCGAATCTTCCATTTTGCGGAGCAAATCAGCAGCCTCCAAGGCTGCTTGCTCGTCCCCCGACAAGCTCGAGGCCTCGGCAAAGCGCAAGACGTCCAGGGTAGTCCGCTCTGGCGCCGAGGCCAGGCGCCTCGCAACCGGAAGGACTGCCTGCGCCTGGACTGGTGTCCGCACAGAACCCACAAAGAGCTGCGCTGCGCGCCGGCTGTATGGCGCAGCATAGTATGCCTTTGTAGCGCAGGAAAATGCTCGCCCCTGGTCGCCAGCACTTCGCCAGACTGCCGCCTCCAAAAGACACGCCAAATCCAGCCGCGAGCCAGCGTACACGGTCCGGGCAGTTTCCATGCATCGGCCTACAGAGCCTGCACTCTTGCCGCGGCGGGGCGCACGAGCTTCCACTTCGACGAGCGGACGTGCCGCGAGCGCGTCGCGCGCCCTGGAGATCCAGCCCGTGGCGTCCCATGGCGCGCATGCGATGGCTTCCGCGGGGCTCTGGCGAGCGACAAACAGTTTTGCCCTCTGGGCGGCAGAGAGGATGATCCCGGGTGCGACCTCTCCCGCACGACCCGCTTTCTGCGCAGCCGCTGCGAGCTCGTCTCCTTCTGAACTTGCTTGCGGTAGCGGCGGCAACGCCGCCCTGGAGGCATCGGCACAGAAGGCGAGCACCTTGTCTTCCTGGGCCAAATGTGGAGGGACGGTCGCCACCCCTCTGGCAGCGATCACCGACTTGGTGAATTCGCTCGGGGACGCCAGCGAGATGCTCGCGAGGTCCTGTGGAGCACCTTCGGCAGGAAGGATGTTCATGGCGATCAGGTGGTGATGCGCCATTTGCAAAGGGGCGCGCCGCAGGTGGTACGAAATTCGGGCCGTGTCGGCGCGGCGCGCAAGCAATGCGAGACCCATGGCAAAGTGCCCGAGAGCGTGCTGTGGAGCCCGTCGCAGGATTCGGCGCGACGCATCCTCGACGGTGGCCCAGCCGCGGCGGCCCAGCCGAGCCCAAGCAAGGCGAAGGTTCTGTCGTACATATTCCACGAGCGCATCAAGGTCGCAGGGCGCCCCAGTGCCGGGCGGCACAGCCTCCAGGGCGCAGCGCATCGTCGCGAGAACCTTGGCCTCGCTACGATGCGCAATGGCGATGCGGCCGCGCGCAGCCCAGGAGACGGCCTTTTCGTGTCGATGGCCCGCTTGCGCCTCCGTAAAAGCCCGCAAGGCCGGATCTATGCGGCCTCTGCGCTCGAATAAAAGCCCGAGGTTACTCCAGGCTGCGGTGGCGCCACTTGGATCGAGCTGCGTCGCACGAACCCAGCAGTGCTGGGCGAGACGCTGCGCGTCTTGCGTAGCCTCGCTGTCCGCGCTCCCGGATGAGACGCCGAGCCCGTGCGAGGTGCCTAGAAGCGTCCACGAGCGCGCATCCTCCGGGTCAAACGCGAGAGCGACCTCGGCGCAGCGCCGTCCATCCGCAGTGCTCTGAGGCGCCGCTTTCGCGGCCAACAGAGACTGCTGCGAGGACCGTACGGCGCACTCGCCCATGGCTTGCCAGGCGGCAACGCACCAGGGCTCGGCAAAGGTAACCTTTGCATGGTTCCGCATGGCTTGCGCGTAGGCAAGCTCGTCTTGGTCGCCGGCGACCGGCAACGCATTTGCGCGGAGAGCCAAGAGGCGAGCGCGGACTTGGTTAAAGGCGAGCTCGTGCTTCGGTCCGTGGCTGTCGAGATCGGAGAGCCCGCGGGTGATCTCGTCGGAGGCGGCCTCGTAGCGGTCCGCGGTGATGAGCGCCGACGCGCGCAGCAGCCGCGCCCGCGCGAGCGCCCACCCCGTGGCCTGGCTCGCAAAAATGTCGTTGGCCTTCTCGAGCGCCTCCACGGCATCGTCAAAGGCCTCGTTCTCCAGATGGAGACGGCCGAGACGCATGTAAACGTAGGCGCGTTGGTCGGCAGGAATGGAAGACTCGTCTAGGCACGAGACTGCCGTAGCAAGCGCCATCAGCGCGCCCTCGCGTTTGCCTGTGCGCGCGTACGCGTCTCCAAGCCCTTGCCAAGCGTCAAATCGATGCTGATCGCCTGCAATGGCGCGCTGAAAGCAGCGCTCCGCCTCCTCAGGAGCATTGTGCCAGAGCGCAAGCCGGCCGAGGCGGATCCAGGCATCCGTATACGTGTCTCGAAAGGGGTGGAGGTCGCTACCCTTGAGCGCGAGATCGTCCACGAAAGCCACGGCGCGCTTGTAAAGGTCCACAACATGCGAGGCTTGCTGTCGAGCCCAAAGTCGGGCCGCCACCAGATTAAGGAGCTCGGCCTGGGCCGGCTCGAGCGCAAGGCTTTTCTCGTAGCACTTGAGAGCTCGCGCGGCGTCCCCCTTTTGTTCGTAGATGTTGCCAAGCAGGTGAAAAGTTCGCGCGAGCTGCGGGTCGAGCTGCGCTGCCTTGAGAAGGAACTTGGTGGCATTGGCGGCGTTTCCGGCCGCGAGAAATGTCTCGCCCTGAAGACAAAGGTACCACGGGAGAACGGGCGTGAGCGGCGGCTTTGCTCCGTCAAGGCGAAGACGCGCGGCCAGCGTTTCCGTGTCTTGGCCCGGCGCGGCTGGCGGCTGACAGGCGATCTTGAGCGCCGCAGCAGCGGCAGCAAGCTCCCCGCGCTTCAGCGCGGCAGCGGCTTGCAGCGCGGCAGCGGCGCGCTGCTCAAGCATGGTCATGGACGCCGGCTCGACCAGGTCGGCCGGAGGCGTGTCGCCCCCATTGAAGAATCCAAAGACGGCCCGAGCCAGCCGCGCGGGTGCGTCTGTAACCTCGTCGTCCACTTTGGAGCGAGACGCCACTGCAAGCCGGTTTCCCTCAAGGGGAATGGCGTAGCTGGCAGCCTCGAGCTGCAGCGCAGCAAGCTGCGCGCGTCCGGATCCCGCGCGAGCCGCGAAGCAAAGCTGGCCTGTTTCCGACGCGTCGAGGAGCACAGAGGCGGCGCTGAGACCTTCTTGCGCGGCGCGTGCCGCAGCGCGGGCGTCGTGCGTGCGTCCCTTGGAACCTTGCACAAATGTTCGGAGAAGCATGTCGGAGCGTAGGTTCCAGAGCTGCGGGCTTTCTTTGCAAAGGATGCCGAGGAGTGTCACTTTGCGCTTGGCGAGATCGTCTCGGCGCGACTGCGGCGTGCCCTTGGCCGGCTCGGCGGCAGCGGCGGCAACAGAGCTGAAGGAGATGACCTTTGTCTGCTTCTTGGCTGGCTTGTTTCCTTGCGAGCTCGACTGCTGCGCGCGGTCAAAGGCGTCTCGCGCCGCGCGAAGTTTGAGCAAGGCGCGGTCGCAACAGGCCCGGGCCTCGGCGAGGCGCCCGTCGTCTGCAAGCATGCGCGCCGCGAGGGCCCAGGCACGCCACACCTGGCCGTAGGTGTCCTCTGCGGCGCTGCAGTTGTCTGCGATGATGTCGATGAGGGGCCGCCCAGGACCGAAATCGGCAGGGCGTTCTCCGCGTCCGCTAGCGTCGAGGGCCAAGGCGAGGAGAATAGAAGTCGCCAGGGCCACCGGGGCCTCGTGCGTAGTGGCTTTGAAGAGCGCCTTGCAGAAGCGCTCGAGGTCCGCGGTCGAGCCGCCATAGGCCAGATGCGCGACCGCAACCTCAGCGACGGCATTCGGCGTGAGAAAGGTCTCTCGAATTGCCTCTGGCGGGGTCGCGTGCAAGGTCTGCAGATATTGAAGCGAGAGCTCAGTGAGTTCGTCTCGCGCGAGGTCATCGAGGTAGCACTCGTGGTGAATGCGCAAGAGGACATCGAGCGCGGCAAGGCGCGCCTCGTGGTCGATGTTCCAAGTGATGGCGCGGAGAAAGATCCGCCGCGAGGCGGCGTAGTTTTTGGCGCGCCCGTAGGCGTGCGCCGCATCGAGGCCAAACTGTACGCTCTTGTCGTCGCTGCCCTTGGCGCTGGCGATCGTCATCTGGCGTTCCCGCACCTCTGCAAATTTGGCGAGCTCACCAGTCGCCTCGTAGACATCGGCGAGCCGCGCCGGCGCGGCCATGAGGGAGTCATCTCTGCGCAAGAGAAGTGAGTGAGCGAGTGAGTGAGCGAGCGACAGAGCGACACCTTCGAGGACAACTTACAGCTGGCACGCCCTCACAAGAAGTTGCTCGGCCTGATCAAAGTCCTTGAGTCCAAGCGCGGCGCGGCCTGCGAGAATGTGCAGCCGCGCGTTCTCTGCGCCCTCAGGCAGCGCCAGCGCCTCCTTGGCGGCCTGGTGGTCAAGAGTCAAGAGCAAGTCGAGGTCAGGTCAGTTCTCTGCCGCTTTCTCTCCCGGGTCCTTTGCGCTCGCACGCACGCACAAACGCACGCACGCACCTTGAGGCTCGCGCCAAAGCTTTCCTCCGCGAGCGCGTCCTGGCTGCTTTGCACGAGTCGCTTCATGGCGCGTCGCGCGGCAGCACCCTTGCGATGTGTTCGATCGAATGGATCCCCGATCTCGCGTGGCACGTCGGGGGTCGCGCCTGGATGGCGGCCGCGCGGGCGGGCGGACGGGCGGGCTGGCGGCTCGCGGGCGCCGCGCGCGGGCCTGCGGACCTGGTCTGATTTGGTCGAAGGCGAAGGCGATCTTCGAGGCCGCGCAAAGCGCGTTGCGCACGCCGCGGCAAGGCGGCGGCATGATCCTCTAGGCCTTGCAACCAGTGGCACGTCGCCAGCAGATAGAGGCAGAATTTATTGCGTTGATTCTTTGGAAGCAAAACTACATCATGCGACAGTCGGTCGGTCGCTCGGTTGAGACTGGAACTTTTTGCTGGGCGCCGGGTCGTCGTGCCGCCGGTTGGCCGACAGTCCCATGCATGTTTCTGTCGAGAAGCGCTGCAGAGCTCGTGGTCTACGCGTTCACAGCGGCGCAGAGGCAAGCCGCTTAAAAATGGAGTTCCTCTTCCTCCTCCTCTTCCTCAACGATAATCATGCTGTTTTCGAAGTCAGGGCTGAGCGCTGGCGTGGATGTCATCTCCGCCGTCTGCGAAAGAGGGCTCGGGCTCGGGTCAGACGTGCTGCTGAAGCGTCCGGACTGCGATCCGATGATCGTCTCTTCGGGGTCCTTAACTAAGGATTCCTTCGCGGCCAACACAAGCTTGCGGGCATTGCGCGTGATCTCGTGATCCTCGCCGTTGAATGTGGCGGCGTTCTCCCTCATCAGGACCAGGTCGTCCATAAAGGCGTCGCGCGAGGTGTACTGCAGGTTATCGAGACTTCGCTTGATCTTGCCCAGATGCATGGGCTTGGTGATGATGTCGTAATAGCGAGGGGTCCTCTTGTCGACCTTTGTGCGGAACTCCGCGGCCTCCGGCATGTCGAAGAGCCCTCGCCAGACCCTTTGCAGGTCGTTGCGGAGATCTGCGATGGGTCCGGTGCGACGGGAGGTGCGACGGGAACGACCGTGCTTCCGACGCTTGGCACTCTTGCTCGGAACCTCCTTGGCATTTCGCTGGCGCTTGTTTTCCTGAGGCGAACTGCCCTTCACGCCCGTCTGCTGGCTGGCGTGGCCGGTGGGGGCCCTTGAAACGGTGACCTTAAAGTCTTGCGTCTTGACCTGGGGATTGTCTTTGAGGATGATGTCGCGGAGAGGACACTTAATAGAGTTGCTCGTGTGATCAGGAAGTCCGCACGCACGGCAGCGCCTGTTGCTCCTGCCCTTGACTTCCAGTGGCCAGTTTTTCCCAAACTTGCGGATGTTTGCTTGGTACTCTTCAAGTTCATAGCACCCCTCAATCTGGTCCTTCCCCGAAGTCTGGGGCGAAGCCGCCGCCCGCGACCGCTCGGGATGTTTTGAGTTTTTGACGGGGGTTTCTCGCTTGTCACTCTCTTCGCGCACCTTGCTAACGACCTCGGGCGTCTTGATGTACTCGACAGTAGCTTCGATCTTGCCGTTTGGAAGCTTGCGAATGACCGTGCGCCGCACGACTTTCTGTCCTTTCAGGGGCGGCTGGCCTGGAAGATGGCGGATTTGAAGCAGCCGAGCGCGCTCCTCCGCGGCTTCCCGTTCTTCGTTGTGGTTCGTGCCGTGGAGCTTACGCGAAAAAAGCTTCAGGTCTTCTTCCTCCTCGCTCTTGGCAGGCTGGGCCTTTGGCTTGGGATCGCGCTGTTCATATTTGCATTCGTAGTCTGGAGGTTTGCGCTGACTGATGGCCTTGACCTGTTCCTCAAAGTAAGCGTTGACGCCCTTCTGCATCTCGCGCTCCTCGCGAATGTCCTTTTCGGTGCGCCTGGGGCGGCGGCGAGCAAATTTGGCGAGGTCTTTGTTAGAGCCTGCGAAAGCAGAGGCAGAATCCTCGATGAGGATCATCCAGTCCGCCTTCTTGAGCAGCCGGATCTCCTTGGCGTGCCCGAGCTTTGTGAGGATCTTTTCGGCTTCTTTTTTCGTGATACTGGACAGCTTACGCTTCTCGTCGTCGGCGGCGGTCGACTTGGCGGCGCTGAGCGCATCGTCTTCGGCGCCAGCGTTCATTGGGCAACTGAATTCATTTTGCACGGGGTCCTTGGGGAGGTAGCTGATGATGGCCTCCCCGCGGCCCAGCTTGAAGCGCGGCTGCTCGGCCTGCTTCTGGTTGATGTAGCTCTGCGTGAGGTACCACGGGCTGAGCTGAAGCTCGTCGACGATGAACTGGGCGGCACGCAGCTCTTTCTGAGCCGTCGGCGAGAGCACGTTGTGCTTGCGCGCAATCTCGCGCTCATACTGCGGCCCAGGCACGACGCCGGCGGTGCCGCCCGAAAACACCGCCTCTTTGAGCGCAAAGCCAGCGCGCTCCTTGAGATGGTAAAAGTCCATGAGAATGGCCTGTGCGTGCATGACGCGTGTGACCTCGCACTCGCAGTTGAGCTCAATGTTCTGGTCCCGCAGCCGTTGCAGACCGGCCTGCAGGCTCTCGTACTGGCACATGCCCGGGCCCGAGATCTCTCTACAGAGGTCGTCGACGTTGGTGGCTTCGTTCTGCTTAAGCGTCGACATGAGTCTGCTCTTCTTGGTGACGCGCCTGAGCGACGCGTTTACAATGTTCCGGTTGATGACGGTGAACATACTCTGGAGCTTCTTGGTGGGGATGGCGGTCTTGGGCTCCTCGCGCTTAAAGCGTTGAATCACCTGGAAATCGACGAACCGCTCTAGAAAGTCTCGTTCGTTGGACTCTCGCTCGTGAGTGCGATTGTAGGTGCTCTGGTCGGTTTGCTTCTTGGCCGCGCTCGGGTGGAAGACCTCACGCCGCGGCTCTGTCTGGCCGACCAAGTACAGGGCTTTGACATTGCGAATGTAAACGGCCTCTTTGGGTCCGCTCTTGCCCTTGGCGCCCTCGACCGGCCGGCGGTTGGGGCGCACGAGGAGGAAGTCAGTCTTACTGACGGTGTGCTCGGCGACTGGCGCGACGATGAGATCGTTTACAATGGCCGGGCGGATCTCCTTTTCTCGCAAAGTGGCAAAAAAGGGCGAGCCGTCGTCCGGTTGGAGCACCACGGTACGACCGTTGTCCGGGGCCCCGGGCGGGACGAAAGTTTTGTCGGTAGGCGTGTCGGCCTGATAAAAGTTGCAAAGCTTTGAGGCCATGCCCACGTTACATAGCAGAGGCGGGCGCTCCTCCATGTACTCGAAGAGGCAGACGGCGCCGGCCGATCCGCTAATGTCGGCGCGCGTCCACTTCGGCTTCCTCTTCGTTTGAGGGGTGCCACCTTCGACGGTGTTTTTGCCGCCGCTGACGGTGTTCGTGCCAATCTCGAGCGGTACCTCAGGGTTGAGCACGACCTGGGGACGGTGCAGTCGACGCGCTTCGGCGGCCCCGAGCTCGGCCTTGTACTCCTGCACGATGACCTCCTTGAGGAGTTTCGGGAGCTTTTTGCAGGGGAGCCTCTTACTGATACGGCGGCGCATTTCCTCGTTGCCTTTGTCGATAAAGCGGTAATAGCCTTTCGTGCGGAGCCTTCCCCGTCTTTCTTCATTGGTCTTCCGCTTTTCCGCCTTGCTCTTCTTCGTATTCGTTGACTTTGAGCCGGGCGGGCTCCTCCGTTGTTGCTCCCGCGCGGCCAGGGCACGCTTGGCCTTGACGTCTTGCTCCCGCTGCTGCGCCTTGGCGGCCGGCATGTCGCGCTCCATCTCGTTTTGGGTCGAGACCGCGGCCGTGGCGCTCGAGCTATTCCATGTTCCCCATCGCACTGATGGGTCGTGTTCGTCCGCATCCTCGTCCGAATCCTCGTCCATGGGATGCGATTCTGTGCCGGCGCCATTGGCCACTAGCGCCGGCGTAGAAGCCGGCGGCTGGGTCGTGGCACTTCCTCTGCCAAGAGCGCCCTCGAGGAGCTCATCGTCCGTGGCCGCCTTGATCTGCGCCGTCGTCGACATTTTCGCCAAGGGCGGCCGGTCGGCCGGCGCCTTCCTCGACCTCCCGAGGCTCGCCTTCGCGCCAGCTCCGCTCAGCTGCCTGCGCCTGCCGCGCCCGTCGCCGCGCCCGTCGTCGTCGTCGCCGTCGCCGTCGCGCGCGCTCGTCGGCGAGGCCGCCGATGCTCGATCTAATCTCCCCCAAAGGCGGGTCCGCCCCGACCCCGGTTCGCGCGCGTCCGCCCCGGCCGCGGGCGGGTGGGCGGGAGGGCGGCCGCGCGGCTGCGCGCGGGGGCTGCGCAGACGGCGGCGCGCGCGCGCGGGGCTCTGCCTGTCGGTCTGTCTGTCTGGGCGAGGTTTGGTTTTGGTTTGCTCCAAAGGTTTGCTCTTCGATTCTCTTCGATTCGCGTGTCACGAAACGCGCGTGTCACGATCATTGGACACGATCGCGCCACGTTCCGACCACGTTCGGGGCCGCCATCGCCGGGATGCAGTGAGCGCGGAGCAGTTCATGAATTGTAGTGCCGACGTAGTGCCTGACGTACGTACGTACAGTACAGTACGTACGTGTTGCTGCTGTACGTTCATCAACGCCATGGACGCGAGAGCGGCGAGACCCAAAATCAGCTCTAAACTTTGCCGATCATCGCTCGCTCTGGCTCTGATAAGCTCCGAAGCTCTGATAACATGGGAGGGTTGATGACGAGGTTTGAGCTTGCTTGTTCAACCTGAAGCCGCGTTTCGTCATGCATGCCTCGAAATCTAGCCCGAGTTAGTAGGCCGCACAAAACTCCAACTGGAAATTGGGGTACGTACTGGTAGTACGTACAGTACGTACCCAGTATGCTATCGTCACGGTTTATTAGGCCTTCACCACGTTCGTCTCAGCGCGTCGACTGCAGCGCTGCTCGTGCCCGGCCGCCGCGCCTTCGTCTTCGGCGGTCTCCTGCTCGCCGCGGCGTGCGCAACCCAAATCCGTCAAC
>KQ758850.1:11916646-11938661 GCA_001462505.1 Aurantiochytrium sp. T66 | reverse complement strand
GGGGACGCGCGCGGAGACGGCCGCGGCGGCGGCGGAGGACGAGGTCCAGGCGGCGTGCGCGAGCAGGAGCAGCGCGAGGGCGACCGCCGCGAGGGCGGCGCCGCGCGCGCGGCGCGGGTCCATCGTCGGTCGGTCGGCCGGTCGGTCGGTCGGCGGCGCGGGATCTTCGTCAACTCCGCCGCCCGCGCCGCGACGAGCCGCGAGCGCGAGACGACGATCTGCAGGACGACGCCGGGAAGACGACGCCGCGCAGGCGGACGCCGCCAGGCGCGCGGAGTCCGGCAGGGACGAGCGAGGCCCCGGATTCTAATTTTTTCAAAACCGCCGCTGAAGCCGGGACGCGCGCGCGCCGCGACGCCGTCGACGATCGCGAACGGAAGGAGCTGCACGCACGCGACTCGGAGAAGATCTTGCCGAGGACGGCGGCGTCGCGGGTTCTGAATGATCGTCGTCAACCTGGTCTCCAGGAGGATCTCCTCGCGAGCCTTTTCGCAAGCGCGCCGCGCGAAGATCTACTCACTCCGGAGTGCCCCGCGAGTCTCGCCCCGCGAGTCTCGCCCCGCGAGTCTCGACCCGCGAGTCTCGTCCCGCGAACAGTCGAGGCGCACCGCGCTGGTCTTCACCTTGATAACGCGCCAGTTCGCTGGCGCATGGCAATCGTCTTGGCCGCGTACGAGTCGAGGAAACCATGCAGCCCGTGCGGCAGGTTGGTCCGCAGCTGGGTCTCGAGCCGGCGCTTTCATTGCAGTTTGCGCGATCGCCGGCAGCGTCCGCTATCTCTACCAGTTCTGCCCGCTGCCTAAGCCTGGCAGCGGGTCCGCGCGCCGTCGTCTTCATCTTTGCGCGCGCATTCGGCCATGCTACTCCGTGGGCAACGACTGCGGCGCTCGATCTGCCTCGCGACTATCTTCGAGTGCAGCCTCTTGACCGCTCGCTTCCGAAGGCAGGCTCCGTCGCGGCAGACGTCCTCTGCAACAACTTTCGCTTCTCCGCCGGCTCGCGCGACGTCGTCATTTCTTCTTGCTCTTGGACTTCTTCTGGGCGGCCTTGCGCTCCTCGTTGGCGAGCCTACTCTGCGCGGCCTTGGCCTGGCGCTCGCGCTTGGCCGCCTCGCGCTTCTCGCGCTTCAGGTGCTCGCGCTCGGCCAGCTCGCGACCCCACTCGTCGTCGTCGTTTTCGGCGGCGCCATCGGGCGCCTCGTCGCGGCCAGAGTTCGGCGCTGGCGCCTTGGACGTTGTGAACATTTCGGACTCTTGCAACGCGCGGACCCTCTCGCGCTCCGCGGCCATGAGGGCCTCCTGCTCGCGCTCTTGCGCGTCAAAGCGATTCTCGGCAACGACTGCAAAGGCCTCCTCGAAGACGTGCTCCCAGAAGTCTTGCGAATACTCGTCCATGCGCGTCTCCACGATCTCCCGCAGGGCAGCGCGCATCTGCTCGAGGTAGAGAACGCCCTCGCCGCCCCTGAAGCCAGCAAGCGTGTCGGCACCGAGGTCGAGCATGACGAGGGCGACGTCGGCGTCAAACTCGGCATTGAGGCGATTCAGGCGCTGTTGTCGCTGGGCCTCGCGCCGTTTTACGGTGCGCTTGTCGCTGGCTTGCCGCTTTCGGCGCGCCTTCTCGAGTCGCTCGGCCTCGAGCTTTTGCTGACGGAGCGCCTCCGACTCGTCGAGAGCCTGGCGATCCTCGACGGTCTCGCGCAGATCTTCGTCGCGGTGGCGGTTGGGTAGAGCGGTGGGCTGGAGCGCGCGAGGTCGGACGCGACAGAGGCCCAGGAGCGCGCGCAATAGAGCTGCGCCAGCAGTATCGGGCCAGGAGCGCGCAAACTCTGGGTTCGCCTCGAGAAAGATGCTCATGAATTCTTCCTCGGAGACGCCCTGGGAGGTGGCGGCGGCCAGCTGCTCCTTGAAGAAGACCGACGAGGTCGCCCGCGCGCGCTCGCGCTTCCACTGGCTCCGCTGCAGGTACGAGATGGCGCCGATAAAGACGAGCAGGCCGCCCGTCACGACGACAACCGGGTCCGTCTTGGACACGCGAAACGCCGAGCGCTCGCGGCCGTATACGGGCCTAAACCCGCGCGGCAGGCCCGCGATGAAGTCATCGTAGTCCGCGCGTAGCGTCTCGTCCCCGAGGATCTCCTTGGCGCGCACGATTTCCTGGAAGCGATGCGCAGGGGCGTCGGGGTTGCGGTCTGGGTGCAGGTCTCGGCTGAGCCGCCTGTAGGCGCGCTTGATATCCTGCGAGCTCGGCGCGTCGTCGAACCGGAGCCCGAGCGCCCCATAAAAGTCGTTCTGGAAGTACTCGTACGCGCTGGCATCGTACAGCGAGGTGGCCTCGGCCTCCCGGCCGGAGAGCACCAGCGCCAGGACCAGCGCCAGCAGGGAGGCGGCAATCGATAGTGACGACGTCCTCCTCCGGGCCGTCATGGGTATCGGTCGATCGCCTCGCTGCGCAGCAGACGAAGCCTCCGACGAAGCGGGAGAAGCGACAGCGCCGGCCTCGCCGTCGAGGGTCTCGGCCCCGACGCCCGGTCGTGCTCGTGGAGATCGTGTCTGCGACCTCCACGAGGTCTCCACGATTGTCTTCAATAGCCGTGCATTTACGAGACCCGGCGCACCTCCCTGTCGAAGGAAGAAGAGGCCTAGCGGACCTGGTGTAATCCGTACGCGGAGCTCGGTCAGTTGAGAGCTTTTGGCCGCCGGTGTCAACCTTGGCCGACGATGTCGACCGAGCAGCATGTATGCGGTAAGATCGTATAGCGTGGTCTTTATCTGACTGGTAGACGTAGTGGTGCCTCGAGGCAAGTCTTGCCCGAGAAGATCATCAAAACTTTCCCCGGTGATCGATCATGATCAGAAGAGCGCGGAGGAAGAGCTCCCGAGCTGGCGCGGGGCGGCGACGGGCGCCAGCTGCGGCAGCGCTACGCGGTGCATGATCTGGTCCCTTTGCAAGAGTGCGCGCTGCGAGGGCTTGGGCCCGAACTCGCGTGGACCCTGACGGCGAGAGCGAGCGGCGGCGAGGAGCAGGAGCTGCGCAGACGACATGCCAGCCGTCGGGTCGGGGCGAAGGAAGCGTTTGCGATCCTCAACGTCGGTCATGTAGCTCAGCTTAAACTTGTTGCGAGCCTTGGCGCGGAGAATGGTAAAGCTATCGGCCTCGTCGCGCTCGAGATCAACTCGAGCCTGGTCTTGGATGCGCTCCTGAGCCCGCGCGACATCGTCGAGCTGTTTCAGTCGCTGCGTGTTGCTGTGGAAGCTACTGACGACCTCACCGAGCTTTTGGGCGCTGTGCACGATCCTAGTCTTGCGCTTGGCCCAGGATAGCACGTTCGAGAGCGTCCAAGGCTGCTCCTGGCCAAACATGCCGATAGCTGACCCATCGAGCGTCCAGAGCATGACGGTGCAGTCCGTAGAGGTTGTGGCAACAAGCTCGAGCGCCTTGGCAACGCCTTCGGTCCAGTAAATATACTGCAGGTTGACGAGAGACTCCTTGTGCGCACGCCACTGGTGTCGCGCCTCGCCCATCTTGAACTTGGCCCTCTGCAAACCAACGCCGGGATCTATGTGAGCAATGTCCCAGACTTTGACGGCGCCGCGCGTATCTCCGGTGAAAAGGTACGCATTGTTGTCCTTATCCGTGGCGAGGGCCGCGATGGACTCTGGGGCCTCATGTTTGGCGTCCATCTCGAAAATCATGTTGCCGCCAACATGGTCCCAGAAGCGGAGAAAACCATCTGCGCCCGAGCTTACGAGGCAGTCGAGGCGGTCCAGGTAGACGAGGCCTTCGACGGCCAGGCGATCCGGCCGCGGGACGCCGCGAAGCTGATTCCGTTTTTTCTGTTGCGCCGCTGCGCCGGCGAGAAAGTCAATCTCGGCTGCTTTGGCGAGGCCGCCGAGCTCGGTGGCGCGCCGTACAAGTTCCATGCGCTTGTCGCGCTTTGGCTTGGTACCCGCCGCGAGCCGGGTCGGATCGTTCACGGTCGATTGCCGCACGAGCTTGCGAAGGTCGCCAATATCGGCGTCCTCTTCTTCTTCCTCGTCCTCCTCGTCCTCCTCGTCCTCCTCATCCTCCTGGTCTTGTTGTCGTTGCTGATGCTGGTGCTGCTGCCGGAAGCCCTGCCGTCTTTCATTGGGAGTCGGATTGGCCGAGGCCGCGGTCGTATGCAAAGCATGCAGAAGCTTGCGGCGTGCCGCGCCGGCGCGGTGCTGCTCGAAAGCGCCAGGACGCAAGAGTGACCGTGCGGCGGGTGTGTGGCCAAAGCGGTGCTTAAGGAACCCACTCGAGAGCGACCAGAGTAAGATCCGGCCATCGTCGCCCGCAGTAGCGATGGAGTTGTGTCCGCAATACACGACGCAGTTGACATCGTCTTGGTGCGCCTTCTCGACGTGGGCCGGAAGCGGGAGGGTCAGGCTATACTCGGTCACATCGCGGTCTTTCTCGACAAAGATAAAGACGCGACGATCCCATCCCGTGGCCACCAGGTAGGTGTTCTCGACGGTGTACCCGTTGCCCTCGAGCGTGTCCGTGAAGCATGCAAGAGAGGTGACCTCTTGCTCGGCTTCCGAGATGGAGATGAGCGGGGCAGGTTCTCCGTTGATGGTCTTGGTGAACTCGCCGAGGCAAGCACCGTTGTTGAAATTCCACACCTTGATGGTCCCGTCGTGAGCGCCCGAGAAGAGGCGACGCCCGCCGCTGTCGAAGCAAATGCTCGTAATGTTCTCGGCGCCGTGGGGGTTAATAAAGCGAAAGGTCAGGCAGCCCGTGAAAACGTCCCAGATGTGAACCTCGTTGCCGGCGGCGCTCACAAGCTGGTGGAAATTCTCGTTGAAGAGCGCCGTGGTGACGGGGAAGAGGTGGCTTTTGCGCGCCTCGGGCTCGATGCGCCTCGCGTGGCGCACATGAAGGTCCCGGTTGTGCAGGATGAGCTGATTCGTGCGGGGATCAAAGACGATGCCGTTGACGCCCTTTTCGTGAACGCCGTCGAGGTCGATGCGCTGTATGCATGTAAACGTGGTGAGGTCCCAGATCTTGAGCGCGTTGCGCTCGCTGAGCATGATGAGCTGGTGCTCGGTCTCGTTGAGGGCGAGGGCGAGCACGGGGGCGTCCATTTCGTCGGGGTCGTCGATCTCCTGGCCAATGGCGCAGGTGTAAGGGTTCCAGAAGATGATGCGGCGCTCCACGCCCGCGCTGGCGACGACCTTAATGCGAGGGATCCAGATAAAGTCGTAGACGGCCTTGACGTGACAGGAAAAGGTTCTGTGTACGCGGCGGCGCTCGAGGTCGGAGAACTGGATCGTGCCGTCGCTGGCGCACGAGATGATCGCCCCGATCTCCTCGTTGACTTCGAGCTTGTTGACGCGCTCATGGTGTACGCGGTGGCGAAAGTAGCGGTTGACGCCCTGCGGGGCGCGCAAGCGACTGGGAATGTCGACGTTTGCGTCGGCAAAGTGCCACTGGTTGGGCTCGAGATGCCAGACGTGCAAGAAGCCGTTGTCGTCGGCGCAGACCAGAACCTCGCGGTCGTCGCTCATGGGCCCGCAGTAGTATGCGAGTGCGAGGGGGTTGCTAGTGAGCGGATGTATCCTGCCGACGCAGTCGAAGCCGAGGTTGGTGTCGTAAAAGGAAATGGTGCGATCACTCGTGGCCACTGCGAGCTTGCTGGACGCCTCCATGAAGCAACAATCGTTGGTCCATGCCGGCGGAGCTGTCCGGGCGTACTTGAATGGGCAGGGCGCCTCGTGCGGGGTGATCCGGGTCTGCACGGCGGACTTTGGCTGCTTGGTGCCCGAGGCGGCGATAGGCTTTGTCGTCGGGATGGCGCCGGCTTTGGCCGCTCGCGCGCCCTCTTCGGCGGCGGCCTTGCGCGTGCTGCGGATGGGGTGCTCTGGGTCGTGGGTGATGGTGCGCATGTGCGCAAGCCTGTTGGTGGGGTGCCAGAGCCGCACCGAGCCATCCTCGCTGCAGGTGATGTAGGCCCCAAGCTCCTGGATGATCTGGGTGCGCGTGATGCGCTTGGTGTGGTGCAACTTGTGGTTTTCGGGCAGCTCTTCGAAGTCTTGTGGCTCGTACTCGCACCTGGCGTCCTCCTTGGCCATGAGCTCGGTGCCCTTGTTTTCGAGAAGCATGTACTCTGTGAACTCTTGCCAGTCCACGGTGCCGTCGGAGTTGGCATCGATTTTCATGAAAAGATTGCTGAGCTGGCGCTGGCTGAGATTATCGCCAAGGATGTGACCAAAGGCGTTGACGAACTCCTCCATGTCGAGGCCGCCCCCGCCGTCCTCATCCGCGAGCTCGAAGGCGAGGCGCAGCTCCTGCAGCTTGTCGAGGCTGATCATGTTGCTCTCGCCCTGGCCCCTCGCATTTTCCAGCACGTCTGACGCCGTCTGCTGCCTCACCGTGCCGTCTTTGGCCTTCACCTCCGGGTCTCCTTCTTCTTCATCTTCTTTATTGTCTTCATCGTCGTCTCCCCCGCGGTCCGCGAGGCCCGCCGTGTCGCCGTCTTCGTCGTGGCCCATCTCGCCCTGGCTTTTCCCGCCTCACGCCGCGCGAAATCTTCGGCGTCGGAAACGATGTTCTTCTGCTCCTGCGCCAAGCTTTCGCCTCGGGTTCTCCGTGGCCGCTGCCTCGAGGGCGGCTGGATCATTCCTGACGGCTGCGACAATGTACGTACGTACGTACGTACGTACGCGGGGTAGTACATCGTGACCCCGCGGACGTCCCGCGCGATCTCCCGCGCGGCAGGCAGGCAATCTTTGCGTTCTGGCCGGACGGTGTGCGACGTTCCAGGGTGTGCGCTCGGGCCCCGGGCCCCCCTCCCGGGGACCCCGGGGCCGCTCTCGATGATTTGATCCAACTCTCGATCGATCAAGGCAAAAACCAGAGCTGCAACCTCGCGCGCCGGCCGACTCCGCCCCGCGCCCCGCGCGCAGCCCGCGCGAGGCCGACGCGGCCCGAGGCCCGCGGCGCGACCGCCGGCCGGCGCGGATCCGGAGGATGTCCCTCGACAGCAGCAGCGGCAGCAGCAGCAGCGAGGAGGAGGAGGAGAGCGCCGGCGAGCACGGCGGCAAAGCCCGCGCGCGGGGAGGTCGCGGCGCGGCGCGCGGCGCGAGGGTCCCGCGCGAGGCGGGGTCTGCCGGGGACGAAGAAGAGGACGCCGGCGACCGCGAAAGTGAAGACGACCACGACGAGGAGGAGGAGGAAAATGTCTGGGATGCGGCCACGGTTGCAGTTCCCGCGTCGCAGACCTCGACGAGATCGCCCGAGGAGATCGCGAGCGACAGGCTGATCTGCATGCCGGCTCGAGAGCTCGCACGACGGCTGGTGAACCACATTGCTGAGAATCCGCAGGAAGTGTGCCGGGTCTTGTCGCGCAACGCTGACTTTTGCCGGAAATTGACCAAGTATTATGTAGAGGGATGCACAAGTTTCGAGAGCTCGCTCGCTTTTCCCGCGAGCGACGACGACGGCGGCGACGACGACGATAACGATGGTGCATCAGAACCTCGTGCAAGCGCCCACGGGACTGACAATGAAGGGCCGTTGAGGTCTTCGATACCGAGGAGTTCAGAGTCGCGCCTCAGCGCGGGAGCGGCACGCCAGAAATCGAATCGATCGGAGGGCCGAGGCGATTCAAAGGGGAAGCGGGCGCCGTCGTCAGCGTCTTCGAAGATGAAGAGGGACCGCGCAGGAAGCGGGGACGCGGCCAAGGTGCCGCCGACGTCTTCTTCTTCCTCTTCGTCTTCTTCGTCGTCGGCGTCGGCCAGGACAGCGGCGGCGAGAACGCCTCGGTCCTCCTCGTCTAATTCGAGTTCCTCTTCTTCTGCTTCATTTGTCACAGCAGCGTCATCACAATCTACCGCGGGCGCTGCGGAGGAGACAGCGGCGCCGAAACCGGCCAAGCCGCCTCTCGAGAGGAGATCTTTGACACTATCACCACAGAAAAGTACGGAAAAGCCACCTCGAAAGAAGCGAACTTTGTCGCAGGACTCGTCTTCTCAAAGGGAGAAGCGCGCGGCGTCAACGCCGACTAAGAAGGTGAACAAGAAGAACAAAGCGGTCTTGGAAACAAAGACGTCGTGGGATTTCACCACGAATTCCCCCGCGCGAAAGTCGTCTGCATCCGAGATGGTGGACCTGACGGACCTCACTAACCTGAAGGACACCTCTACGACAACAACGAAGCCGAAGAAGAAGAAGAAGAAGAAGAAGAAGGAAGAACTCGAGGTGATCGTCCTGGACTGACCAAGAGCTTGACGCGGCGTCAGAGCATCGTGAGGCCCACGGGTCAAGTGTTCAAGCCAGGACACGGAGCATTTTCTTTCGCCGTGCGGGACGGCGCTGCAAAGGCTGCAATCAAAATTCTGTACAAAACTCTAAGAAATGTCTTTACAAGCTCGGCTCGTGGGTGAGTACTACGTACGTAGCCGCCGCGTGGCCAGGATATCATTGAAGTGAGTGGTTCTTAGTGCCAGGCGGCCGCTCGATCGACCCTGCCCCTCGAAAGCTGAAGCTAAAGTCTTGACGCCACGACGCGCGCTTCTCGCGATCTCGCTACCTCTGTTCTCGGTTTGCGAGATCGCCATTGCCGTCCGTAAATACCTTGCAGCTACTTCTTTGCACAGCAACATGAGGTCCCTGCGGGCACGAGAGCTCGGGCCACCCGGACTATAACATTCAGACGAAGAAGAAGTTCCGGTTATCGCCATGGGGCACTGGCAATTACGTTGTGAAGGGCAGCAGGGGGGCGTTCGCGGACGCATAGTGCGCGACGAGGTGCTCGGAAGAGGATACACTGGTGTCGAGTTTGTGGAGGTCTTGGAGGAGGCGCTGAAGGAGGCCCATTTGCGTCTCGAGCGCAGTGCTGTCGCGAGCGGCCTGATCCGGAAGCGCTGCGAGGAAAGATACAATACCGGTGTCTTGTGCAATGGAGAGGGGAAAATCCTCGTTCTCAACGAGGTCCCAAAGCACACTTTCGAGGAGATCGGCGGTCAGGGGCTCGGGGTCCTCGCCAAAGTTTCTGGCTGCAGGGGGCGCGGCTACCGGGTCGGCTTGGGCGGCAAGGATGTCGTGTTCGGCGGAGGCCTGCGCGGCGGCGTGGTCGCCTGCGGGCGTTGCAGCGTGGTCGTCGGAAGCAGGCCGCTCGCCCGTAGCGGCGCCGGCGCCCGCAGAATGGTCCGCGTGTCCGCTGGCGCGGGGCCGGGCGCGACCTCTGCGGCCCGCGGCGAGCGAGGGGCGTTTAGGCGCGAGCGAGTGCGAGAAGCTCGAGGCGGAGGGCACTTCCTTGCGGATGGGCGGGGCTTCGAGAAGCTGCATGATGTCGCTCATGCGAAGAGTCTTGTAGACGAGTTTGAGCTCGCGCACGCGCTGGCGCAAGAGAGCGCGGTCGAGCTGCTTGGCGAGGCCGATGTTATTGTCCTCGATGAGCACGGTTTCTCGTGCGCGAAGCGCATCCTGCAGGAAGCCGCGCTCGCCGGATTCGAAGGCGCTGGCGATTTCCGAGTAGGGCTCGACCTGGGCGATGGGCTGCTCACGGGCAAAGGCATTCTGCACGATCGAAGGCACGGCCGCGGGAAGAGTGGGGGCGGCGCCGTGGACGATGAGCGAGACGAGGACGAGCTGTTTGTAGGTCGCGAGTGCGACGCCACTGACAGCCTTGGCCGGGAGCGTGAGGACCATTTCGCTCGCGGCGATGGCTTCGTCGAGGCGGCGCAAGCCGATGAGGACGCGCGCCTTGTAGTAGAAGAAGCGCTGGACGTCGAGGGCTGGCATGGAAGGTGCGGCCGCGTAGATGGGCGCGCTGACGAGCTCGCTGGCGGCGGCGTAGCGCTTGGCGAGTAGTGCGAGCTGCAGAAAGTGCACGTGGGCAGACGTGAGCTCGCCCGGAGCGGTCTGCGCGATCGCGCGGAGGATGGTGGTCGCCGGGACGAGGGCGCAGACGGCGCGCAGCGGGTCGGTGCCGGCGGCGGCGCAGAGGTGGCCGGCGAGCCGCTCGGTTTCGCGGCGAGCGACGAGAAGGTCGAGCGGGTCCGCGGTGGCAACGAGGCTTTCCACGCGCTGGACGACCTCGACGTCTTCAAGCGCCGGGTTCGTCTCGGTGGGCGTGAGCAGCAGGCGCACGACGAAGAGGGCGCACAGCGGGTTCTGCTTCGGGTTGAGCCGCCTGAGGGCGGCCTCGAGCTCGGCGCGGGTCGGCGCGGACGTCTTTGCCCACTCGCGGAGCAACTTGGCGCGCGCCTGGAGCCCCTTGGCGCGCTCGGGGCCGGCCTCGGGCAGCGGCTCGCGCGAGATAATGTTGGTGAGCCCCTGCAGGCCCGCCATCTCTCCTCCGCGCGGCTCCGGCGGCGGGCGCGGCGGCGCGGGGCGGGCGCGGCGGGCGGGGCGCTCCTCTGCCCTGCTCTGCTCTGCTCTGCGCGCGCGGCCGGCCGCGGCGGAGACGCGGGCGTCTCGCAGAGTATCTTTTATGATGAACGATCTTTGCAGTCTTATGCTGTACGTACCCAACAAACAGGCCAAACAGCAACAACACGAAGAACGCTGCGCTTTGGGGCCTCGCGTATTCGACGAGCCCTTGCGGGCCGAGCTGCACCCCATCGGGGTCACAGGCCCGGCGGGCCAGGAGACCCGAAGGCACCCACTTTCGGTGGCCTCTGCGAGGAATTTGCACGCGAATGACGAGCATGAAGATGATCGCGGCGTCACGGTTGCAAGAAATTATTGGTCAAATTTGGTCTAATTCATTGAGGATCTGCCGGGCGCCGTCAATCATTTCGGCGCCACGCATCGACTCAGTCATCACACATGTGCGCCAAAGGGGATTCTTCTCGGCTCGAAGGGCCTTCTTCAGAGCCTTCAGAGCACCTCTGGTGACCCCGATGGCCGGCTTATCGCTGGACAGGACGGCGTGTAGACGCGCCCGTGCTTCAACGCTCCCCGGCTCTGCAAAATATGATGGTGGAGGGGTTTGGACGGTTCCAGGTGGTGGCTGTGCTGTGCTGGAGCTCGAGCTAGGTCCTGGTCCAGGAGCGGTCTCACGTGGGTATGGAAGAGGATGGCCGCCTCCCACTGCTGCGTTCGAGCTAGAACTCGGTCTTGGTCCAGAAGCGGTCTCACGCGCTTGGTTTCTGGCGCTGACGGATCCAGTGCTTGCGTGAAACGGAGCTGCGAGCTGAAAGCTATCCTCCGGGCGCAATCGGGCGAAGCTTGCTGCTTCCACGTAAACGTCCTCAGCCACACCGATCTGGTCTCTAGCGATACCATATTCGTCGCGCTGCGCATGCGCCCTCGCTCTCACGATCTCGAAAATGCCCGCGACTACTCTGTGATCGTCCTCGGAGGGCTGTGGACGAGTATAAACGTCCTCTAGCTGCGCTTCGGCGTGGTTGAGAAATGCCAGTTCTTGCTCAACTTGCTTGCGCGAAAGAGCCCATCGGCTGTCCTCCTCTTCGTCCGTCCGCCTCCGGAGCACCTCCATCTCTATTTGTTTCTGTTCGGCGGCACTCCTGATCTTGTCGTCCTCCATGCTTTCTTCGATCGCCTTGGCTTCCTTCCTGAGGAGCACAATCTCGGCTTTAATCTTCGCTGCCTCCAAGGTCGCCGTGGCTACCGCCGCCTTGACCTTTTCAAGCTTCTCGCGCGCTTCTCTCCGGATCGAAATGGCAATACCTTCTCGGTCGAGTTCCACATTCCCCGGCTCGCGCCTGGCAGCGGCGCGCGCACGTCGAACGTTGCCTTGGCCCTCTATTTCTCTCAACGTCCACCTTACCCTGGCCCGAGATCGGTTAAAGACCGTGCGCAGGTCCTGCGCCTTGGCGCGGACATCGGCCATGGTTGCCGTTCTGGCAAATACAGACTCGGACGTGGGTCCCGAGTGATACCCTGTGAGGCGCATGTTACTGGTTGCAGACGATGATGCCTGTGGAGCAGGTCCATCCAGGAAGTGCGGGACAGGCGGCCTTGCCGAGTGCAAGGTGGCCGCGCGTTGCGAATTGGCATCCGAGATGGGGAAGTTCACGTCGCTCTCCGTCGAGGAGTTTGTCTCCATGGATGGGCTCGTAAAGGAAGATGCAGACGGTGCAGCTGCCGGGGGCGTAGGCGGTGACCTGACGCGGCTTGTTGAGCTGCTCGCTTGTGCGTAGCCCGCGTTTGCGTGTACAGGCGGTGGAGCGGTTGGTGGTGGCGTAACTCCTGGGTCCTCGTCCTGGATGTACTTCAGGAGGCTAGTCCCTTGCGTTGAGAGCGTGAACTCTTTGTGCGATGTGTTGCCAACGCCTATGATGGGATTCTTCAGATGAGGTTCCCGTGAAAAAGGCAGCAGCCCAGCCTGCCTCAACGCAGCAGCGATACGGGAAGCAGCGGACACATATTTGAGGGCTTCGCAAAGGCAGCGAATCTGCGCCAACTGGTCGATTTCCTGCCCGTGCCCGAGCGTTCGATGCGCATTGTGTTTGATCCTTTCCAGCTTCGCCTTGAGGGGACCGAACAAATGGATGTCAGGCGCGTGGCACTTGGTTGTGGCGTGCGGTAGCCAGAAATGCAAGTAGACACCCTGACGCGCGAGCTCGCTCATTGCTCCGAGGACGTGGCGGCTACAATGACCGTCCATGAACAGTACGACCCGTTTGGACGGATCATCGTCGCGCATGTCGGGATACCCGGACCTGAGAACCTTCATGATGTTCTCGAGAAAGTTCTCTTTCGTCAAACCGACGCTGAGGGACGACGAGTAGTTCACGTCGGTATAGCGCTGCCCATTGAAGCCTCCCAATTGTGAAGAGGTGCAGTGTTCCTTGAGCAACTCCTCTGTCTCGCCGAAGCTGCTCTGGCTATAATGCTTGCTGCTGAGGATCCAGAGGGGGGGCGCAGTGTCGCCGGCGAGGTTCATACCAGCGAGAAGCGTCACGTGCGACTCGTCGTGCTTGTCCCGGACGCGCCGTGCACGTTGTCCAGGGTTCTCCATGCCAGTTGAGGCCGGGCCCCTGTTCGATTTCGATGTCTGCAGCGTCTCGCGAGAGATGGCTTGTGTTTCGCTCAGGAAGATGACCCGCATCGGGAACTTCCAGTTCAACTCCGCGCCACTGGTTCCGTCCTCAACGACACCAATCTCTCGGAGAGTTGTTGCAGTAACGTCGTACCACCAGTTGATGAATGCAGAGTTGTAGTATCTGACCTGGGTGCTGGGGAGACTTGAGATCGCGACGTGCTTAAGGGCGTAGCCGGCTTCCTGCACGCGAGCAAGCCACGCGTGGTACCAATTTCTGGACAACATGGTGATGGCGTCGTCACCGTACTTGAGCTCTGCTGCAAGCTGGCGAACCTCCTTATAGGAGGGGATTCGGCCGCGATGCGCCATCTCGATCACGTGTTTGGCGAGTTTGTTCTCATCGTCGGCGGGTAATTTCTGTTTAGCCCCAAGTACCGGCCGTACCTTGCGATCCAAACGACGCTTCAGCGAGTCTCTGCCGACATTGAAGTTGAACTCGCGGCTTAGGTACTGCACGGTGCCCGCAATGGTCACGAACGGCTTCAACACGTCATGAAGATCGTGCGATGAGATCGCCGCCGCAGCGAGCTTTTCGTCGAGCTCAGTCTCCTCGAGCTCCTGCTGTTGGCGGCCAAAGCTCCGGAGTTGAGCGCTATGGTCCCCGATGTCGCCCGTCGTCTTGCGGCGCTTCGCAGCAAGCACATTGAATTTGTTCCTCCGTTTTCTTCGCCGAGTCTCTACGAGGTCCAAAAGAGACTTGAGCTTTTGGGGAACGCGGTGGAACGTCACCGCAAGCTCATTGACCTCTTCAGGTACGCGTTTGCCCGTCGCCACGCGCCCGTGCGCAGTCTGCCACGCCATGAGCGCGACAAGAAGTTCCGCCGGAGGTAAGCGACCCAAGCCGCCGCCATCATCGTGCCTGTACCGCGCAAATCGGGCCTCTTTGTCGTGCTCGACCACGACACCACTCACGCCATCGTGTAGCACGCGCCTGCCCACGAACGCCGCGTAGTACTCGTCGTCCAACTCGCGTAGCGCGCGCGCGGCATCGGCGCTCTTCGTCATGGCTCTGCACACGCCTATATTATTTCTATCTATCCAATGTATCTATCTATCTATCTCTCGTCATGTTGATTGAAGACTGATGAAGGCGACGGCCCCCGAGGACGCCGCCGCGAGCAGCGAATACGCCGCGAGCAGAGGATGCCCGCGAGAATTGACGGAGTGACCTTGTTCTGTGAGGAGGTCCGAGAGCAGGAGAGCGTACGTAGTCTTGTATCGAATCTCAAGATGCTGCAAGACAGACGGTTGCATTGACGTCGTTGCAAAAGCAAGCAAGCAAGCAAGCATGCGAGAGCGCAAGCTTGGGATATTCTCTCTCACAAACAATACGATTGCGCGACAGATAATGACGATGGAGCAAGGTCAACCCTTATAGGGAGACGGTACGGACGTCGCCCAGATTCACCGCCACCAGGACGGCGAAGTCAACATCGCCCCGATGGGGAGCCTGCCTTGATGACGACCAGGATCCTGGGGCCAGCGCGCTCATCATACGGAATTCATCAAAGGATTCACGCCAAGTACCAACCGTAAAATCCAGGATCCGTACCAGAGTACGTACTACGTACGTACGTACGTACGTACGTACCAGAGGTATTGGGCTCTTCCAACGATCAGTGATATGGTCTTTTACGAAGGTCAGGATGGCGGCGTGCAGCAAGACGGCTGTATTAGGCCTACCTGCTCCGGGATTTCGAGCTGCAAGCAAGCAAAAAGTAAGTTTGGAACCAGAATGCCAATCTTCTCGCAGGCATTTCCAAGGCTCTTTCCACGCCGGGCAATTCCTTTTTGCGATCAGGACGCGGTCATCTGCTCGCGCGTGGCAATGATCAGGACGCGGCCGCTTGCTGGCGATGGTCTTATGGAGGAAGAGCGAGTCCATTTCACTCAAGAAACATGCTACTAGGCCTAGTACGTATACCCGGCAACGTACATCAAGCAGCGTCTCAGCCAGGCTTGTTGGCTCGGGCGAGATTTGGGTCGCTCTCGAGAGTTTGGAGGCGCAACGAACGGCGCGCCTGAGCATGAGCAAAAGGTTGCACACGAAAAGACGCTCCGAGGGTGTGTCTTTGGGGGAGAGACGCGTGGTCAGAGATGTCCTTGTGCGACCCTTGTGGGCATCTTTGTCCGCAGTCAGCTCAGCTCTTGACAAACGAGGCTCAATCAAGCAAGCTTAGGGCTCTTGACTCTCTCGTTTCTGACTCTCTGACGACGTTGCCAGGACACTCTAGCTCCTCTAGCTTTTCGAGATCCCACAGAAGCGAGAAAGCAATGCTGCAGATTTCCTGTTGGTCGCCGATGGGAAAATTAAACTCTCACCGTGTCTCACGGCCAACAGTCCTATTCCCGGCCAAACTACGCCAAGGAAGTCGAGCCCACCGCGACCAGGCTCACCAGGCTCACGAGCAGGCTGATAACCCAGGGGCCTACTCTAGAGCGCACCAGCACAGCAGCACAAGCACTGATGAAGTGCGCGAGGCCTCGGAGTCCGTGCCTCCGGCGGCCGACCGGGGCGCTCTCGTGAGTCGTGGGAATGAGAAGATGGTTTCTCTGCATCCACCACTTCTTTGGACCTTGGCCCCCGAGCGCCTCCGCGGCCGCGCAGCTGCGCGCTTCTGGCATTGCTGTCATCACCTCTCGCCATTTCATCTCATCATCATCATGGGAGCACAGCACGCGCACTGGCTGACTCCAGGCTCACCATGGTGAGAGCGGCGTGATTGCTGCTCGTGTCGTGTCTGGCTCCTGCAGTGTACGTACGTACGTAGTGTCGCGCATAGCGGCCCGGTCCCCGTCGGGGTGGGAGGGATCAAGGCCGAGCGGAGCGGGACAGTCGGAGTCGGAGCAGCGCTGGCGCCGCGCCGCCGTCGCCGCCGCCGTCGCCGCCGCCGTCGCCGTCACCGCACCCACCCCCACCCCAGTCGCTACTACTAGCTTGCGCAGGCCAAGCAGGCCTGCTTTGGCTTGCTTTGTAGTTTTGTGTCCGAGAGGCGCGGCGGGGAGCTGCGCGCCGAGGCCAGCTTTCCCGCGGTCCCGAGGCGGGGCTCGGCCAGCTTCGGCGGCGGAGCTGCGGCGCTGCTCCGCTCCAGCCATGCGCCTTTGCGACAAGCTGGTCGGCCTCCGCGCTGCGCGGCGCCAAAAGCAGCAGCAGCACACCGGCCCCGCAGTGCGGCGCCACGGTCGACCGACCCGGTCACGGATTCTACTCCAGGCGCGCCCCGCAGCCGCGCTAAATGTTCCGTCGGGTTGTTCGCCCGGCTTCCCAACGCGTTTTCAGAGCAGGAAGATGGTCCGCTGTGGTAAGGGCCCTCGCCCCCTCGCAGCGAGACTCAGCACGTCGCAGCAGGTGTGGGGGATCGACTCGCTGTGCGGGGCCCCCGTCAGACTTCCGCTCCTCCCTCGCCCTTTTGTCCGCGTCTCGACTTTCGATCTGAGGCCGAGCCGGCGACGAGCATCGCCTGCCAACCCGATTTAGGGATTTTGGCCGCGGACTTGGGCGCCGCGCGCAGCGAGTCGCTGCGTCGGCTCAGCTGCAGCGGAGCGCGCGCGCGGGGCGATCGCGGCCTTTTTCACCTTCGGAGAATTAAAGTAGAATAAGAACACAAAAGAACAGAAAGAAAAGTCGGTGAACCATCATGGAAAACAAACATGAAACAAGCAAGTACGTAAGTTCGACGAACGAAAAGGCTCTGGCTTTGTTTTGAAAAAAACTTTGAAAATAATAAAAAATCAAATAAAGCCCGAAGAAGCCCAGGCCTTCAAGGCCTTCAAGTTGAAGGACAAGGACAAGGACAAGGACAGGACAAGGACAGCACGCCAGGCAGTACAATGCCTGGAACTTGGTTGCGAGGAAGCGGTCGCAGCTCGCGCCGCGCGAGGGCCTCATCACGCGCGAGGCGAGGCTGGAGGCCGGCTGGAGGTCCGCGAGTCAAGAATGTACTGCCAGTGATGACGTTTTCAGCCAATTCAGGAGGTGACCGTTGCAGCATCTCAGAGGCACGCCGTGAGTAGAACGTACGAGTAGAGTGGGCTGCAAATCGTAGCGCGCGTGAGTGGGCCGTGCCGACCTCGCTCGCTCGCTGGCTGGCTGGCTGCTTGATTGAAATTACTGCACGTACGAACGTACGTACGTACGTACGTACGTACGTACTTCAAGCCACGGTGCTTGACTCGCTCGCCGCGGTCCTGAGGTCGTCCGTCAATCAAGGCCCGCGTCCAACGCCGCCACCCATCGACGTTCGCCCACCCACCCCTCGAGCTGCACCCACGTCAGGCAGATCACGGTGGCGGCCGCGCCTCTGATGATGATGATGATCAATCAAGGAGCGCTAATCTAGGAAAGGAAAGGAAGCAAAGCGACACGAGTGGGCCGCGCGCAATCCGCGTTGTCGCTTTGCACGTTGCCTTGCGTTGCTGCGCTGCGCTGCGCTGCGCTGCCACTTGCATTGCTAGCAGCATGGTTGCGGCACTCGACCTCTGCACTCGAGGTGAGGTCAGGTCTCGTCGGGCCAGATCGAACGCGGGGGTGGAAGCCTCGTCACCGTCTTGGTCGCTATCATACATGGCACGAGCAAGGCCAGGAGGGCCTCGGAGACTCGACGTCGACTCGACGGAGAGGGGTGGGTGGGTGGGTGCAACGACGATCGACACCACGCGCACTCTGGCGTGCAGCCATGGCGGCAGGCAGCAGCTCGCTCGCTGGCTGGTTCAAGTCTCTCGATGCGCGTGGTTCGCTTTTCTGGATGGATAGCGAGCGGCCTGTGACAATCGGCGTCAGGCTCGCTTGGTTCTTCGGAGGGTTGCTTGGCTGGCCACAGCGCAGGACGGCAGCACCGATGCCGCAGCCTGTGATGATACGATCCTCGGGGCAAATGCGCGCGCGCAATTGTCTTGTCTTGTCTTGTCTTGTCTTGTCTTGTCTTGTCTTGCGAAGTTGTTGCAGGTGACTCGCATGTCAAGCAAGCAAGCCGGGGTCTTGGCAGACCTAGGCTAGCCTGCCCGTCGCCCGGCCGTCCGAAGAGCCTTTCCTGACCGCGTCGCGGTTGCTGGCAGGCAGCCAGACCAAAGGTCGACCAAAGCACCAAGCGCACCAGCGCAAAGCGCGTCGTTGCGGCCGTGGCCTGGAATTGCGTGCGCGGGACTGCTTCTCGACGGAGACGCGCGCGAACTGCCGTCCAGACGAAGCCGCGGATCATGCATCGCTCGCGTCTCGCGTCGCGTGTCTGCCAGGCAGTGCCGTCCACCGACCCGCCCGCTTCCCGGGCTGCTTGCTTGCTGCCAGACGCGTCCCGACCGGGCGGCGGCGGCCCTGGATGACCCTGGAGCCGCCGCACGTCGATCACGTGGAGCGTGGAGCGCCCGCCATGCATGATGATCATGGTGATGTCGCTCGGTCGCTGCTCCGCTGCCCAGGGTACGTACGAGTACGTACCATGGTACCGTGTCCCAAATTTAGGATTTCGAAGCCGGAACGTCGCGCCAAGTTCACCTGAGGTCAGCCCGAGTCGTGTCCGTGGGGAGGCCGGCCCCCTCGAGAGGAGAGGAGAGGAGAGGAGAGGTCTCCCTCCCGGCCTCGAGTGAGGTGCCAGTTCCCACAGGCCCGTCTGCCTACTTCGAGGCACCCGGCTTCTTCCCCGCTTCGGTTGCCTAAAAGCCGCGGGAAATTCGCAAAAGACCGTTCGTTCGATCGATAGACGGTTCGTACCATCTCACTGATACTGATCTTCAAGCCTTCGTTCGTTCGTTCGTTCGTTCAAGTTCATTCGTCTCCCCCTGCCTGCACTGCCCTCGCCCACCGCGCGCCCGATCGCTCGCTCGCTCGGCATGCTTGGCGAGCTTGACGAGCTTGGCGAGGAGGAGCTCCATCGTGAACTCGACTCGACTCGACTCGACTCGACTCGACTCGGTCGCCACGGCGCGAGGCGCGCGGCCCGCGTGTGGCGGCCTGGAGGCGGTCCAGGCCTCGCTCGGAGCGCAGCGCAGCGCAGTGAGCGCAGCGGCGGACCCCGACACGCTTCGAAGCCCGCCACAGCCACCGTGAGGCGAGGCGAGGCGAGGCGAGGCGAGCCGCGCCGCGCTGCTGCGAGCATCTCGTCTCGTCTCGTCTGTCGGCGTATCCGCGAGCGCGGTCTTACTAGGCTAGTAGCACCCGCCCGTCCATCCCCGGCGGCCAGCGCACTGCTCGCTGAGCCTGCGGTATGTGCCCGCAAATGCGGCGCAGACCCGACCAACCCGGTGTGGAGGCTCGCTCGCTGATCGAGGCCGCGCGAGCTCGAGGCCGCCCGAGGGCGCCGGAGCGGGCTCCGGGCGGCCTGGCTGACGCTCGCGGGCCGACCCAGGGTCCGAGTCCAGCGCAGAGACTTTTCTTTCTTCTTCTTTCTTCTTCTTTCTTCTTCTTTCTTTCTCCGTTCTTATTATCCCTCCGTTCTTTCTTACTTTCTTACTTTGTTTACTTGGCCCGTTTCTTTTTTGCGTGTGTTTTGTTTTTCGTTCATTTCTTGAAAGTACGACCTCCTAGACTGCGGTTACCGGAGTCGAAAGAGTCAGCTCGTGCCGGGACCCAAACGAGTTTTTGGAAGGTCTGCAAAGTGCCCAGAACGAGCGACACGAGAGACTCGTGACATGACACGACCGCGGATTATTAAGGCAGCGCGACGCGCAGCGCAGCGACAGATGGCGCCACCTGCCTGCCTGCCTACCTGCCTGCCTGCCTGCCGCGGCCCGCGACGGCCTCGCCGCAGGGCCGCTGCTGCTTCCCTCGGCCCGCCACGCGCCTTCCAGGGCCGTCGCCGAACTCCCCTTAATTCTCATGCCGCGCTCTGCTTTGCTTGCTTGCTTGCTCCCGAGGAGGACAGTCGGTCGAACTGTCGACCGGTACGTACGTACGTATACGTACTACGTGCGTGCGTTTGCTGCTGGCTGGTCGAAATGGGGAACTTCGAGCTTGCCGTGGTTGGCCCAGCCCTCGACCTCGTTGTCCCGGCCGTTGTCGAAGGTGGCGGCTGGCCAACCTGTCAGAGGCTAGGCACTGCAGGCAGGCAGGCAGGCAGGCAGAACTTGGGACATTCTGCTGCGCCGTCTCAGGCGGCGCACTCCCTGTTCGCGGGCCCGGGGAGAGGCGTTACAGGTCGGTCATCGAGACCACGTGCTCATTGCGAGTCCAAGCTTTGTCGTGCGCGTGTCCCGGAGCTATTCGCGATGCTTCCCCGCAAGAGAGCAATGGGGAGGATCTAACCCACCTCCCGACCCCTCAATCCAACTTGCGGGCCGATCGCATCGTACCGGACAGGATGCGTAACGCGCCCCAAGACGACTGCGACGCGGAGGCGGCAACGGCTGTTCTGGCCGAGGAAGACCCAACGTGCCGTGGCAGGCGGCGGGACGTCTCTTCTCTCGGCCTGCTTTCTAACATCCATCTCCTCTCCTTTTGTGGTGCGTAGCCGAGACGCAAGTTGCGCAAAGAAGCGAGGCAGAGAATAGAAGTGGCGTGCACGGACGTGCAAGGGGACGTGCAAGGATCAAGGTTTTCTCCGGAGCCTACGTCCGTGCCCTTCCCTGCTGCAAGTTGCACTTCGGGGCCTGCGTAGCTTGTTCTGGACCCGGCGGAAGCCAAACGAGACTCAAGTCCTGGTCGCGCAGCTCACACCGCCGCGTGGGTCCTAGCTTGTCTGCCAGCTTGCGCGCAGCACACCCGAGGGAAGCAGACAGCGAGCGCACTGCATTGCGAGCTTGGACCCGAACGAAGCTTTGCAACGAACCCTCGCGTCGGCCGCGTCCTTCGCGAAGCTCCGCTCCAGGCCCCACGGCCGCCGACCAGTGCAGCTGCTTCAGCAGCGCAACGGCTAGAGCGCGCAGCACGCACGACGCGCACGGCACTCTCGCTCCAGCAAAGCGGCGGCGCTCCAAGCTTTCGGTCTCTCCGAAACCACCGCCAGCCAGCCCGGCCCAGGCCGGCCAGCCAGCACGTCATGACATGGAGGTTTATTGACCCTAGCCTGTACGGGGCGCGAAGGGTAGGTCGGCCGCTCCGCGTGGCCGCTGCCGTCCACGCGCAGGCCCTGAGGCCGCGACCAGGCCGGGCCGGGCCGAGGTCGCGGCGCCCAGGAATCCAATTTCGCGGCCAATGCCGCCGCCTTGCTATTGCTATTGTCTGGTATTGTCTGGTATTGTCTGTGCTGCCAGCCAGCTGGGCCTCGGTCACCAATGAACGCCATGTATTCTCCGCTGTAAATAATTTCGTCACTTACTCACGAGTCACTGCGCGAAAGAAGAAAGAAGAAAAGAAAACTGAACTGTCCGGCTGACAGACAGAGTCACCTTGCGAAACGAAACGATCGAAGATCGCCGTCTCCCGGCCGGAGTCCGGACAGCCCAAGGACAGAAGGCTTCGCTCTCGCCAGCCGCAGACTGGTCGGCGCGCCCTGGGCTGGGCTGGATACTATTTATACCCTTCCGTCGCACAGGCCACTGCGCACTTCTAGAGTGCGATGCCGCGCTGACAGCCGTGAAGGTGTGAGCTCGAGGTGCTGCTTGCTTGCTTGATCTTGCTTGCTTGATCTTGCTTGCGGCGTGGCTGAGCCATCCATGGGAACGTCGCGCGGCCCCGCAAGTGTCGCGATCGCCTCGGGTCGCCATTGGTCCGTGCTCATGCGCCGAGGCCTTGGGGAAAAGCTGGGCGGGTTAGCTGCCTGTCGTCCGATTCATCACGCGCCCTCGGGGCGCTCGCTCGCGCCATGCTTGCCTGCTTTACGACAGGCTTGGCGCCACGGCCATCGGCGGAGCGCGCGCGTGGCGCAGCACGTACGTACGTGCGTACGTAGTACGGCCTAGCCGAGCAGCAAATTCTTGCGGAGCCCCCTAAGCTAGCCTAGCCTAGATTGTACGGCTTGCGCCATGAGCCTGCTCGCTCGTTGGCCTGGCGACGGACCGCGTCGGGCCAAGTCCAGTCTGGTTGCTGCTGCTGCTGCTCCTCCTGCT